>VYXF01007738.1:25563-65152 GCA_013397295.1 Polioptila caerulea
TTTTTTTTTTTTTTTAACCTGCAGATATCGATGATGTCAGGAAGCACAAACCAGGTTATCTTGAGGCTACAGTTGACTGGTTCCAATTATATAAAGTTCCTGATGGTAAACCAGAAAATCACTTTGCTTTTAATGGAGAATTTAAAAATAAGGTGAAGATAATGTAAAATTAAAATTGCATCATTCTGTCATGTGGCTAGGATTAAATAATGTTTGCTGCCTTCTGTTTTGTTCCAGGAAAATGCATACATCATTAAAGTCTAAAAAAAAAAAAATTTAGTCCTAATCCTGATGAGATTTATTCATGCATCTGTGTATTTGTAGGTGTTTTTCAAAGAATTTTCATTCTCCATGTCCAAGTAACGAACAGGTTGTCTTTTCAGGTGTTTTTTTAGTCCTCTTGGTAAATTTTTCTGACTTTTTTTAAGGGTATGTGGTTTAAGACAATGATTACAGATTTTTTCATATTTGATATTTACTTAAGGCATACTTTTTCTGGTAAATCTCTGTAAAAACATTTGAAGCATTTGTCTTGAAGGCTGAAAAAATATTTTCCTTTTTTTTTTTTTTTAGAAAAAATGCATGGCTTTTTAAACTACTTATGGTAAAAATGGCTGGTGTTTGAAAGGAGATTGGACCAGGGAATAGACTTTGTTGAAGGAAATATCTGGATTCTTCCAGAGAAATTGGATGTGATTTGAGTAAAATTGCTTTACAACTTGTGTATTGCATGCTTTGTGTATATTGTTCTTGGCAAAGAATTACAGCTTTCTTATGAATGATGTCCATGTGTCAGCCAGTTCAGCCTTGCAGGATGCTATCAAAGCTACATAATGCCTTCTAACCAGCACAGGCAACTTGACATGTTTTGTCTGGTTGAAGAAATGCCCTGACTCCCCTCTGCACTAAAACTGCCTTTTAAATCAATCAGATGTGGAGTTGTAATTGATAATCTGATCTCACGCCTGTTCTCCCAGGAACTGCTCTTAGAGATTTTCCTGCCCTGTAGAGTGACAGTAGACCACTGTATCCCTGTCGGGCCAGTGGAGTTCAGCCTGGAGGCACTAAATGCCCTGAGATAGCTGGTTTGGAGCACTTGAATAATTCTCAAGCCTTTCTAGAGACCCAGGATGTGGCAAGGCAGCTGTGGCTGTGCTCCAGGAGCTCTGGTGAAGTTCACAGTGTTCCAGTGGCACTTTTCCAAGTCACTCCTTGTTAACAAATGTGAATGTTCAGTTGGCAGCTTTTTGCAAGTCTAGCAGTCATCATCTGGACACTGAGGGCTTATTTTACTTTACTTTTTGGAAGCTTTTTCATCCCAGCCCCACCCCCAGTATTATTTTTGTTTCAAACAAGCAGAAAATGTCAAGCAGCTGACATGTTATGTTCTTGCAAATACTCAAGTATATGATTGGGCATTAGTGAAGTAAATGCAAATTATGCTTCTAGAGGGGAAACCTGAACTCTGACCTCCATCTGTAAGGGTGGAGTCGTAGCTCACAGGCTTGATCCTATTTAGAGCCTGGTACAATTTTCTACAGCTGTAGGAATCTCCTTAGCATCTAGTGCTGATTTCATTTCTTTCATATAGTGTTGATGTTTTGTGGCTGCAGACTGAGGGAAAGTCCTGAATGTGCTGCCAGTATATTTGACAAACAATGAAGTTTGTTTCTTTATGTAAAAAGGGTGTTATATTCTCCAGAAATTAAATGAGGCCTGAAAGGAGGTGCCTTAAAATAACGTGTGAAATCGTATGTTTTAATAAACTAGTTCTATGACTATTTTTTCCTGTTTAATAGCATTTTAATGTACAAAACTTTCCTTGTTTTCCTTGTTTCCTTGTTTTCCTTGTAAACTAGGATTTTGCTGTTGAAATTATTAAATCTACCCATGAACACTGGAAAGCTTTGCTTCATAAAAAAGTTGATGGAGGTACTATAAAGTGGTATGTATCCAGTCACATCTTTTTCTCTTCCTATTGTGCTATACTGGTGCTGTTCAGGAAGTTGCAGCTGTCCATGAACTGCTTAGATTTTTTTAAATTTGAAATGACAGGAATATTCATGGGTTTGATAATTAATTGATAATAAAGCATGATTGACTAATTGCACCTTGTATGATAATTTATTTACTGGTAAGTGGTTCCAGAAATATATAGATTGCAAAGATGTGGCATTCATTACTTTAACTTTTGAAAAATCTCCCCAGAGCATTTGTTCAGAATTGTTTTGGGAGAATCTTGGTCCTCTTGTCACTGTTCTTTGTGTTGCTTTGGGGAATTGAAGTTTGTGCAGTTTACTCTGTAAGACCTTAAAAACTCATGATCAAACTCATTTTCGGTGTGGTAGGATACAGATTCATAGAGAAACATTTCTGCCAAGGATATGGTCCCAGAGTTTGTCTGGAAATACTATGGGTATCTGCTGCTTTTCTTAGGAGCAGAAATTTGGCTTGTTTTTGCTTCTTGTTAGATACTGCAGGTGGGTTACTGAAGTAGCCTGCTGTTACTTCCATGATCTGCCTCTGAATCTGGCCATCCTGCAAGGCACAAGAGATGGGGTGTACTCACATCATCTCTGCTTGCCATCCAGCTGTTCCTCAGCTCCCCCGGGAGGTGCCAGTTTATTTCTGCTGACTTCTTGGGGGGATTTAGCTTTTTGACTGTGGTCCTCTGCACTGTACACAAGCTAGCAGCCAGAAGCACTGAGTGTGAGCACAGCTTGCATTAGTGCAGAATACACAGCCTAGACACCTCCTCAAACTCAAAGAAAAAAAGAACACTCTTCCACACACCTGTTCCTTCCAGCATTACTTCATAGCTTTCGCTTCCTCATTTCTTGCAGATACACATTTCTGAGCTCTATATGTAATGGTGGTTTTTTTCCATAAGTACTTAATTGTGTGTGGATCTTTTCCACTGATGGATAAAGCAGGTTTTTAATTTTATATTTCAGCACAAATATTCTGGTGAGTGGCAGCCCATTTTGTTGCAGTGAGGAGGATGCCCGCTCGATTGTGCAGTCAGTAAGTATAGTTAAAGTTACTTTTATTTCCATCCCCTCCTTTTTTTTTTTTTTTTTTTTTTTTTTTTAATGATTAATTGGAAAAGATTGTTCAGAGCTCCAAAACTGAAATAAAGCAGGTAAACTGAAATGGTCCTTAGGAGCAGAAATGTTGTGGGGGAAATGTAAGTGTTGTGATATAAACCTTTCATTGCAGTGGTCCAGTTGTGCTTTCTGGAAGTTTCATTACTGTTCTGGTGAAGTTTTTTTGTTTGGTTTTTTTTTTTTTTTTCTCCTTCTACAGTGCTGTTTCTTCTGATCCTGAATAGCAAGATGGACTGCTATTTGTATCTAGCCTGCTGTCTTCTCTGTCTCCCCTGTTGCCATGAGTTACCACCCAGTGTTAGAACTCATTGACTAGCTGACTGTAGTCCCTAATCACTGAACAGATCCTTTATTTGTCTACTTGCATAATTAAATGCAATGCTGTAAGAGAGGGGATGCTTATTTGAATGTTTCTTAAAGAATACCTGTCATATTCTGAAAATTAACATAAAATTAATATATGCAGGTTTCCTGTTCAGGCAAGAAAAAAGTCCTGCAGGTTTGATGCTTTTCAGATGCTTTTGAGAATTTTTTTCCATTTCAAAATATGCTAGTTTGGATGCCAGAAATTAAGCAAGGTTATCAGAAGTTACATGGAGAAATGTGCCCCCACGTATTACTTTTTCTTTGCTGACATAGGCTGTGATTGAGCCTGTGCTCATGACCACATGAGGTATTTTGCATGTGTGCATGGCAGCCAGGGCAGCCAGTGTTTCGCCTCAGCAGTCACAGTAATTGTGCAAGTTCAGGTGTCAAGAGACGTGCTGGTCCACCCTCTGTGCAGTTAACATTCCAACAGCATTTCTAGTAAGAATGTGTTGTCCTGGATGCTGTTTTGTCACAAGCAGATAAGACTCTCAATTGCTAAGGAGTGTTGCTTTAAGTCATAAAGATGTATCAAACCAAACTTTTTCCTATTCAGATGCCTTGCTTTCAGCATTTCCTTATAAGTATCTCTGTGTTACGTTTGTGAATGTCAATTACTGGGACTGTACATTTTAAATGAAAGAAAAATTTGTCTTGAAATTCAAATATGTTTTTAGATGTTATCAGTCACAGCTACAAGCAAGTATTTACCTCCTCTGTACTTTCAAATTTACAATAATTTTGAGTCTTTAATTGCAACTAAAACTTCAAGTCCAAATGTATTTGAATGGTGACCAATGTGCAAAAGAATATTTCCTTTTGCATTCTCTGCTCTTTGTACTTGAAGGCATGCAGGGTAAATAATTATTAAATCAGCAGTGTGTCTTACTTTGTTTCTCAATAACAAATCTTCTTTTTCCTGTGGTTTTCAGGGGGGACAAGTTAGTAAAATCAGTTCATAACATAGATACATTGTATCAAACTTTTAGGCCTTTTTTATTTGAAATCTTCTCTTATCAAATAGTATCACTTCCTGTCTTTTTTTTGTGCCACACATTCTTTTAAGTGATACTGTTTTTGTGAAGTTTTTTTCTACATGCTACATTCCATCATTCTGTTTCAGTTCAGTCTAAGTATTTTAATTATGGCTTTGTAGGGTGCTGCCTCTTGATGCTTTCCTGACAGGGAAAATATGCAATACTCTATTATAAATACTGTTCATGCTGCATGCAGTTGCCGATCTGCAACAACTAAAAAAAGTAAAATGGCCTTGAAATAGGAATTGTGGACAGTTGAATTCTAAATATAAGCAAGGAGATTGACTTGTACATTTTAAGCAGGTATCTTTTTGTCTAGTACACTACACTGCATGCTTAGGTTGTCAGACATTCATCTCTTTCACACTGAAGTGAAAGTACGTGAGTGTTGGCTGCAGAATTTTAATGGCTGTGGTGATTGCAAGTGAAAGCTGCCTGTGTTTGCAGAGGGTTTTGTTTGGGTTTTTGTTGCTTGGTTGTTTTTTTTTAATTTAAACTAAAAGGAGATACATTTTCTTCTAATTTATATCCATCCATTAGGTCCTGGATAAAAACAAAATAATGAAAGCTGAAGCAGAGATCTTGTATGCAAGTACAGTGAGAAATATATTTCAGCTACTGCAAAATTTCTGAGCTATTTCTGAAGCAAGAGTTGGTTCCCTACAATTCTTTTTCCAGCATCAGATTTCAGTTACAACATTTTTGAGCGAGTGATTTTTGCCTTAAATCAGATATACTGAGTTCTCAAAAAAACCCCAGAACAAAGCAAAACAGCCCCAAAGAAGATACCAAAAGGCAACACTCACTATTGCTGTGGAACAGTTTTCATGGTGAGCAAGAGAACTATAACAGAACCAAATGGAAAACATTCAAATCCTTACTTAATGCTTAGCAAGTGTGCACTAATCAGAATTTCCTATAGATTTTGATTGGGTGGTTCCCAAGGTAGTCCTGTTGTTTTCAGAATTATTTGACATTTTGTTACTTTACAGAGGAGGAACTAGAATTGCTTCTCTGGGTTGGGGAATTTCCACTCCACTGAGTGAGTTTCTAGATGGTTGGCATGTGTGCTGTCATCTGTATTGGAGGCAAACTAAGAATGATTCCACAGCAGGTGAATTGCTATGACCAGTCAATTCCAAAGAAAGGGAAGATAATCTGTACATATAAGAGCATATACTGAACATTTGAACCAGCCAGAATTATACCAGACCCCTGCAACTGCAAATCTAGATGAGTTTTAACACTACACAGTGAAAATTTCTAGTGTTCTCTAGCCTCATAAAGTTATTTCATCTGTGCCTCAGCTCCAGTGTCAGTATATGTTGCACACTAAACCCAGGAGGAATAGAGCTTTGTAGATGAATGTGTTGGTGCTAAGATATACTGTTTATTTCAGACTTTTAAGTGTTGCCATCTGTAAAACTGGCCAGAGCCGCCAAGCCTTTGTTTAATATTAATCCTGAGAATTGCTTGCTCTGTGAAGGCTCTATGAAGAAGCTGCTGAGGACTTTGCAAGTTGGAAAGTCTCCAAGACAATCTATATATGGTTAGTAGAGCAGTGTTTCTCAGACTTATCACATAATTCTTTCCTTATAATACTGGAAACTGAACTAGGAAAGCTTTGCTAGATGATGTCTTTTTTGATAAAATACAGAACAGTGTTTTACAGGGAAAAATATTTGACTTTTCCTGATCATTTAAAAAAAATCTCCAACCAAATTTGAATCTGTATATTTATTGCTGTGTTTTGAATAATGCAGTTCTAAGCGGGAAAGTTTGTTGACTGCCTTTCTCCCTACATGCTTTCTGTGAGGACATTTCCATTTGGGATTTAGTACAGGTAGAATTTTCTGTAAAGTGGCCAGTTGTGAAACAAAAGGTTGGTGGAGTTGTTAGTCTGGAGTTTGTTTTTATTAATAATTAATTTATTTGTTTTTTAAATGGTGTTTCAGATGAAAGTGTTGTGTAGTGAAGAGATTCCTGGTTCAGTGGGATGAGATTTTGATCTGGTCCTGGTGGGAAAGTACTGAGTTCTTATCTCAAGCTTTTTGAGCAGTTGTCCCAAAAGTGGCAGACACCTGCTTATGAATGGTGACCTCTGGTTCTCCCCACCTTACGAGATAAAGCTTGGGTTTTGCTGGAAAGAGAAGGGATATTGTGGTGATAGGACCTTGGTTGTGTTTGTCGTACTGGTACCTCCTTTCAGACCAGTCACATAACCCCCCTGTGCAGGCAATTATCCTAGGTAAAGTGGGAAGGAGAATGCTGCTTCTTCCTTCCCTCTTCAGAGATTTGTTCTGCTCTTCAGTGTTCAGAGCCCTGTGCCTGCTCCAATGCAGGAGGGCTGTGTCACACCAGTGCAGCTCAGCCTGAGTGCTGCTGTGCTAAGGACTGTGTTACAACCTCATCATGAGGCAGTGTGATTCCAGATCAGTTAAAAGTGTCTTTAATTTTGTCCTTTAAGTTACAGGACAAGGCAGGTTGTGCACTCCTGTGATTGAATAGTGGCATAGGCAGCTTTGAAATGCCAGACCTGAATTTTAAAACAAATAGTCACTTTCCACAGAAGTGAATTATTCTCTCAAAATTGAATTGTAGAAGAGTATCATCACACATTTATTTTGTTTGCTTGTATTTAATGTAAGTTGTATGTGTGTGTATGTATTCACGTGCATGCCTGACAGTGAAACAGGTATAGTAACTAGAAAGGCAGTTTTACTCTTTGGGAGTAAACAACAAATCCTGTTATTCTCAAACATGATACAGTAATCAAAAATCCCCTTTGCATTAGGTAAGGTGTTAATCTATCACTCATTGTTCGTGTGCTTGTTTTGTTATTTATGAGCAACAGAGAAATTTGTACAGTGGGGATGAGAAATCTGTAAGTTAGAATATTGTCCTGTGGGGGCAACAGAAAATTCTGGTTTTTTTAATATCTCTTAACTTGAGCACTAAAATACCTTTTAATTTTGGTGCTATCTGTGAAACCTTAAGAGTTGAGATGTTGGTTTTGGGTTTTTTTTCCCTATCATTTCCTTTTCTCTTTTTTAGGCACCAGCGTTTATGAATGGAGGTTCTGTTTCCCCAGAAGGTACCTTTTTTCTCAGATGTCATATGACTTCTCTTAATTGCTGGCTTTAAAAATTGACATGAAAACTGTTTTGTTGCAAAAAGGCAGTCTTGTGTACATGAAAGTTATAATAGTTATATCCTGACATAAGATATTGCCTGTCTCCTGTTAAATAGAACATGAACAGAAATTCATGGATGCTTTTTGGGAGAAGATTACTTTTGAGTGAAAGTGTAGTCCACATAAAAAGAGAAGGAGACAAAATTTTTCTTACTGATCATGCAAGGCAAATGCATGAAATTTATTCTTTCTAAAGGAGATAGGTTGCTTTGCCTTAGCTTTTGCCATTCCTCACAGTAGCTAACTAATTAAATAAACAGCTCCTTTTCCTAAAATTGGCATAACCATACCTACTTCTCGTGTGTAAGTTCTAAGGACAAAATTTTACCCTTTCACTGTTATGACTGTTTTTCATGTTAACATGTGTTTTTCTTTAAGAAATAAGAACACATCCTACATTTTCAGTTTTAACTACTTAAAAAGAAGATTTTTCTACTGGCAGGAGCTATAGAGAAGACATACATGCTTTTTGAGATGGAGGGAGTTACAGAAATACTAAGTTAAACTTAGGCATGAGCCGAGTGCCAAATTGTTTGAGAAGCAACATCTGTGTAGCCCGTGTCATGGGAAAGCAAGCTGCATTCCATTTGCCTTTACATGGCATGCCAATAAATAGCATTTATTTACCAAAGTATTAGATCTCAGACCTCTGACAGGCAACTGAACATCATCTGCCTGATCTGTGATGTTTTCCAGGGATGGTCACAACAGTGTTGTAACTTGTTGCAGGATTGGTACAGCCAAACTGCTAAAATGAACAAATAGTATTTTGAGGCCATGCTTTTCACAGGGTGGGGAATAGAGCCAACACGGCAGTATTGTTATGGGAGGGAAGATAGCTGAAAGGGCAGAATGTTGTTTTTCAAGTGTTTCTGTATGGTTGTATAGAACTAATGTCACTCTTTTGTGTTTTTTTAATTTGTTTTAGTTGATTCCTGGTACTTTTTTCCTAAGTGATCATCAAGGTCTTCTGAAGGTGCATCATCAAATCTTAAAAATCGTCCCTTTCTTTGAAGACGGGCAAAAGCACTGATTGTTTGATTCCTGTTAAAACAACTTTTCAACTTGTATAAATCTTCTCTAATAATAAACTCTGCCATTATAAAATGAATGTTTCCTTTCTATATCTGTGGAGGGTGGAGCAGAGGGAAGAGGAGGGGCTTGCTTGCTTGTTTGTTTCTGAATCTCAGAACTGCACAACTGCTCTTATCCACTCATGAAGTGTACCAAATGAGATGAGAGATAAGTTGTCTTCAACCCTATTCTCCAGATTTTGGAATAATTGAGCCATTGGGTGTTAATTTCTGTCTCAGGGCTTTTCTGGCCACCCTGACTGTAATCCATTTGAAGTCAACACTAATCTTTATGTAAGAGGCTTAGGAGTTTATCATGTTCTTTGATAGGTGACTGTTTCCCGAGTTGCATTCACTTTTGTGCCCAGTTGTCTCTGCAGGCTTCATAGAGTTAGGAACAGAGCGTGCTTGCTTTAAAAAAAATACAACATTCCTCCAAAGATTAATTCAACTAGGAAGGACTAATGCCATAACAATTGAAGTAAGGATGCACGTGTGCTCTCTGTTCTACATCCTGTTTTGATAACTTGTGTTTTTCATCATACAGGAAGGATTTTCCTTATGGAAAGCTTCCATTTTTAGAACTGTGTATGCTTCTGATAATG
The DNA here is from genome assembly GCA_013397295.1 of Polioptila caerulea. Taxonomy (NCBI): domain Eukaryota; kingdom Metazoa; phylum Chordata; class Aves; order Passeriformes; family Certhiidae; genus Polioptila; species Polioptila caerulea. The sequence goes on from VYXF01007738.1 coordinate 34,945, forward strand.
ATTTGTTCAATGAGACAAGATTAATAAAATGTTCACAACTGAGCTTTGTGCTTTCGTGATACAAATACCTGCCATTTTTTCCTACTGCAGGATTGTGTCTGGCCTATCTGTACCACAGTGTTCATTAAAGACAAAAAAGGCAGCTATTAAGTAGAAAGAGAGGAAATGATAACATATACAGACAGCTTTACCCAGTTTGTTACTGAGACCAAAGGTGAGCACCGTCTGCTTTGTCCGATGACGGAAACAGAAGGTTAGTGCTGCTGACATAGGGTGGAAATGGAACACAAAGATCTGCAAATGCTAGGCTCTGGCTTGCCAGAGAGGATTAACTTTTCCTTACAAAGAGTAAGTTTTTAGTAAGAAAGGTTTCCCCTTTGGGAATGTTTCTTTGATTTTAGGATGCAATTTCCCTAGTTGCATCCTCTAGTGTATTGTTTAGTGTACAAGCACCAGTCACTTTGGAGATCTCAGTCTGGGCTTCAGCACTTAGGAGGTGATGAAGTTCTCCCATCTGCATAGAGTTTTGCGTTGTTTTATATACAGGGTTTAGGTGTGATAGGAGTAATGCAACATAAACCTCAGATATTAGGGGCTACTTTTATTTTTTGTAGTCAAGAAACATTGCATCCAGCATACACTTGCAGCACTGATTTCCCATGCTTTATTTTATACTTTAGAATTCTAAGTACATGCAGCATTATACCCCCAGGTTTTCTTAAACAGAGTAAATGTTTCTTGAGTGCCTTGTGTTCACATGCAGCCTCTTAGGATGATTCCTCTGGTTAGAGGTGAGCTCTTGTAGCTTGCAGAACAGCTGCTGTATTTGCCCATATGGTAGTAAAACTAGGAGGCTTGCTGTTTTGTGAATTGCTTAAGGACAGCTGAACAATGAAGAGCTCTGTGTAAAATCAAATTTTTCTGCTACATAGTCACTGCTGTACCTTTTTGTATTTTTTTTTTTTAGATATAGAGTGAAAAGTTGTACCCATGTGAAAACCAAGTATTGATTACAAATGTACCCATGCTGAACTGTCAAGGGTAGGCAGTAAATTACTTCATTTTTACTTCAAGTAAATTTTAGCAGTATTCTTTAATTTCCAAGTATGTTTATGGAATGTGGTTATGAATTGCAGAAGCAAAAATAAATTTCTAAATCAGATAAGGCTTTGTGCAGGGAAATAACAAATAGTACTTGAGAAAACAGAAAATTGAAGTGATCAGAGATGCCTAATGCTACAATAAATTTGAAAATATTTAAGTATTTCTTGCATACTGAATGGTGAAAATAGTTTGAAGGGAGGGAAAGTTCATGTTCATTCTCAGAAGATTTTTCCCCAGTAGGATATAAAGATGTGCTGTTACACTTAGCCTTGCTGTGAGAATACACTGAATGCCACTTATGTGGGTTTCAGATATTAAAAGAAATGAAGGAGCTGTAGAGAGATGGGACAGAGAAAGTAGAATATATTTTTCAGATCCCAGGGAAAAAAGTCTGAAATAAGCATTTTTTTTCTTTTGCGTATTTTTCACAGGCTAGGTCTTCTGTGTGTATTTATTTGTGTATATTGTTCTATTTAAGATTGGTTTCATTTTAGCAGGAAGGTAAGTGTCCACATTTCAATAGTTTAATGAAAGAAACTTTTTTTATATCTGATACTAATATCTCCTGGAATTAGGACATGAAGAGAAAAATCATTTTTTTTCCTGGGAAGAAATCCATCTTAACTGTATTTTTTTCTGTGTTTCATATATAATACTCAGATGTACATACTTCTTTCAAGATACATTTTCATCTTGATTTCCTCTTGGCAGAGAAAGGAGAGATTACTTTTTTCTTCCCTTGCTGTTGTGACAGTGAGGGTTCTTTTTACTTACATAAATCAGCAGCTGCTGCTCAAAATAGCACTGGCATGGAGTTCACACATCAATCCCCCCAGTTGAAAGTAGGGTTTGAGTTTTACTTATGTGGAAATAATGTTCATTATTCTTTAGAGTGTGAAAATAAAAGGACTGTGAAAATAGGATGGTATTGTCCCTGTCAGGATGTTATTTTCATGCTGTTAGTAATAATGGATGTACTCTGAAAACCTCTGGAAGAATAGGAAGTCATTCTGAGGTATGTTTGGGAGGACTGTTCATAGATGCAAGGAGATGTTATGCCTTGCCATAACTTTTGTGTGTTTAACACTTGTGAGGTACAGCATAAAGCAATATTAAACTGACTGAAGTATTTCATGCTTCCCTTTGCTTTTATTGGGACTGAATCTTTTTAATGCTTGTAGTTCAGTTTGTCCGGTGAAGAGGCAGAGCCAGTGTTACATCAGTAGGGTGCAAAGAGTTAGTTTTTTCTGCCCTTGCTGTAAAGTGTAAGGTTATTTCCTAACAGGTTTGACAACCTGGGTTCCACTCCTTATGGACAGGAGTTCTGGGATTTGGAGAAAAAACAGGAAGAAAGCTCAGTGGAACAGAACAGAAAGATCTAAGAGGTTCAAATAAAAATAATGAATAGAACTCTGAAAAGGAGTGACTGAAATGGTTTAAAACACGCCTTAAAAATAAGGGCAATACATAACAATGCTGACTTCATGCAACTGGAGAGACCAATAGCATGCACTTGCCAAGGAAAAAAAACGTTTACCTACCACCCTAAAGTTGCAATTGCATCCCCTAAGTGCTCAGAAATAGTGCTTTAATCTTTGGCCACCTGAGTGGGGGAGTATAACGGCAAGTAACAACTGTATATACCTATACACATATAGATAGTTGAGTTAATTCCTGGGAGTCTCTTGGGTTATGCAGATATGACCTGGGTTCTCAGCAGTGTTGACTGACTGATGCACCCACAGAGTCTTTGATTTCTCACACCTCACTGTTACTGCTGCACTTTCTTCCTGGAGCTACAGATGGGGTCTAGGGAGTAGACCAAAAAAAGCCAAGCTCACTGCAGTAGATTATCACTTTGCAATTATTAGTCAGCTTTGGCTAATTAATTCTTCACTACTTCTTGTAGCAGAAGGTTTAAAATCTGGTACTGTAGGCAGAATTCAAGTAGTGCTGCATGTTTTTTTTTAAATTCTCATTCTAGATCTGCTAAGTTACAACTGAGTCAGTCTTGTCAGTGATTCAGTATGCTAAGTCAGTATGTAAGATTTTTGTTGATGATTTGCTCTACTTGCAAGGGTCAAGAAAGGGTTTCTCTTCATAAGGGAAAAGGCAGAAGCCAAAAATAATTTCACTATTCTATGCATGAAAAATATTTCTTGTGTGCCAGAGCACTGCTACCCTTTAGCTTTTTCCCTTTGAACATCCTCATAAAGTTTGTAGATTCTTTACAGATGTCACCAAGTTTAATACTAACTTTCTTGTTCATTATCTTTGGAAGAAAAATACTTGCATTACTCAGATGTTACAGCACATAGGCAAATGTATGTGTTGAGTTGCACACTAGTGGTTTGCTTCTGTGTATGTAGTAATACTTGCCTGGAAACAAAGGGGGTTTTTTTCAGACCTGAAAATCTGGTTTTCTCTGCAGTGTCCAGTTCTCATAGATCACTGGGTAGTCCTGTAGGCTTCTCTTTTGGGATGAAGAGAGTAGGTGTAGTCACTGAAATGGTTGCACTTTGTAGCTATCACTAGTCTTTTGCTCATTTATTGATGTGTGTATAAGGGTAGGGATGTTGGAATGTTTTGCAGCTGATTGGTCTACTATGTGATCTGCTTGCTGCTTTTATACCAACTACAAGTTTGAGGATCTCTTAAGCATTTTGTATTTCACATTTTTAATTTGCTGAAGAGTAAACATCTACCTGTAGTCAAAAGCTTTATGTTGGAGTACAGAGAATTAACTTTAAATTCTGCTTCTCCATAGTGGGCTTAGACATGCCTCATTGGCTTAGGCAGGCCAAGTCATCTTTATTCTACCTTTAAAATTGGTAGAAAATTTTCTTTTATGAACAGTCTGATTTTTAATAGAAATTTTGCCTGACATTGAGAGGGGAACTCCTTCAAGTTTCTCAGAAAACCTAGGATTCATTCAGCTTTGTTTACAGTGAGGAGTGGGCTATACTAACAGGCTTTCTGCAGGATTTGACTGAAGATGCAGGCTTTGCTAGTCGGACTGATGTGCCCAAGGGTTGTCTGATGGCATAAGTATCTTAAGAGTGAAAAGAGCACCAGTGGTGATGAAAATTCAAGGTGTAGATTAGCATCTTGACCTTGTGAGTTCTTCAGGAGACTAGACTCAATTTTTAAGCAGGCCTTTAAGTCCCCTAATGGGCGTATTCATGTTTTGTTTTTTTTTTTGTAGTGCCGAAATGCCAAATTCAAAGTATAACTCCTGAGCACCTGGGAGTTTTGAGCGTTTTAACTTTAAATCATAGGAGACCTGGGAACAAAGCTGGTTTAAGAGTCAAGGTAAAAATATCCTTCTACTTAAAAATATATGGTGTAGTAAAAAATCACATCTAACTGCGTGGAAACCTGCTTTCCTTGGAGAGCTGAGATGAGAGGGAAGGAACAGTCAGGTGAGGACAAAATTCCCCTGACAGCTGTTCACTGAAATTCACATTTTGCCTCATAATGCCTTACTTTAACTAGATTCCTTGTATGTTACAATGTGGGAATCAAGAGCTTTCTGACTGACAAACCACACAAACCTCTCCCTCACTTTTTGTGTCTATAAATAGGGTTAGTGTCTGTTTATGTTACAGTAATGTTGTAGACATTAGTGGCATAAAAACCTTAAAGATCAAAGCAGTCTGATGACTAACAGATGTCTCTCTGACCCTGTAGGTTGGCAGCACAAAGCTTCTAAGTGTTGAGGAGTTTTGGGATCGTGTCAAAGAAAGTTTCTATTGCTGTGTATAGTAGAAGGGAAATCCTGCAAGAGAAAATAGGATTAAGCGCTATTGTGAAGTGCATATGAAAAGAAAGTTGCAGCTAGTCATGCAACTGGGAGAGCAAGAGGAGAGAACACAGGGGCTCATATGTGGGAAAGGAAATGGCATCTCCTGTCCCAATACAAGAAGAGATTGGAGATGTGTTTTTGGGGACCTAAGTGTCACTGGAACCTCTTTGTCCTTTTTTTACAAGCCCTGTAAAGGTGTTCTTCCCTGATTACTAATCTGCTTTGTAAAGTCTGCTCTCCTATTTACTTAGCAGTTTATCTTGAGCTGGAATGGTTCAAGATACCTCCAACTGAAATGCAAATTAGTCTTTAGATGTCTCTCTTCAATTCACACTTCTTGGAAGGAGTGACACAGTTCTTGAAAATATCATAATGATATTTCTGTGACGTACGGGCTCTTAGTTGCATACATAGTATTGCTAAGCTGAATCATACCAATATCCTTATGGTCTGCCCAAAAGTGTGGTGTGTGCAAGTTGTGTAGCACGTGATATTTTTCACTGAATGTGTGATTTGGTGATCTCATGTAAAAGAAATCTCTTCAGAGAAGGGGGAGAAGTAGGGATGAGGGGTGGGATGTGGGATATGTCCTGTTCCAAGAAGGGACCAAGCAAGCTGTAGCAATTAGTGAACATATGCACAGCAGCTCCTAAAACTTAAGGATTTTTTCCTTTTAACTTAAAAGCCTAATCCATTTCTAAATATAAGTTTATTGAAATAAGTTTAGTAGAAATGGTTTCTTTATGATGATTAGCTGCATAGCGAATAGATGTAGCTGACTCATTCCCAGTTCTCTTTGGGTTTTGCTTTCTGAATTTTTAAATTACACATTTTCCTATTTAAAAATGCCTATTTTTAAATTACTCATTTCAAAACCATGTTGCACTGAAGTATTCTGACCTATCAAATGATACAGAGTATCCATAAAAATGAAATACTTATTCTGAATAACATCTAGAAAGCTGGTTTTTCTGATTTTAAAGATGCTATTTTCCAGAATATGAATAATGAAGAAACCTAATTTTGCAGCCATAACCATTTCCTGCATCTATTAGAACTGTAAATCATGATCAGAGAGCATTGCAGTAGGTACATCAAAATAAACGTAGCACCTCAAAGAGCTAACACTCATAAGCATAAGAGGAAGGTAAGATCCGGTATAAGAATTGAATGTTATTTCTGTTGTGAGAGAGAACTTGAGGAGCAGGTGAACACCGGTTGGTTACTCAGGGGCAGTGGCTGGTGTGTGGAAGAGGTGAGCTGTACACAGACCCTGACCCCTCAGCTGCTGCACTGCAATGTCATGGCGCTATTGTTTGACACTTCTGTGTTACAGGGACGAGAGTGGCTGCTTGCAACACAAAACAGCCGTGTAAGCAGGCTAAGTTTAGCATACCCTAAACAGTAAAAATGTAGGCTATTAGGACCGTAACCGCATGCTGCTGTATCTTCATGTCTTGCTGACCTATGTTACCACATGTTGCAGAGGTCCAGAAAAGAAAGCCTTGCTCACAGAGGAGGTAAAAGCGCGACTCACGTTGAGGAAGTTCTTTCCTCTGGAACCAAACCCTATCTGTTGTGTCCTTTCAGGAGTGGCACCAACCTTCATATATTTCTCTAACATGTGACCAGATTGAAGAGTTTTTGAGTGAAGAGTTGCTGCCTTCCAGGGGTTAAGCTAGCATCGTTTAAATTGTTTTTGCAAACCCTTTGAGCTGGCTTGGAGATGACTGACCTGCCTAGCCTGTGTTACTGTAAAATACTTCTACAGCACTGCTAGAGAGCTCTCACCTCACACATGGTGGCAGGGGTGGGAAGTTAAAATCTTTTAATATATGAAGAAACTTCTGCACATAATGCAGATCTTCTGTAGTCCTTTCTTTCTTCTTCCAATCTTATATGTTAATGAAAGTATAAACTAGAGGCAATTCCTTTGGCAGGGTGGCTGAAAATATTTGTATGATGAGACTGTAGCCATCCAAGCTGAACTATTCATTGAGTCCCAATAAGTAGCTATATTTGTTAGCAGTTTTCCATTAATAAGTTGTTCTGGTGTAGGAGTCTGTGTATTTGGTTTTTTATTCAAGCTGATGACGTTTGTTTCAGTAGAAATGTGGTGTTTTGACCATATGCTCAAATGTTAATATGCTTAATGCCAGCAGCAGATTATTTACATTAAAGGACATGGAGCCAAGTTAAACTCAGTTGCAACTTTATTAACTGAATTACCGTATTACTAGCAAAAAACATCTGTAAGAATCAATAAAATATATCTTGATTTTTTTTCCTTGCTGAGGCAGATCTGTTCTTGTTAGAAGTTGTGCTCTAATCACTACTTTAATCCCTTGTGCAGCAGTGTAGAGGGGGAATGCCAAGAGGTATTCTGCTTGAACCTGAAGCTCCTGAGAGGGAGGGATAGGAAGGTGGATATATCCAGAATTTTATTTCATCCTCCCTCCCTCTTGTTAGGGGACTAGAAATATAGGGACATTGTGCATGTCTTTCTTCTGACAATGCACACTTTAGCTATGTTAAATTAAGCAGTAGTTCTGGGAGAGAGATTTTATGAGGCAGTTGAGTAGACTGTCCCCAAAAGGCTGTTGATGCACAATATCTAACTGTAGCAGATGCCTCATGGGCTTTCCACCTCTCAAATCAGGCTTTCAAAGTTTTATAGCTTTGGTTGTATAACTGAAGCAAGACATTTTGATAGAAATGTCTATTAGAGGGATAACCAGACTAAACAAGTCAGCAGATTTGAGGAAGTGGTAACTGAGCAAAGCAAGGTGTGAACAGTTAGTGATGGACATCCCTGTTGCAGCAAGAGGAAATGTAAATAGATTGTGTCAGAACTGGAACTGCCATGCAGGAATAAAATCCCTGTTTTAAACAGTAAGGAATAGGGCATTACTTAGTGGGGTCACAGATAGTGGTAGGATGATGTGACTGTGAAGTGCAGAATTTGAATGTGCATTCAGCCTTCAAAAAAATACCAAAACCCAGCTCATAACAACAGCCTCAAACCCTGGATGATCATTAAGCCTGTTTGGAAAGAGGATCAGAAAAGTCTCTCTTTATACAGTTCCCCTTTCCGTCTGAAAAAGAGAACCATCTGAGGAAGGCAGAAAGGAGAAGTTCAACGGAACTTTTATGGTTTGTTTGTTGGCAAACACTAGGCCATATTTTTCTTTCTTTTTTCCCCCCCTTGCTTTTCCCCTTCCAAAGTTGTTAATTCTAGCTAGGCCCATTTCAGATATTCTTGGAGAGGCTGACAGGGACTTAGCATCATAGTATGATGCAGCCACAAGTGATTTCTGCAGAAGATGGACCTTTGGCATCCCATGTGTATTTTGTATGAAATATGTCTTTCTTCAGAGGCATTCTGACTGTTTTTTAGACAAGAAGGCAGCAGGAAGCTGCACAGCAGAGAATGAAAAGCTAAGGAATCTACACAGAGGAAAAATTGATCTGCCTTGTGGATTAGGCAGCAATAGAGCTCTAGATAGTTTTCTTCTTGCTGAGCTGATGCTTCTGAGACTGGGGATAGTGGATGTGCAGGCAAATGAGGACTTGTGCACTCCTTTTTGGAGAACATAGATTTGTAGGAAGTGTTGGAACTGGAGTTGTCTGGGTGCTGAAGGTGAGAGAAGGTGATGGATATGAAAACAAGAGATTGTGGAGTTGAAAGAAGTAGATTTTTGTGAGGGATCTTTTTTCCCATCTTGGGCATTACGGTTCTGATTTTATACTTGTGAGCAGGAGTGAATGAAAGAGGGCCCTTTTTTCCCAGGTTTGTGTCTCAGAGCCCATTATCTTTTCTGTATCATTTGCAAAACCCCATGACACACACTGATCACAGCAGCTTGTTTCTCATGCTGAGAACATGGTCAGACTGTGGTGAGGGGTTAGAGTGGTGGTAGCCTCAACTTCCCCAGTTATTTTAGGCCCCAACCACTTCTGAAAGGAGGATGATCTAAGGGGGAACAGTTGATTAATTCACTGCTTAAAAGCCGGCAAGCTCTCAATCTATCTTGTGTTATTTTCCTAGTTACAGTGTCATTGGAAAAGGTCCTGTTGGATGCAGGCATTAGCCCAGGAAGAAAAATGGTAGTTGGAAATGTCAGGTGGAACAGAAGCAGTACTTCCATGTTTGCAGAAACCTTTGATCACACACTCACCGTGTTTTTTCAAATTTTTGTTCATGTTTTTTGGGTTTTTTTATTGCCCTGTATTCAGTGACCTGGTCCAATTCCTTGTATTGACTTAGAACAGACAATGGTTTATTTCATTAAGGTGGTCACTTACGGAAGTTGGTTGGAGAGCACAGTTCAGTTGTGCAGGCAGATGGAAAGAAATATGTTTGGGGGAGGGAGCTGCATAAATATTAAGTCAAATTGAAAACTATCAAAAACAAATAGTGGGCTCAAGTCCAGGGTAATTTTCCCTTCTGAAGTACTTGGAAAATTTTCTCTCGCATTCCAGATCCCAAATTTGAAGTGTGGTCATGCTTTGTGAAACTGATGACTTACTACAGATCTTGATTTCTATACGTGATTTAGTGGTTTCAGCAAGTGGCAGATTTACAGCATCAGGACTTTCAAGTTTTATTGCAGACAGAGTCATTTAGTGACCTTTGGGTGACTGCCGGTTAAACACCTACATAGGGAGCGTGGCCCTGAGCCGTGGGGGATGGATGGCAGCCGCCTCGCCGTGCCCCCTGCGCTTGGCCGAGGGCAGCGCCGAGGGCAGAGCCGAGGGCAGCGCCGAGGGCAGCGCGGGCGCGCCCGCACTTCTGGCCGCCGGCAGCAGGGGTAGCTCCGCCGCTGCTCCCCGGGCAGCCGCTGCCCTCCTGCCTCACTCCTGCTTCCCTGGCACAAGAGGCCAAGGCGGCAACCACTGAGCTTCTCCCCCTCGCCGCCTGCGCGGGGACGGCGACGGCAAAGGGGAAGCGGTGCAGGGAGTCAGCTCAGAGGACTGCTTTTCTGGGAGCGTGCTGCTGCCCATGGAGGTGTGCAGGGAGATGGGAGTTACTGCTGTTGCTTTTTCTTTCTCCCACCCCCATGCAGGACTTGGCTGATGAAGTTTGCTTTCATGATGTTGAAATGAGTTTGTGGCAAATGCTGCAATACCCTGAGCGGGAAAATGCCATTTGAACCTGAAGGAGACTTCCGTGAAATATGGAAAGAAGCAGAGTGAGGCGAGGGAAAGCAAATGACAGCTTCATCCAGATTAGCTTCCAAGTTAATGCCACATGGCAGTCAGATGACTGAGCACAGCTGCATGGCTGTGTGGTCACATTATTCACATCCTCACTAAGTAATTTGTTGATTACTTCGGAAGGACAGGTCAGGGAAGGGGAAAGCAGAGGGGCTGCTGGGACCCACTGGCATGTGGCACGGGAGGATCTCTAGTGCCACACTTCATGCTGTGTAGTGAAAACAGTGAACAGTGAAATAAATACCTTGGTGCACAAAGCCTGGTTCTGTGAAAACCCAGGACTAGAGGACAGTAAAAGAAGTCTTGTCCAAATGAGTAAATGCTCAAAGATTGTTAACTTCTACCTTCGGCATTGACTTTTTCACACAAAGAGACGTGGTGGCAGGTCTGGGACTGCTGGCAGGCACAAGAGGAAGTATTGAGCTGCATGGGCAGTATTTACTGTTCCTGTTTCCTCCACAGAAACAACTGTGGGCGGGTCTGGTTTTAGTGCCTATCTCTTCAAACTGGCTTTGCACATCATACATGGTGTGGAAACCATGGGTTGGGAAATCCTGACCTAGATGAAAGGAAGCCAGTGAATTACTGCTCTCAGCCTGTTTGAAACTACAGTGTCACAAGTGAACGCTGCTTCTGAAAGGAATTGTTACTATTTAGGTGCAGCAAGCCAGCAGTGGTGTTCCTTGTGTGAGCGTTAGCAGAACTGCTGAATCAGACAGAGTGCTTGCGTTCTCTAAAGTTAGTCCAACACTAAATGCAGAAATTGGTAGCGGAGGTAGAAGCAGACAGGGTAGTGGCTAATTTAGTTCTGTTCCTGTAATTCTTTGGCTTCACGGAACACATCAGAAAAGGATGTGAGAGGCACGCATGGCTTGTTGTGATGGAGCAACTCCTGGACAAAGTGTGTGAGTTTGAAAGCCACGGAGTAGTTGAGACATCGGCTTCCCTTTCTGTAATTACAAGGGGCGAGAAAACTGGAACAAGGGGTTAGACCCTGGCTAAAGGCAAGTGTTGTCAGGCAAAGCATATCCTCAAGGGATGTTGCCCTACTGGTGGCTGTGGCCACTTCTGTGGAAGGACAGGAATGAGAGGCTCTTCACTACTGGCTGCATAATATTTCACTGCCATTCTGGAAATGCTCCAAATTTTCAGTACCTTTTGCTGAATGTATATATAAACCAGCCTTGTTTATTTCATGAGGCTGTTACAATATGTCTACCCTGCTGTTTTTTTGTGAAAGACTGTTATGCTTTGGTAAAATTGGAGTGGGATTTTATGAATTTGAAAGCTCTCAAACGAGTTGATTGTGAGTTCTACATTTTTTCCTTGAAAAACACACACCAAACAAGCCTCCTCAAAACACAAAAGATGGTAAAAACAAAGGTTATTTTTTCATTGGGGAATTTTGAAATGTTCAAACGAAGCAGCTGTTTTTTCAGCTGTTGCAGGTATTAAACAACAGCAAGAAAATCCTCTGCTATGACCTGTCACAGGAAATAATCCTTTTTTGATCATGCTGAACAGCTGGGTTCATTGCTTCTTCTGCAATAGTAATAGTCAACTTCTCAACTTGTTACCTGCACAATGACTCGTCAAAATTTTAAGCTAATGGTATAAAATATGAAATAATGAAATTGCAGATGTTTAAGTGCATCCTTGGGATTCATAAATTATGAGAGCTATAGTGAATTGTTAGGAATGAATTAGGTGTTTGGAAGGGAGCGACTTTGAAGATATTTTTGCTTTTTTAAAAATACTAAATGCTTTTGACCTTTCTCCCCATTGAAATGGAAGTGAACACCTAATAACACCACTTCAATTTTGTTGCATTTTTTGTGATAATAAATAACATTTACTTTCCATGGTGATACTTTAATTATGCAAATCAAATTCTCACTAATGGCTTTTTTTCAGACATCATAAATCTGGAGTGTAATTTGTTTTTTACTAAATAAGTCAGGGGAAATGCAGCACTGACAGAGGTGCTTTTGCATTTTGGATCCTCTATTTAACGACATCTATGCTGTGTAATCACTTAGGAAAAAAAAAAAAAAAAAACCCAAAAAAAACCCAGAAGCCAGAAAGCCCAAAAAGCTGGTGGTCTCTATAAATGTTAAGAAATGGAAATCATGATTGGAGTTACTATGGTTTCTGCTGTTATTGTCAGTAAGGGAACTGTTGCAAATTTATTTCGCTTAACAAATATCAGTGGAACCAATCCTGAAAACTATTACTTTGGGAATATCCTGTAGGCTTCCTTTACTTGGAGACCAACATTTATTTCTGGCTTCAATCTGCTTATTGTTTAGATTAAAATCTGCTTTGCATGGTCAACATAGTTAAAAGCAAGCAGATTGGCTTCTGACTCCTACATTTTCAACATGAGAATAATTGCAATCACAAATAAAAAGGCAGGAAATAACTTGCATTACTGAAAAAGAACACACAGCTTTCATGTACACAGATTTTTAAGGTTAACAATTACTTTCCCTTCTCTTTCTCCTGTTTCCAAATCAAGACAGAATCCTATCCCTAAAAAGCACCAAAAACTCAGGAACAAGCAAACCACCCCAAAAGCTGAGAAGCAGGCAGTGATCAGTAATTGCTGGTACAAATAAAAATGGGCTTCAGCTGCATCATTTCTAAAATCATATTTAAGAATGGTACAGCAGAGCTGCCTGAGCCAGGCAGACCAGAAACACAGTGCACTGCAGATATGTTTAAATTCAGTATGTAGCAATATAAAGTAATTTCTGCACACCAGCCAAGGTCACTTCAGCTGGATGAGAGTCTAGAAGATAATATTAGAAATGCAAGGTTGTGAGGAGGGGGCTCAGGAGGAGAGCTGTGCTTAGCACTGTCCTGTGACTGTTTAGGGTCCTGTGGCAGCCACAAAAGGTGCATTTGAACAGAGATTCGATGTTCTCCTTACTATGCTTGTCCTTTACCATCTTTTTGACATTCTAAGATTTTATAAAGAAAATTGGGGTGTAAGAGCATGAGACGCCTTAAAGAATCTGTAGGTGAATGCCAGTTCTTTGAAGATAAGCACAGTCTGGCTCAGAGGCCCTGTTGATTATCCAACAGCAATTTGATCTTGTGCTCTGTTGGTTCAGTGATTTGACACATGGTGTTGGCATTGTTATTTAGGGTGTTTTATGTAAACCGGTAGGAGCTGGTTTATCCTGTTTAGAGTGTAAGCTAGTTCTCCCATTCTCCCAGCTGAACCTAACAATTCCATTACAGTGAGTGCTTTCCTTATTTGTCTCTGAACTCTTAACTGTGATCACAAACAAAGCAGCTATGACCTCTGTCTTGACATGAGTTTATCAGAATTTTCTTAACACAAAGTAAGATACTGCCTTGCCTGGTTTTGGATAGTTGTTCCCCACTATCTTCAGAAATTAAACCTTTTCAGAAAAGGATGGTAGGATTTGAAGAACCATCATTGTTTGAGTGTTTCTCGGGCTGCAATCCTGGATTGCTGGTCATCCAAAAAACATGGGAAGCTACGGGCAAATTATTAGCAGATCCACAGTTTTAGCATTGTTTCTTTTTGGGAAATTTTAATAAGTAACAGAGAAGCAAGCATGGCCTTGGACATTGTTTGTTTAATTTTTCTGAATGAACAGATAGTCCCATGATTTATTTATGTCTGGGTTGTTGGGAAGCACCGTGCTTGGGCTCTGTTCTGGTGAGCCTGCTTATCATGGACATGAGATGCTGTCTGTCCTGCCTCTGACCTGGAGCATGGAAGTCACAAGCACTGGTCTGCAAGAAGAGCTAATACAGCTCCTGTTGCAGCCTGCTTGTGGCCATCTAAATTTGGAAACTATATGATCCTTGGTGTTCATACATAAATCCTTGGACTTGGACAGTCCTGCTATTGCCATTCTCAGAAACACCTCTGTTATTTTCTTCATGGCTAAGTGCTGTGGCTCATCTGTGTCACCTGAGCCATAACAGGCTGCTCTCCCTGCAGTGCTCCATCCAAGCAGCTTCCAGACAGGTCATTTTACACAATGCTTCAGAGTGTTCAGTTCTCCAGTTTCTGAGGAAATTCAGCCCTTGCAAAACTGAACAGATGGATCTGAGTTCCAGCATGTAGACGCAGAACTGTGTTTTATTCCCACATCCTGAATGAGTGCTGAAACCGCTAAGGAAGGGCAGGGAAACTGCTGCTTCCTCTGCTCATGCTGTGTAGTGGAGATGTTGCCCTTCCTCATGAGAGCAAAAGGGTAGGCAGGGCAGAGCTCAGCATGCTGAACTGCAGATGAAAAGCAGGGCCTCCTGTTGCCCTTCATGAACAGCCTCAGCCCCCTGAAGAGGGGGATTTAAGGAGCTCCTCCTTCCTTGGTGCTGCCTGGTGCTGGTTGAACCAGCTCACAGTGCAGAGAGCAGTTTTCATGGATTGCGCTCTTTCCTGCACGTTGCATGGGGAACTTACTTGCTGAAATCACAACTGTTGCTCCTGCTGCAAAATCTGGAGATTACAATAGTTTTATGTCCTTTTGTGTAGCCCTGCTGTGCTGAAAACCTAGGTCCACAAATAGATTAACAGCTTGTTCCTTAGGGGACATTAAGTTCACAATACTCTGGAAGTATGTGCTTGTACAGAGGAAAAGTAGCATTTGGCACTGCTTTCTTCCCAAACCTTCCTCCCAGCAGGCTGCATATTAAATATACATTAACTCCTCCAATAACTACACAATTATGACAGCTGAAATAGAATTAGAGGAGCTACCATAAAGCCCAGACCCCGTGTCCCACCTTCACCGCAGGCTGCCGGCAGAGCACCTGTCAGTTGTGATTTGCATCTGTGCAAATGTTTCTTCCCTAAAAGAAAAAAACAAAAGAAACCCAGGCTTGCTTGCCACCAGCTACCCTGAAAAGCTTATCAGTCACAGCCACAGCTATGAGACATAGCCAGGGTATCTTCTAATGTGTGCATCACCATGCTCTTAGAAGCACACGTGACACAGCACTGACAATCAGCTCCTTGCATCTCATTGCACTTCAGCTGCTGGTGGGACATCTACCAGCTGTTACAAAAAAAAAAAAATCCAGCTGTAGCATATCCAAAGTGTGCACTGATATTTTTGTTAATTAATTTTTTAGTCTTCAGTTTGTATATAGAGTACACAATATAATAGTTGTACAAGAAAAATCAGTCCACTTTCTCTAGAAAGCTCTAAACTGCCTGGGATGGTCTAACACCCAAAGTCCTGTGATACGTGCATTAGTATAATTCAAGATTAGATGGCATCTTTCTCTTGAATAAGCAACATGCTTAGCAGGAGAAATAAGAAAAACTGTCTTCCAAATACCTGGTATAATGCATTGGCATTTTCAGAGGTTGATTTGGACTTTCAGCATTTGTTCTGGTAGCCCTAACTCTGAAATTCCAGTATATATATTTTATTCATTGCTTTAGGTGGATCCCTTCTCTCTAAGCTAAGACCAAGTACCAAGGCAGTTACCATTGAAAGATAATAATGTCTTTAGCTAAATAAGCCAAAGACTGCAATTTTTTAAAAACGTAGCTCTAACCCATTTGTTGCAAATTATGACTTTCTATGTTTGCACTCCTATGACTATGCCAGTTCCTGATGTGGGCTCATTAATAGATTATTTCCTTGTTAGCTGTAGGTAAAGCTTTGACCTAGAGCTGATTGGGGAAAAGAACTGCTGTATCTATTATCTTTTCTCTCTCATAATTAGTATAATTATGCTTCTGTGCCCCAGACAGCAGTCTCAGACAGTCTGCTGTGGAGCCACAGAAACCGTCTGGACTCCCAGAACGGGAGTTTGCTGTTAGGCAAGGCATAGCTGGGTTCCGTGGTGTCAGGGAAAAGCTGAATTACACCATTACATGGAAAGTAACCAAACCAGCACAGAGAGATTTCCCTTCCTCCCCGCCCAGTTAAATCCAATTAACTGTGAGGAATGCAAAAAGCAGGTTTTGTCATTTCCACTTTTTTAAAGGTAAACTGGCACACCTATGAGACAGAACCAGTCAAGAGCACAGTATTTCAGTTTATAGGTGAAAATGATAGGTATTGTTGAGGAGGAGAGCCCAGCTGAAACTGCTCTGCTTTTGACACAGTAATACAACTTTTTAGTGATATGTTCACCTGCTCTCTCTCAGCTGATTGAGAGGGTTTGCAGCTGGGCAGAGCAGGTGTGACTGGGGCCAGTCCAGCACTGGGCTGGGGGCTGTTCTCCAGCAGTGAGGGGAGGGTTTTCCCGTCCCAGGGTGCACCTGCTGCCTCCTAAGTGAGGTTACAAAATAAGAGTAGCGGAGGTGAGGCCTCTTTCCAAGGTGGATTGTGGCAGCTTTTAGGGGAACACAAGCTAAGAAGGTGAGTTCAGTTTAATACCTACCACTGGTATGTCTGGAATGCATTGAGCAGAGTAACTGGCAGAAATCTTGAAGCTTAAAATTTGAAGGATTTTAAGAGTATGTTGGAGAGCACTAACAACTGTCTCTTCTGTTGCCTCTTACCCTTGTCACCATGTTTGCATCTCAGAATATGTGTTACTCTTCCTTGTAGTGTGACTGCTTTGACAGGATTTAGCAGGACTTGTTCCTTATGGCCACCTCAGGTATTGTTGCCCTGGTGCTGTGGAAGTGTAACTCCCATTATGAAATGGCAGCTGTGGCTGAAATGCCAAGCTCAATAAAAGGGGAAAGGAGATTATGGTAGTAGGGAATTGTGAGGAGGCAGCAATTCAACTCCTTCCTTGGGCTCAGGGCTTGGAGACCTCGCCTTGTGCCTTACGGTGGAGTTTTCCAGTGAGGTGGAAACAATTGGTTGTGCAGTGGGAGCAGCCTTCATCCAACTTTTTGAATTAATCTTACGACCTGAGAGTTTGTAGTCTGAGTGCCTGAAGTGAAGAGGGAGGCTCTAGTGTTTCATGCTCTTCTCCATATAATGACAAATGCCTGAGCAGCCTCTGGAAGAGAGGAGAAAGCTCAGGCTCTGGGACATTGTTAACTTAAATGTTGGGATGCCTTCTTGGGAACTAAAAATTATAAAATTGGATCACCTCCCGAACAGAGAGGGTTTAAGGCCTAATCTACCACATCTCAGCTAAATGCCAAATTAGTTGTGGGCTAAAAGCAACGACTCCTGCATTTGAAGTAGGACTAGAGGTGTTTTAATCAGAAGATGTGCCTCATAGACCAGTGATGCTGCTTCTTCATAAAGACCTGAAGGTCCCAGGGTGGCTGGGCTCTGCCACTTGGCTGCGTCTCCTGAGGAACCTGATTGTCTTTGGCCTTTGAGTAAGCTCAGTGATTCTGTTGATACAGTCCCAAATTCCACTCTAGGCCTAGTGTTTGGTTAGACCCTGCAATGCTACCTGTGGAGCTGCTCGAGTCCCACTGTGGCTGAATTCCTTGCTGTTAGCCCTCAGCACTGACAGAAGAGAAATCACTGAAACGTGTGAAAACACTTTGTGTAATAGAGCACCTGGTAACTGACAAAGGATAGTTGGATTTTAATTTTTGGTTGATTGTTTTTACTATATGGCTTCTAAAAACAAAAAAATCCCCACATTAAATAAAAACATAACTCAGTTGGAAAAGGATAAAACTTCTCTGGGTTGTGCTGTGGTGTAACTATCCATGTTCTTTCTGTGCTCCACATGTGACAAAATAGCTTGGGACAGTGTCTGTAACATCGTCCCAGGCTCCTTGCCTGGAGGTGTGAGCGAACCCAAGGATGGGCCGTGATGAGGGGTGTGGCATCTGTGCTGCTGTGATGGGCGAGGGAATGAGTGTGAGGCTGTGATTGCGGCTCTTCTGATGGGCCGTGAGAAAGTGAAAGGCTCCTCTGTGTTGTCAGTGGAAATTAAAAGGACTTCTGTGATGTATGGACAAGTCTGCTCCTGCATTTAACCTTTTTCAGGCTGTGATTAAATGCCCTTGCAGCTAATGATTGTCTGGGGTTTTTTTTGGTTTTGGAGCTTTTTGGTTTTGGGATTTTTTCGGGGAGGGATTTTGGTCATTTTGGTTTTTTGGGGTTTTTTTTTGTACAGCATTGGTAAGATTGTTTTGTTAGTGTAATTACACATTTTGGAAGTAAATACGTGATTGAGCACAAGAGCTTGTGTGTTTAAATTAAGAATTAAGTTAGTGTCTTGGGGCCCAAGAAAACAGGTAAAACCTCCTTTCAAGGGGAACCCAGCCATTGACTCCTGGGTTACCAAAGAGAAATCTGACATACTGCCTGCATGTGGAGACATTTCAGGTTTCAGCTTTTCAGTGGCTTTACTAACTTTGGGACTGAGTTCCAGTTAAGAAGCATGAATTAGTTAATTAACAAGCTGCTACTGACCTTTCTCTCTGTTTACACACTGTTAATGCCTTCTGTGCTCTACAGAAGGAGTCACAGCTTAGGCTTTCTTCCTGTGGAGCTTGCAAGCCTTTACTTTGCAGGGTGAAACCTCTCCCTTCAGCTGATTAGGAGCACCCTGTGCTGGAAGTGTAACTATTCAAACTGAGACAGCTCCCAGTTGGGCAGGGTGGAGGCCTGGGAGTGCTCCTGAGTAATGGCATGTCCCTGTTCCAGTGGGGACAAGCCTAGCATGAGCAAAGCTGGCACGGAGCAGCTGAAGGAACCTGGTGATCTTACACTGTTTACACAACCTACTGCCAGTTGACCAAATAAATAAACTTGCCTGCTGACTGTATCCAGAATGAGTCAGGCCATTTTACAAGTGGCCTGTTTTGGCTACAGAAGTGTAGGTGTTTTGTTCTTCTGAAAGACATTGAAAAAGAACGGGACTGACTGACTGCTCCTAATGTGTGAGGAAGTTCTGGCATTTGCTCCTTGGGTTTCCTCACCTCCTGTTTGCTAGTTACATTGGAGTGTATTACTTTTTTCCTAGACTTTCTGAATATATATATTTTTTATTATCTATCCAGTCATCATACCATCTTCCAGCCCAAGGGAGTTAGTCATGTCCGGGTCCATTTTAACTTTCTCCTTTTCAAGATGTCTTAAAATCAAAAGTTTTGAATGTGGCTCCCATGTGAGAGTACTTGAAGAGAGTGTTGTTCACTGACTTTCCTTTCAAAGCATCCAAAGTGAGGGGCTTTATTGTTCATATTTTTTGTTTCTCTTACAATGGAACATGTGACAGGGTCACAATGCATATCAATGAGTTTTGAGTCCTACACAGCATCTTGGTTTAGATCCCATTCCTTATCCTTGTGAGATAAGCTTTTTTATTAGTTTTCTTACAGGTCACAAATATCCTTTTTATAATATTGTTTTTGTAGGCATGGTAAACAGGTTATTGAGTTGCTGTGAAGGGGGGTAGAGGGGATTAAACAAAAAGAGAGGAGGGGAATGAAGAGAGCTCATAGGTATGATTCTTCTGGAAACTCTGACAAGAATTTTAGTAGCTGCAAAAGCTGGTATGATGTTCCATTGTAGAGTCCTGTGTGTGTTCCTGTTGATGGTTGAAGACTTTTGTTCATTTCCTGGGATTAATATCGATGGCCGTAGTATTAAAGATCCACGGCAGGAAAATGTCAGGAAAGCATTAAGCAGGTTTGGGCTTTTTTTTTTGACTGATGGAAAGTAGTGCACAAGCATACAATTTATTAAAATATTCCACTGTGAGCAGAAATAGCACAAAGACAAGTAGAATTCACCTAATGGTTCTCAGAATAGCTTTTTATTTTTACTCTTAAATTTTTTTTGCCAGCTGATGTTGTTGAGTCAGAGTGGTGAGCCTGGTAGAAGAGGGGACAGCTCTGAAAGGCTCCTGCAAAGCTGCAGTCACAGTGCAGTGAGGTTTAATGGTCTGAGACTACTGAGGGATGAGAAAATCAGTATTTCTTAGAAGATATAAGAGGTCTTGTAACTGATGCATAAAAGTCTTAAGTGTCCCAAGCAAAAGTAGCAGCCTGAGAAATGGTGTTTACTAAAGTCCCAGATTCTCTGTTAGGAGAAATCTGTTTCCAACCTGTTGTGGAAATAGATCTCCTCAGCACCTGAAAATAGGTGCAAAGAAGGAAATCTTCAAATCCCTGGGGAACTTTATACATTGCAGAAACACCCAGAGCCCTGCATAGAATTTGGAGTTTTTTGTAATTTTTATTGTTCCGTGCTGCAGCTCTGAAAACTGAATTCTGCCATTCCCATGGATGCACTTTACACTGCGCTGTGTTCCCAGGGGCTGCTCTGTAGGTAGTGCTCTCTGGTCATGGTTTGTGTTCAGGTCCCTGCTCATGAGGCCTGTGGAGAAACTGGACACTCAGGAGGTGCCTCTGCGGTGTAAATGATCCTCTTTGTCTCAGCCTGACTCCTGCAGCTTGCAACAGGCAATAGTGAAATCTCATCCACACCAAAAAACAGTCACAGTTTCTCTCCTCAGACTGTCCTCCCTGCCCTTCCCCTTTCTGTGTTATGCCAGAATTGTGCTGTTTTTCACTATTTCCATTACAGCTTTTTTTTTTCTTTTTCTATAAGGAGAATATTGAAGGAGATGGAGCGTTTTCCATTTTCTTTCTTTCACTCCAGCCTTTCCTCTGTCACATACTCTCCACTCACAAATCCCCAGTCCCTGTCTCACTGTGATTGGCAGCAGTTACCAGATGGTGCTCCTGGTTCAGTGTAGCTTGTGTGCATCTTGGAGTAAAATCTGTGGGGAGCCTGGCTGGAGTTGTGCAAACACTGCCCAGTTGTTGCCCTGCTGACTCACGGGCGAGGGTGAGCGCTTCTGTGTCAGTTCTTAGACCTTCGTGGTTATTCTGTAGCACTCTGCAGAATGGCTGCCTTGTCTTGCCTTCAATTTTCTCACAAGTCCTATATCCACTGTCATCTTACTGCTTTCAAACTTTATGAATTGCCTTTTGGGAAGGACCTTTGTATAACTAGGCTGTAGCCTGTTTCTTGGATCTTAGAAGGGCAAGAGGGTCAGAGCAGCGCCATCTGAAACAGCTCTCACTTGCTGAGCTCAGCCTTGTAAAGCAAGTCTCTGAGAAAGCTCTGCATTCCGCGACCAATTCCCAGAATCTCTGCTACTTGATCTCCCAAAAGTTAGGTTTTGCAGTGTATCTGGACTGTTTTGTGAGCAATCAAAAATTGTAAAAAAAAAAGGTTTACTGTGTAAATCTGTAATTGGGGGAAGAAAAAAAAAAAAAAAAAGATCTTTCAGTAAGTGTGGAAATGGATGTTACTGTAGTCTGAGCCACAGTTAGTCTGCACTCAAATACTTCTCAAAGTGGCCAGCTGAGTGTTGGCTAGTTAATGTGAGATGTTAAAAGGAAGTTGAAGTACCTGTTTATATTCCAATAATCAGGTGGCTTTCCAAGGTTTTCAGCGTGCACAGTTTGAAACCTTTTAAGGTTCCAAGAGTTTGTAGTGTATTTGGCCATGTGTTTTCTATAGACTTCAAGATTTGCTTAATTCTTCTGTGGAGTGTTCTGAGTTGGAAGGGACCCGAAGTGATCATCAAGTCCAGCTTGATGGCCCTTCAGCCACAATGATGGGGGGTTTTGCTTCCTGCAGGTATGGATTTACACTCAGGAAGAGAATTTCAGTGTCTTCACCTCTAATTGCCTTACCCCAATGGGCCAAAGAACGCATTTGATTAGAAAACACCTTTTGCCCCAGGGCCATTTGCAATCCCCATCAGCTCTTCGAGGTCACTGCTGATGAGTTGGGATAGGGCCTGTCTGCCTGCAGAGCTGTCAGCCAGTGGCAAGATGCACTTTGCAGCTTGACATTTGGGGCAGTTCACTGCAAGCTGGTGAAGTTTGCACGGGGGGCTGCTTTGTTTATTGTTTCATGCTGCTGTTTCCAAACAAGGGAATAGAGTGTGCTGTAATGCTGAGAGCCAGTCCTGTTACACTGCTCTGGCTGTTGAGACAACTACAAGCATGGTTGTTGAGTTGTGTGGCACTTCTCCAGCTGAAAGTTGATTCTGGCCAATGGGGTTTGGTTTCTTTACCTTGCCAGTGCTTGATGTGATTAGAATTGGTAAGGAAACCATTTTGTTTGGACTTTCACTGGAGAAAAAACAGTAAGTAGATCTGCATCTCTGTTTCTGGGGGTTTTTTTAGTGTTTGGGTTGGGGTTTTTTTTCTGTTCAGCATCTTTCCCATCTTTTGATGATGCACATGGGATTTTATGGGTCATAGTGAAATATTTGATTGATCATATTATGAAAAATCAATTAAAAAGCTGTCACTTTTGTGCTGCTTACTAGGTATGCGGTGATGGGTTTGACTGCTCAGCATTGTGAACCAGAAGAAAATACCTTAGGGTGCCCAATTATAGCAGCAGTGAGAGAAAATTCAGAAGAGTAATTTTGGCTTCCTTCATTGCCTTTATGTTGGCCTCTGAGCGAGTGGCTGTTCCACTCCTTTCAGATTTCACAGCAGCAAGAGCACTAATGGCAACTCCGTGCAATCCTGACTTCTCGTGTCTATGAGACTGAATCAATGCCTCTCCTTCCACATTTAGTAAAACAATTTTACACACACACTGAGCAGCTATTCTTGTCCATACCTGCTTTGAGGTGGACTAGATGACCTGGAAGATTTTATAGAAAGAAGTCTCATTCATTCTCCCTCATCCACCCTTTTTCTTTTCCTTTTTTTTTTTTTTTTTAATAAACTGCTTGACAATGGAACTGTTCTTTAAAGGAGATACTTTTAAAGCAAAGATGAGGAAAAGCCAAGTGTTTTAATAGGGCTTACCTCATAAGAGTGGAAGTTTAAAGCAGGAAAAAAGAAAGTTAACATAAAAAGAAAAAAAGCAGTTGAGCTCGCCAGTTCAAGCATACAAAAATCAGGTGCTGTTACCACAGTATCTGAACACTTACATTGATAATGTGTTTATTGCTGTAACATTACCATGTGATTTGGAGCAGAACCTTTTGGAAGGCAGCTGTGACCTAGAAACTGAGTTTAGGGGCTTGGATACCTAAAGTAGGTTCTAAGCAAAGTTTAGATGCTGAAATCCAGACTGCAGTCTGTCTATTCCCTCTTCAGTCACTACTTACCCTTGGAGGTGATGAACCACCCTGACATCTATGACCAGCTGGATTTTCCTTT
Source organism: Polioptila caerulea (assembly GCA_013397295.1). Classification (NCBI taxonomy): domain Eukaryota; kingdom Metazoa; phylum Chordata; class Aves; order Passeriformes; family Certhiidae; genus Polioptila; species Polioptila caerulea. Next base: position 58,149 of record VYXF01007738.1, read on the forward strand.
TGTACCCACCCAGGGCTGCTTAGAATGGGAGTCCCACAGCACAGCTTGTAGGGAAATGTGACCTGACCCCAAAATGAAGAGTTTCTTTGCCTAAGTTGTGATCAAAGTAGACTTATTGCTCGGGGGAACCAAGCTCCTGACAAGCATTACACCTCTGTTCTGGCTGCTTTTAAATTGTAGCTGGGAAAGGAGAGAGCCTACAGGGGAAGGTGCTTGCCTGTGAAGAGGAAGGCAGGGGTCAAGTGCTATTTCTGAGCACCGTCTTTTAATGTGCTGTTTAATATTAACATCACATCCATAAGCAGAAATGAGAACAGGCAGCAAAGCTCTTCATTCCCATACTACAGAGTCGTGCTTCCCTGTAGGCATAGTTCTCTCCCTCTGGCCCAGCACATGCATTATTATAATTTGGTTGAGTGGCAGGAGGAATCCCCTTCCTCGAGGAGAGGCATATCTTGGATTAATGCTTTTTCTCCTGCACTGAAGAATCTGCTTGAATCTCTTCTGGCAGTCACTTGAAAACAGTGACCATGCTTCCTAACAGGAACCCAGGGGCATTTTGGAAGATGTTTGTGTGTGTGTTAGGCAAGAGATCTCTTTCCAGCCTCTATAGCAAGAGGTTGTGGAATTCATAGTCTCTCTTCTTAACTGTAGTTGATTGATCAGTTTTAACTGAACAGGCAAGCACTTTGCTCTTTTGCAGGAGTTGTTTGGGAATATTTGCCAGTAGGGCCTTCTGCAGGTCAGTGTCTTCTCACTGCTTGGTCTGTGCTTTAGAGGCAAGAAGGCAGGCATCACATATACAGCAAACCTTTGGTTTGTTCATCAGCACAAGGATAACACATAACCCTCCTAAAAGAGGGCACTGGCTTTCCTCAAGTGGCAATCCATGGCTTTCTGCGTAGGAAGATTTTCACAGTGTAACTTAATGGCCACCTGTAACTTGTGACTATCAACTGGCAGCAAACTGCTTTCTTTGGAAGAGGAAGAAAGTGGTTTCTAATAGTCCCAGCTAGTTAAATGTCAGCTGAACCTGACCATATGCATAGCAAAGAATAGCCCCAGGCACCAGCACAGGCTGGGGGCTGATCTGCTGGAAAGCAGCTCTGCAGAGAAAGACCTGGGTGTCCTGGTGGAGAACAAGCCTTCCATGAGCCAGCAGTGTCCTTGTGGCCAAGAAGGCCATTGGCATCCTGGGCTGCACCAGGAGGAGCAGTGCCACAGGTCAGGGGATGTGATCCTGCCCCTCTGCTCAGCCCTGGTGAGGCACATCTGGAGTGCTGAGTCCAGTTCTGGCTCCTCAGCACGAGAGGGACATGGAGCTCCTGGAGCAGGTCCAGCAGAGGCCACGAGGGTGATGGGGGGCCTGGAGCATCTCTCAGAAGGAAAGGCTGAGGGAGCTGGGCCTGTTCAGCCTCGAGAGGAGGCCACAGAGAGGAGAGGGCACCTCAGTGTTTATAAACATCTGGAGGGAGGGTGTCGAGGGGATGGAGCCAGGCTCTGCTCAGTGATGCCCAGCAATAGGGCACGAGGCAACAGCAGGCAGAAACTGCTGCACAGGAGGTTCCACCTGAACACGAGAAGAACTGCTTTACTGGGCAGGGACTGAGCACTGGAACAGATTGCCCAAGGAGGTTGAGAAGTCTCCCTCACTGGAGATACTCAAGAACTCTCTGGATGCAATTCCTGTGATGTTTGCTCTAGGATGACCCTGCTTGAGCAGGGAAGTTGGACCAGATGAGCCACTGAGCTCCCTTCCAGCCTGACCCATCCTCTGTGTCTCTGTGATTTGTATACTTAGCTGTGTATCTGGGTGGTTTCTTAGGGCCTTACTGCAAATGCATGAAGGGAGCACATAGAAATAGTTGCTGGATTCACGGAAACTTGTTCTCTTCAGACTTTGTAAAGTTTTCTTCTTTACCTTGCACTTAAAATGTGTTTTTCTGGGGGGATTCTGAGAATGTGAAACTAAGCTGCTTTCTGGCTTTCCCAAGGAAGCAGCTGCTGCTGTGAAGCAACAGAGAATGTGGTGGAGGAGGAGGCAGCTCTGCTTTCTTCATGTAACAGGCACAGCTGCAGGAGATCTGAAACCTCATGGCTACACTTGACCTGGTTTCCTTGTCAAAAGCACATCTGGTTTTCAATTTGATTTAACTTGGAAACTATGTTCTGCCTGTGCTGGGGTTACGAGTCCTGAGATGCAAATCCTTCTGTAAAATGCCAGTGTGTTGCTGCTGGGAAAATTACCCAGAGAGCAGCTCTAAATGTTGTTATAGTCGTCCTAGGAGAGAGGCTCACCTTTGTCTTGTCGCCTTATGTGGCTGGGATTTTTGCCTGGCAATTTGAGCATTCCAGGAGCTGTCAGACTCCCTTCTCCTCCCTGTACTGCTTTGGTTTGGTTGGTACCACCCAGCATCCCCTCACAGTGGCATTGTCTTAGTACAGGTGACTTTCCTTTGTGCTGTATTTCTTGCCTGGCATTGTGAACAAGAGGAGCCCAGAGTGTCCTCTGCAGTGCCACGGACTTGGTCCCTGTCTTCCCTGGAGCAGCTCAGCTGAGGAGTGTCTGCAACTCACCTAAGGCTCCTGAAGGGGTTGGGTCAAGGTGGAAACAGGCTGCTCTTGGTTGCATTCTGTCCCAGAGGTACTGGAATTCTTTCATGCAAATGAGCAATCATTTTCATCTTAAGAGGTGGGAGAATAAATGCCTGCAAACTGCAGCCCTCTGACAAAACCTTTGCTTGCTTCTGGTATGGGAGTGTTCACAGAAGGGACAAACAGAGCGGAGATTTGCCAGGGTTACTGATTATAAGACCGTGTAAATTCCTGAGGAGCAGGCAAGCCTGAGGTTTTAAAATTCTGCCTTATACAGTCCCTTCCAGTATCCTGTCTTAGGAAGGCTGTGTGGATGCTGCTAATGTTCGAATACAGACCCGATACTTGGAGTCTGGATGTTTTAAACCAAGGCCTGAACTGAAGGGCTGTCATGCAAAACAAATGCTCTGGGGTGGCAGCGGAGGATGGAACAGCTAATAGATGTTTTCCCTTTTCTTGACATCTGTCACCTTCCCCCATGCCAACCCTTCCTCTGTTTACAGCAAACCATTTGCTCCCATTAATTAGAACTGGATTGCTGCCATCTGACCAGCTTTGTGCCTGTACAAATGTCAACAGAGCCAGGACTACACAGGTGGGGAGAAGGGCCAGTCAGAGGAGATCTGTTGCATCTGTTTGGGGAGGGACAGATGGGGGGGGAAATACCACCCCCCCTTTCTAAATCAGGCACACAAATCAGGCCTACAACAGTAATTGAAATGCAGACTGGGAGCCCCAGGATGCCACTTTACCCAGCTCTTTTCTGAGCAGACTGCACTTTAAGCCATCCCCTCCAGTTAAATCTCTTTACCAAAGTGGTCTGTATGAAGCCTTACATACAAGAAGATAATGGTCCTGTCATTTTTACAAATAATCACAACGGGAGCAGAAAAATAAGAGGAAGATGATTATGCCTGAAAATGCAACGAGGTTCCAATTGCTAATGCAGTGGAAACTAAAAGGAAACTGGACCACAATCCCAAGCTGCTCCTGCCAGGCTGGCTTTTCTGCTGTGATTCAGGAGTGTATGTTGCCATGATGTTAGGAGATGTACCTACCCTGGGATGGTTTTCCTTGTGTAAAATACTATGAAGACAAAGTATATAATGTGGTAGTTGAAGCAAATCTTGAGCGGAAGAAATGGGGTAACCTAGATTGGCTTGGCTGGGTTGTAAAAGAAAAATCCCTACAAACCCTCCTGTGGCTGCCTCCAGCAGTGATGTTCTGCTTCTGCTGGGACCATGAAACCAGAGGGTGGTACTGAGGATTAAAACCGATCTTAAAAGGAAGTAGAACAGCAGGCTTCCTTCACTCCTTCATACAATGGTGGGAAGTGTTTATTTGTGATGTGGGATAGAGGGGATTGATGGGATCTGCTTGTGTGTGCCCCAGAGTACTTCAAGCCTTTTGGAATGATGATGGTCTGAATCTGTTCAGGCATGGAGGCCCTGAGTGCCAAGGTTGTGAATACTCCAAACACCTGAACTAATGGCAAAATGGTTTTGGGGGAGAAAGAATGATGCCTTGTTGTCACAAACTTGCAAGGAAAGAGACCTTTTGAAGTCAAGAGTAAGGAGATTTCTAAACTGAAAAGATTTGGAGATGTTTTTACAGCACATTTAGGAAGTATGTCATTCCCTTCTCTATGGCCTAGCATCTGGGGATCCCTCCTTTGTGTTCCCCTGCATGGACAGGGGACCCTGGCCCCAACACTGCTGCAGAGGCGTTTGTCTGGGGCTTAAGTGACTCATGTTGCAATATCCAAGTCAAGTAAGCAGCTTCCAGCCTCAGTGTTCTCCCATTGGAAAGGACCACAGTAGATCTTGAACAGACCTCTTCCTTCTTTCTCATGTTCTTGCCCCCAGTGCAAGATTTTTCTTCCCCCTAAAAATGAGCTTTTTTTGTTTATTTAAATCACCAGCACTTTCTCTGCTTATGGCGGATACACCCTTTGCTGGTTAGAAGTGAGACAAGTAAAACATAGAGCTGACTTATCTCTCGAATTCTGCAAGGATCTCTCCTAGCTCAATATTATCCCTAATTAAACTAACTTAGGGAATAATTTACAGGTCCAAGTACATGCACTCACTTAATGCATAAACATAGTTGGAAAGCAGAGTGTCTCACAGAGTGATGCACAGAGAGCAGTCATTTGTGGCTCGTGGGTTGGTGGGGGTGGAACTGTCAGTCCTCTGAGACAAAATGTGCCTCAAAATTATTAGTTGTGTCTGCATTAGGTAAACAGAGTCGAGTGTAACAGGAACTTGACAGATGCATCTGTTTCAGGAAGAAGAAATGTTACTCTGTCAATTAAGTGGCAGAGTATTAATTTGCTGCTGAGATGATATGTGCCAGTTTTAGTATCAGTGCTGCTGGATTACCAGCAAGCCCTTGCAGGTTTGGGGTGGCACTTGTGTAGAAGTAACAGAGAGCTCTGCTGGCAGGGCCTTGCTTTTGGAAACAGCCTAAGGTCAAGATAATGTGCATTTCTATAGGCTCTGTTTTGCAGACAGGGTAAACCACAGTGTTCAAGTTCAAATTCAAGGTCTTGTTCCTCTGCTTGGAGCTTCACTTGAGTGAAAAGATCTGAGATTTTCTTAAATATTTCCTATTTGAAAGTGTTTTGAAAATGTTCATCTAGAGAAACCAGCATTGCCCATGACTTAATCCCTTCCTTCTGTAAGTTGCTTTGCTTCTCCAAGAGAAATCTGTTGTGTTTTTTCTTTCATCCTTTTTGTGTTGGATACTTTTCCATATCTCTGAGTGTCATTACGTGTTGCTCTTAATTTTTGCTAAGGGTTTGCTCGCCCTGGTTTGGCTTGTCACCACAGTTTCCAGTTGTTCCCATAAAAAAGCTATATTGTCCTCTCTGAGATGTCAAAAGGTGGGAAATGACAGAACAGATAGGGAAAAGAAGAGAGAAAGTGAGGCAGAAGCTACTTGGATGCTCAGCTGGGCATTCCCAGTTGTAACCACTGTATGGAGGCTACAGGCAGTGGTTTGGGTGGTGACAGTGAGCCTTGTCACAGCCCCCCGAGGCACAGCAGCAAACTGCCCAAGTCTCGGGAAGAGCCTGTGCTCCTGGGGGAAGTGCTGTGGGAAGGTCTGGTTTGACTTCTCTGTGGTCTTGGCTATGAGCACATTGTGCCATGTTACACCTCTGGAATGAGATCTCTGGAAGTGCACTGAAGACATTATGCTGAAAGGCAGCCAGTGGGGATGCTCATTAATGGCAGGATCCCTTCCCAAGGAAGGCTAAAGGGCTGCGGGAGCTCTGTTAAAGCCAGTGCATCTGTCTCTACAGCTGACTGATGCAGGAGAGTGCACCAGTGCACAGAAAAGAGCAACACTTGGCTGCTGCAGGGTGTTAGCCTGCCTCAACATTCCATCTGGGAATACACCAAGAGCAGGGTCGGGAGAACATTACAGATTGCTGAGTTTGAAATCGCTGCCTTCCCAAGACACTGAGTGATCTGAATGTGCATAGCAGGGGGGCTTTCCAAGGTGTGTGGCTTGATGGATGGGGTGACCAGTGCTGACAGCAAACTCGGGCTCATAACAAAAGAAGCTTGAGAATTCTTGCAATTGTTACAGACACATTTTGCAACTGTGGAGAGAGCAATTTCTATCTTTTCCCACACAATGGACTATTTCAGAATTCAGTCCTGATATCTCTGAAGTTAAATAAAGGCACCAGGAGAACAAGCTTTTGTCTGATGCCTCCAAGAATGTATGTCCTGGTATTGATTCATACACACTTTCTTAGTGCTTCTGCTTTTCTCTAGCTTGTGAGCGATTTAGATTGTACCTGAGGGTTTCTGCTTTTATAGTTCGGGGATTTTTCTTGGTCACAGAATAATTTCGTTTGGAAAAGACACTTAAGGTCATTAAGTGCTACTATAAACCTGTACTGCCATGTCCACCACTAAACCATGTCCCCAGGTGCCACATGTACAGGTCTTTTGAACAGCACCAGGGATAGTGACTCAACCACTTCCCTGGACAGCCTTTTGCAATCTTACACCCCTCTTGGTGGTGAAATTTTTCCTAACATTCAATCTAACTCTCCCCTGGCACAGTACTATTTGTTGGAGCGTCCAGCCATTTGGGAGTGATTTGAAATAAAGTAGAAAAATGCTTAACCAGGTACTGCTAAATACCCTAAACAAACCAATGAATGCTTAGAGTCTCCCCCTCATCCTGGCTCTGCAAGGTGTGCGTTTGTGGCTGTTACTTGGGCACTGAGGGCACTGGAACAGTGAATATGCCATATCCATTTGTGTACATAAACACCAATGGAAAACCAGCAGGTAAACTCTGCTGTCTCTTCCTGCCCATAAAAATGCCTCCCTCCTTCCCTGTAAATACAGATTTCATGGAGCAGTAGTCTGGGCTCAGCAGCCTGTGTC
>VYXF01007738.1:65241-138369 GCA_013397295.1 Polioptila caerulea
CTCTGTTTTGCAGACAGGGTAAACCACAGTGTTCAAGTTCAAATTCAAGGTCTTGTTCCTCTGCTTGGAGCTTCACTTGAGTGAAAAGATCTGAGATTTTCTTAAATATTTCCTATTTGAAAGTGTTTTGAAAATGTTCATCTAGAGAAACCAGCATTGCCCATGACTTAATCCCTTCCTTCTGTAAGTTGCTTTGCTTCTCCAAGAGAAATCTGTTGTGTTTTTTCTTTCATCCTTTTTGTGTTGGATACTTTTCCATATCTCTGAGTGTCATTACGTGTTGCTCTTAATTTTTGCTAAGGGTTTGCTCGCCCTGGTTTGGCTTGTCACCACAGTTTCCAGTTGTTCCCATAAAAAAGCTATATTGTCCTCTCTGAGATGTCAAAAGGTGGGAAATGACAGAACAGATAGGGAAAAGAAGAGAGAAAGTGAGGCAGAAGCTACTTGGATGCTCAGCTGGGCATTCCCAGTTGTAACCACTGTATGGAGGCTACAGGCAGTGGTTTGGGTGGTGACAGTGAGCCTTGTCACAGCCCCCCGAGGCACAGCAGCAAACTGCCCAAGTCTCGGGAAGAGCCTGTGCTCCTGGGGGAAGTGCTGTGGGAAGGTCTGGTTTGACTTCTCTGTGGTCTTGGCTATGAGCACATTGTGCCATGTTACACCTCTGGAATGAGATCTCTGGAAGTGCACTGAAGACATTATGCTGAAAGGCAGCCAGTGGGGATGCTCATTAATGGCAGGATCCCTTCCCAAGGAAGGCTAAAGGGCTGCGGGAGCTCTGTTAAAGCCAGTGCATCTGTCTCTACAGCTGACTGATGCAGGAGAGTGCACCAGTGCACAGAAAAGAGCAACACTTGGCTGCTGCAGGGTGTTAGCCTGCCTCAACATTCCATCTGGGAATACACCAAGAGCAGGGTCGGGAGAACATTACAGATTGCTGAGTTTGAAATCGCTGCCTTCCCAAGACACTGAGTGATCTGAATGTGCATAGCAGGGGGGCTTTCCAAGGTGTGTGGCTTGATGGATGGGGTGACCAGTGCTGACAGCAAACTCGGGCTCATAACAAAAGAAGCTTGAGAATTCTTGCAATTGTTACAGACACATTTTGCAACTGTGGAGAGAGCAATTTCTATCTTTTCCCACACAATGGACTATTTCAGAATTCAGTCCTGATATCTCTGAAGTTAAATAAAGGCACCAGGAGAACAAGCTTTTGTCTGATGCCTCCAAGAATGTATGTCCTGGTATTGATTCATACACACTTTCTTAGTGCTTCTGCTTTTCTCTAGCTTGTGAGCGATTTAGATTGTACCTGAGGGTTTCTGCTTTTATAGTTCGGGGATTTTTCTTGGTCACAGAATAATTTCGTTTGGAAAAGACACTTAAGGTCATTAAGTGCTACTATAAACCTGTACTGCCATGTCCACCACTAAACCATGTCCCCAGGTGCCACATGTACAGGTCTTTTGAACAGCACCAGGGATAGTGACTCAACCACTTCCCTGGACAGCCTTTTGCAATCTTACACCCCTCTTGGTGGTGAAATTTTTCCTAACATTCAATCTAACTCTCCCCTGGCACAGTACTATTTGTTGGAGCGTCCAGCCATTTGGGAGTGATTTGAAATAAAGTAGAAAAATGCTTAACCAGGTACTGCTAAATACCCTAAACAAACCAATGAATGCTTAGAGTCTCCCCCTCATCCTGGCTCTGCAAGGTGTGCGTTTGTGGCTGTTACTTGGGCACTGAGGGCACTGGAACAGTGAATATGCCATATCCATTTGTGTACATAAACACCAATGGAAAACCAGCAGGTAAACTCTGCTGTCTCTTCCTGCCCATAAAAATGCCTCCCTCCTTCCCTGTAAATACAGATTTCATGGAGCAGTAGTCTGGGCTCAGCAGCCTGTGTCCCGACCTGTTAGAGGTAAGAGTCAAAGCAGAACTAGGAATAAGTGTGATGCCTAGGCTTCCTGTTTTGAAGTCCCTAGTGATGCACTTCGTTGAAGTGTGATGCTTGCTTTGTCATTAGCTGGTAAAAATTATAAGGAAAGACAAGTTCCTGCGAGACAGACTTAGAATGCATTAAATAAATATAAATTTTATTAAAAACACCCACATCTCAGCGTTATCAGGAATGATATAATAATAAACAGCTTTCAAATAACCTGCATTACATTACAATACTTACAGTATTTATAACCATCCTCGGATTCTTTTTATAGACATACCAAACATCTCATGAAAATGAATGAAACTAAAGTAAAAAAAAAGTAGAACATAAGCATAGAAAATGCACACAGAAGTTCATTACCTTAGTGTCAAACTGCTTAAGTTTCCTACACAAGTTAACCACTAGCTTTAGAAGTGAACTTTATACTGCTGTGCGTCAATCAAGATGAAAAATTAATTCAAGTAAAGTTGACAAGTCTCAGAAGCATCTTCAAGTATGGCTATAGTCAACCTGATAATCCTATACAAGCAACTCTGTCTGCTTTGTCATTCATTCCAACTGAGGCAGGGTTCTGTACACCAAAAATTACAGTTCAGGTATTTACAATACAAAACTGATTCACCAACTAAGCTTCCTACTCCTGCTGCCAGCAGTTTGGCAAATGACAGTGCATGACATATTAACCAAACATCTACTATGGATTATATGAATCAGATAGGATTTAAAAAAAAAATCACCAAAAGATGAAGATATATAATGATTTACTTAATCTGACATATAACCATTTTTTTTTTTCAAAAAGGAGAAACTTTTGTTTCAGTGAGTGATAAAGTCACAGACTGAGAAAAAACAAAATTGCCATAATAAATATTTGACCATTAAACCCAAAGGCCTCCTTTGATTTACTTGAGTTAGGTTGTGATTCTGTTGGATAAAATTTCTTTCGACCAAACTTAATCTTACAGTATATTGCACAAGATATAGCTGGGACATGGAGGTTTGCATGTTTAGGGAAGCCCTTGTATGACTGTACCTTTTTATATTTTATTTTATTCATTACAGTATCCAAGAAGCCTTGTTTAGAGAGTGACTTAAACAACTCTAGCAAACAGTCACTTGCCAAACCCCTGCCTTACATTTTTCCCTTTAATCAGCTCAGTGCATTCTACTTTCTTTTTGTTTAATCATTTTGAAACAGTCAAAACATTCTAAATCTCTTAAACACTTCTGTTACAATAAAAAGAGCTAACAAATTTACAAAATTAGTTTTAGTTACACAATACATGTACAAGAAAAGTAAGAGAAGGGATTCAAAAGAAAAGCATTAAATCCCTGAAAAAAACAAAACAAAAACAGAACCAAAAAACCCAAGAATAATATATTTAACCTACAACAGCTTTACATACACACAGGTGACACGTTGGCATAGGAGAACATGAGCTGAAATATCCCTGAATTTTTAGAACCAAAACAAAAAAAAAAAAAAAAGAAGTTGAAGTTCAAGTTATACTTGCTAAAATGTCAAGTATTGAGAGTTTTTTGTTTAGTTTTTTTTTTGTTTGTTTGTTTTTTTCAAAGGCTATTGGGGGGAAAAGATGGTATACAATATATAAACTTTCACACTCAGTTCAATATCCTATTGCCAAACTAGTGTTGAGGTATATGACAAGTAGGAACATCACTCAAACCTTTTAATGTATTTTTAGCTCACATTATGATATATTTGTAGCAGGCTGAGTAGCACCATGATGTGAATTCAGCTCAAAACCCAAATATATATAGATTTAATATTTTTACAGTACTAAAATACTAAAGCATTGCGTTAAAAAAAGTTTTGTTTACAATTTAATTTACTATACAACTCTCCTGCTTTTTTTTTCTTTTTTTTAATAGAAATTAATGATTTAAAACCACCACAGCAAGCCAGCTGCCTATTTTTTTTTTTTCTTTTAATCAACGGAATCGCACAGAACTAACCCTGTTTCATTCATCTTGTGTAGGCATCAGTCTGCTCAGTCTTCCTGGAAAAGAGGCCACTTGCACCGAGAAATGACTTGCACCACAATGTACATAATTATCAACACAAAAGCAGTTCTGCCATTCCATAGTGGGAGCGCACAGATCTCTAGAAACAGCAGAAGCCCAAGCTAACTAGGTGTAGTTTGTTGCATGCTGCTAATTATTACCTGTGGTTAATATAAAATTCTTTCCTTAAAACTGTACATATTTGAGCAATGAACTTGTCATAATAATTGTAGAAAACAGTTTACAGTATAGCTGTGTGAGATGAGCACCAGAAAAAATGTGTTTTGTGTACGAAAGTATTCCCTTATATCCAGTAAGCCCCATTTTTACCATAACTGACTGTATTAAAAATGGATATGTAGCCCACTAGCTGATGCATGGCTAAACCGAAAGTATTTAAAAGCTTTTTTAGTTTAAAAAAATTATCTTTGCATTTTAAAATCAAAGTAAACTCTTCTTTTTTTTTTTTTTTTTTTTTTTAATGTCTCAGTACCTTAGCATTGTTCAAGTTGCCAAGCTTAGGTAGACAAAGTGCTTTTGAAACACTATTTAAAAAAAAATATCTCTCTCCCTATTTTATTGTCCTTTTCTAGGACTTGACTGGATGAGCAAAATCCAGAGGTCTTTGTAATTCCCATATGTTAAAAATTAAGCTTATTTTAACACCAGGTAACTTCAATACATACATGAATGAAAAGGTCCTCCCTGTTGCTGAAGAACATTTGACTACATAATTGACATTTTGTTATAAAGGCATTAACTGTTTGACTGATAAAATAAAGACACCATTCTCTTAGATAGCACCATGATTTTAGAATATTCAAACAAATTCAGTGTTTTGCTGTCTATTTGTCTTATACTTATCTACTTTGTTAAATAAAATCAAAAGACTATTAAGATTACAGTAAAAACTGCATGTTAAAAAGCCATAATTCCAGTATTTCAGTACATCATAGATTCAGCACCAGATGTTATTTTAAGATTCCTGCAGTTGTAACACTACAATATTATTTTTTTAGGGTTTGTTTTGCTCCTGTTCCATGACTATGCAAACTTGATGACATTAAAAGTGGCCACAGATGTGCAAAACTTAAGAAAAAAAAAAAAATCCATTTGCAGATTCTCTCTTTCAGTAATAGAGCCAGTGCTTTCCAATGTAAATTGTGAAACGCACTTTTTTGTTGTGTTCTCTCCTTTTTTCTTTCATTTTCTTCTGTTTGGTTTTTTTTGTTGTTTTTTTTTTTTTTTTGCATAGGATGCTTTGGTCTTGTTTCCTACATGCCATCTGTGACCACTTAAAAATCAGTGGAAAACAAGTGCTCTAGTGAGATTTACCTCTTTTTGCTGGTGTGCCGAGGTTTTTTCCACCGACGAGTTCCATAAAAACACTGTGTTTTCTTCTCCACCCTTGCCTTCTGTGAAACCTAAAGCACCGCTACCCTAGTGACAAGGTGATTTTTCGGATGAGGTAACCAGCCAAGGCGTGAAGTCAGATATACCGGTTGTAAGGCCCTGTAACCCGTGTGAAGGCATATGGAGAGGTGGTTACGGTGGAGTCCGTGGTGACTGACAGTGTCCTTTGTGCCAGGGACTTGATGAAGCGCAGGTACGTTGGCTCAGAGGGCTCGTGGGGCTCCACAGGCTCCCGCTTGGCTTTTTTGCCGTAGGATTTCTGAGGCACGTAGTCTGGGCCATACTTCTCGCACTCCTCTTCTTTCTCTCTTGCCTTCTCAGCCATTTTTGCCTCCCACAGAGCCAGACCGTGTTTTGGCTCATTCATGCTCTTGTGCTGGTAAAATACCAGGGATATTCTGGTGGGATGGTTCCTGTTGGGGTTTTTTAAGGGAGTCGTTGCGTGGAGCTCGCGTTTTGCACACTCTATGAGGATTGACCCATGAGATGGAGCAACTGCCACTCCTCCAATTTCTGGATCCAGAAAGTTCTGCTCACTATCTGACCAGACTTCATCGGGATCCTCTGCTTTTTCTGGATTCAGCACGTCAGTTTTATCTAAACCACCCTGGGGAGTAGTCCTGTCATGGTTTTGACCTGGAAGCATGTTAGACAAACCATTAACTGCATGTGAAATAATTTCATTATCCTTATTTTGGAGATGCAGTGAATTAGGAGGACCACTAAACATACTTGGAGCAGAGTGGTAGTCATGTGATAAATGTGGAGGGGGTTGCATGTGATGATGTTCACCTGTTTTACTTACGGAGGCATAATCCATGCTTGGATTACTCAGGTTAGATTTTAACCTTGAGGCAACCTCCATAAAATGGCCATTGGCCTCATGGGTTGAGTAAGAGGAAAATGAACCTACATGGTGTAAATTTGGTCGAATGGTGCAATTACTGAAGGAGTCTACCTGCATATTTTGGTTTCCATAATTCAAGTACTTGGGACCAAAACTCTGGTTATTCCCAAACCTATGCTGGTATAATGTTTGAATGGGTGGCAGACTTAGTTTAGACATATTGTCTTGGCTCTGGCAACTATACAAGTCCATGTGCTGATGCTGGGAAGAGTAAGAGCCCAAATAAGAGGGGCAGTTGTCCATAGCTATGTTTCCATTGCATTGGTAGGGGGGATATTGGTTATTTTGACTTAAAGATCCTGAATAAGGGTTCATGGGACTGGAAGAATTCAAATAAGATCCCGCAGACTGTGATGAGGTTGTATAGAGGTTCATGGGATTGGACCCTCCGTATGGATCTGAAGTGTATGAAGAGTTTGGATAAGCATTGGCTGGATTAGGCAACCTTCCATAGAGATTTGCAGAACCTGAACCCGAGTAAGGGTTAATGGGATTTGACTGAGGGTTGTTAGGGAGAGAGCGCTGTGGATGCTGCTGCTGCTGCTGCTGTTGTTGTGTGGCTGGTCCTGAAAGACGTAAAAGATCGGTAGATGTAAAAAGGAAAAAAACAAACAACCACACAACAAAGAGGCTTTTAAAAAAAAGGCCCCAAACCAACCAACCAACCACCCAACAAATTACATATTTTATATGAAATTTCTAAGAAAAGTAGATCCATTAACAGCTGCTCCCTTTCTCATATCTCAAACACCATCCTTTAAGAAGCTGAGTAAATACTAAGACTACTCTTCCTTTTTGGCATGTATCCAACAAGATCAGATGCTAGTGGTAGTGGGGAAAAGAGGACAGTGCAGACTGTTCAGAGTCACATGCACAAAATCCAAGGAGTTGATCATCTTTTAAGTAGCCCATGAAATAGAACATCAAAGTGCTCCTAAATAGCCATGCACAAAGTGACTTTCTTTTCCCCAAGAATAAATAATTCTTCTCATCTACAGGACTAGAACTGACTTCAAGAAATGTCCCTAGCAGTATATTAAAACCAACATTCACTGATAGACAGAACAGTGCAGTAATAAGTGAGATTAACTGAAGACATAAGAGCAAAAAATACCATTCAATAAAGTGCAATGGCATCATTTAATGGTCACAACCCTTGCCTGGGTCACGGGACAGCTGACTCCTATTCACAGGTGTTTCAGTGACCTTATGGGTGGCCCTGGATGTGTCGCTTTTTTTCCTCTATGGGAAAACGGCTGCAACAGTAAAATAGTTCTGATAACTCCTTTGCTCAGAACTCTCAAATCTGTTGCTGAGAACTGCTATAAACTCTCACTCCACTATGGAAAACCTGCTTTGCTTTCGGTCTTGAGGCAGAGAGTATGAATAGTGGTAAAGAGGTAATGCTTGTATCTCCTGAAGTTAGGAGGTTCTCTGTAACAGTGGCAGACATTGAGTGATGTGTAGGTCATTCTTTGGCAGCAGCACCACACACTTCTCTTCATGGCTTCTAGCACTCCTAGTCCTTTAAAAATACTTTACAGTACACTGGATGGCAAACAGAGTTTGTTTCTAGATTTCTACAAGTGTTAACTATCCAACATAAAGGATTTCTCATTGCAACTTTTTTATTTTCTTCTCTGGAGTTGTACCAAATTTGGCACTCTAGTATTTATATAATATTGATATTCACTTTCAAGAAATCTCTTGCTTTTTTACTTCAATACATTCTTGGGCTGAAAATAATGGTTTTCTTGAGGCTGATTATAACTGGCCCTGATTTGTCGGATGCTTACCACTGCTGACCCCGCTCAGATTCCTGTGTTTACCTGCCAGCTGCTTTGCGTGACCTGCTGCTTCAGAGGTGCCTTGTTTGTTGCGTGCTGCAGCAGACTTCTCTCTCTCAGCTTTGCTAGACCCATTCTCCAAGGAGGAAAGCTTTTCTGCAGCTGCTTTCTTCGCTTCTAGCTTCCTTTGCCGACAGGTCTTAACGGGCTCCGCTAACATCCTTACTTTTCGTCGAAAGGAGGTAAGGACCTGGATGCTGCCATTCCTCTTCTTCTCCTCCTGGCCCTCAGTGCTTCCAAACTCATCCACATCAGAGACTTTGTATAACGGGAGCACGTGGAGCTGCTCATCTTCTGGTGTTTGGCCAATTTCACGATTGTCTTCTCTAGTCAGTGTGCAAACCTGTTAGAAAAGTGTATTAGACATCTGAAACTCTATCTCTGCATTGTGCCTTGCCCTGACACTCTCAGCACTGACATCTGGCAAACTCTTTGTTAACTGTAAGTTTCTGTGCAATTTTTGCATATCACAACAAGCTTGAAAATGTAGTTTCTTCCATTACTTTGTTGGACAGTGTTAAAAGAAATAGAAGGTATATAGTTATCTATTTCTTTTACTTGTGCTGAAATGAACAGTATTGTTAGGGATTACCCTTGTGTGAAACAAACTCTGTGGTCTGTTGTACTGTGACCAGTGGAATCTGGGACTTTGTATTCACCTGAAGATTCTTCCACTATAATACATGAGGTAGCAGAGTGTGCAATATAACACACTGGTGTACTTCACACCCCCTTACAGAGTAACTATAATGTTAATAGCAAGATTTTGGGGAGTTACTGTTGTCATGTGGCAAGTCTGTTGTATTAGTTTTAGCTAGAACAGGTATTGGGAGGATCTTTGTGGAAAAAGATGCTGATAGGGACATATTCTGTGGCAAAATCATTGTTCCAGCTTTGGGAAGAAAGCTCAGCTGGAAATGAATATTGTATTGGTGGTGGTTAACTTGTGAATTAAGTCAGACCCTGGAAACAGGAAAAATTCCATTTGAATAAAAAAGGCAGATACTCTCTTTGGTTGTAATAAGAGCTGTACTGTGACTCTAGGGAGCAGCTTCAAACTACAGCCTTTATGATTATTCAGAACTGAAGAGTATTCTTTCCTATGTTTGGCCCAGCAATTTTGTCTCAGAAATAAACCAATACACATTGAAAGCCAGGTTGCTTTTCTAGTATCTTCTACAGAACTTCTGCTACACCTGCCAGAAATCATAACTGTGGAGAGTAAAGGGTACATGGACTTGAAGACTTTCTCATCCAAAGCAGGAATGAAATCCAAAATTTCTAAAACTCTCTCAGAAAGAAGTTATTTGTTTCTACTTTTATTTTATTAGAAGATATAATCCAAACTTGTTAGAGAAAGAAGGGTTTCAAGAGGATAAATATAAACCATTTTGTACCGGGAACACTGAAACAGGTGTTGCAGCTCTGCTGGGACCTTCTTTCCATTGTCTCCACAGTTCCTCTTTTACCAGGTCTGTGTTAAACCT
Source organism: Polioptila caerulea (assembly GCA_013397295.1). Taxonomy (NCBI): domain Eukaryota; kingdom Metazoa; phylum Chordata; class Aves; order Passeriformes; family Certhiidae; genus Polioptila; species Polioptila caerulea. The sequence goes on from VYXF01007738.1 coordinate 74,875, forward strand.
TTCTTTAATACACTGTAAGTCTCATTCATTTGGAAGAAAGATGTGTAGGGGTAATAAGTTAGCTCAGTTACTGCATAATGTGGCTTTTTTTACTAATCTACATAATGCAGTATAAATTTAAACAGAGAGGAGATAATGAATCAAAGCCACAAGCTGAGTGCTGGAGTGAGGAGGCTGTTACACTTCCCAGACTTACCAGAGTACTCCCGTTTTGCATATTGTGCAAGTCTCTGTGAGCATGAGCACAGAAGTCAAGGCAGGCAGTGACCCCTGAGAATGGGCGACCTTCCTTCAAACCCAGGCGACACTCGGGGGCTCTGTGTTCATACTCGATCTGCAGAGACAGGACAGGTTTCACTGGCTGCTCCAGGACACTGAGTGCACAAGGAATGCTCTGCTGGCACAAAGAGCGGGTCTCCCTCATGTCTTGGGGGTGACAACAAGCACATCTTGAAAGGAAATAAACTACAGCAGTTTGATGGCCATTTTGTACCTGTGCTTCATTCCTTGCTTCTCTGTTCCCTGGTACTTTCAGTCTCTGGCATGATTTTGAAATTAGTCAGTAATACTTTTCCTTGTGTATTACTCCTGATTTTCTGCCAGGGGTTGACGTTTTTACATGATAAATGCAGTGCGTGGTTTCCATGACTGGCACTCTGAGAGTGATATGTTTGTGTAGACTGGAAGTATACCAAGCTATTGAGGGAAAATGGGTTTAGAAAACTGACTTCAGAATGAATTAATGAAAAATAATAATTTGCTTTTTGATTTGTAATATTTTGGCATGCCAAACATGCATTTCATTAGCCTAAGTACAAATCTAACCCCTGACTAAAAAGAGGTAGAATTCAGTCAAGACAGTACTTTGTACCCATGCAGTCATTATTAAGGAACTTTTAAGAGAATTCATAATGCAACAACAGACCTTACACAAAAAGAAAGGATTTTATAATGGAAGACAAAGCCTTAGAAAAATGATGGTTTCATATTTTATTTAGAAAATTAAAAATAAAACCACATTTATAAAATGCTTTGCTGAAATTCCTGAACCTTTCAAGTGAATGCACAGAACATCTACGCTAATGGAACTTAATGGATCCCTTTTTAAATTAAGGTCAAATCAGAAGCTTTGCCAAGTGTCCATTCAAAATCACTAAAAATATGTCTAGTTTGCTCACAGACATTTATTTTTCAAATTTGGATTATTTTCTTCCCTGGAATCCGAAAATAAAAGCAGAACAGGACTTGAAAACTGTGTAAACTTCATTGGAATAAGATGTGAGCAGTCTGAAATGTTCGCCAGACTATAATTGTTTGTTCTAAACTGTACGAGTGCAGCTGCTCTCTGAAATGTCCTGTTTGGTCCAGTTGGGAAACAGACCCTTTCCAGTTTTGGGTTGTGATCCAGAAATGGTCCAGATTTGGATTAGAATAAATCTGGGAATTTGAAATGTGGTTTTAGTGCTTTTTTGATTTTAGAACCTTTTACAATCTCATACAAATTGGAACTCAGTCATCTCTCTTTAAAGCCACTGACAGTAACTCAAGTACAGTTTTCCCACAAATACGAGGTCTACATGAAACTCCTGAAATAAGCCAAGCTATACACATACCTTAATACATAAGGTAAAAATTGAAACTTGTAAAAGCATGTATTTTCAACAAGTATTGGGCAGCACCACAGCTTACTTGGAGAAAAGTTCTTTAGTGAATTTTTGTGGGAAAAGAAAAGCAGCCCAAGCAAAGAAACCATTTATTGTTCATCGCCTCATTTTTTTTTTCTTTCTCTTCCTATTTTTTCTTAACCGAATGTCTCTCAGATATTTGGACAGATAACCACAGCTAGCGGGCACATTGCCACGTTACCTGATCAGGTAAGTGAAACTGGGTAAGTCTGCACTGAGTCTCCTTACCCTGTCTAGCTGCTACTAAATACACAGTAAAGGAGTGCACTTTGCAGCAGATAATAATGGGCAGTTTTGTGTTAGTTACTGTTTCTGTTAAAGCTGAGAATCTGTCTTGTGCTGGTTGTACTCTGCTGTCAATAGGCAAGCAGGGTGATGTCACAGTTTTCAGAAGATGCTGAAAGTTTGGAGACTGTAAGGTCTGTGAATGTTTCTAACAGAAGTAAACCTGAGCAATGAAAATGAAGTCAACAGTTACATGTTTGCAGGTGATGTGCTGTCAAATTTCAGTGTAACTATCTGAAAGACATTTTGTAATGAAATGTAGATGAGACACAGCCACACTGGGAACATCATCAGAGCTCTGAACATGCTGGTGTCCAAGAACACAGATCCACGGAAAACAGGCACGCACAATCCCCTCATGCAGGAAGGCTGGTGCAGGCACTTGTGTGCACACCCCAGGCTGAGTGTATTCAAATGTAAAATTTCACTTTAAAAACCTGTTTATAAGGGCTGTTTTGGTGAAAACTAAATTCATCTGCTGCTTGAGAGAGCTGAACTGAAACTGTGGCTTCAGGACTATAGTGCAAACTGTTGCCAATCTCATACCATATCCATGGCAGCTTTGCTGGTTTGGATAGTAAGTCATGCTTTATCAAGAAATTTGTATTTTGGAGCTAAAGAGTGAAATAATTTTATTGTGTTGGTGAAAAGATTAATCCTATTTAATGGACCAAATCCTGCTAGTTTTACTTGTTGAAAGCCTTTCAAGTGGAATTGTTCATTTCTATTTGTCTTCATGCTGATACCAAAGAAATGTTGGTATGAAATGGTTTGGTGCAAGGGTGAAGCATTGGGGAGTATGCTAAAAATCAGGTTATTTCCATGACTGCTCATACTCCTTTTTTTCCCCATCATACCTGGTTGTTATATGCATCAGGTGCAAGCTTCTTGTAGGTAGGTGCCATCAGGGTTGACAGATTCTGCAAATTGGATTCTAGTTTTTCTTCCTGTTAGAGATGAAACAGGGTTCAATATCCATACTGTACATCTGGGATCCAGCAAGCTAGGGTCTCTACACAATCATGTTTACACTGACAATTGTGTAAAGGCATAAACCAATATCACTGGTGTTTAGACAGTGACTGTTGTCAATCTCCTTTTAATTTTATTCTTCCAAGGCCTTTAAAGGAATGGAGCAGCTACAGCAGTGTATGGGAGACCTGCAGTAGAACATCACCTACTATACTCTTAATTTGTTTTATATTAAGAAAAATCACATTCTTCAACATGGATATGTTTTAGATCTAAATGTGATAGTCCTTGTTATTTTCCTTTTTGGAGTTGTGGGAAAATAATACTCTTCAGAAATCTTGAGAGAAATAACATCACAATGATCCAAGTAAATATGGCTAATTTAAGGGTTTTGCACATTGCAATGACAACACTTTGATATACTGAAATATTTTTGCATGCAGAAATTTAAAAAATATTTAAATATTGCAGCCTTCAAAAAGTTCCCAGTCCTTAAGCAATGAAGAATCATGGATGTGTCTAGTAATTGGTGATATGGAGGTGGGAATGACCACACCTCCTTTTTATCTCTAAATTGTACACTGCCAAAATAAAGTTTTTCAAAAATAATCTAATAACATACTCCAGAGTTGTTCTCCATCGTCTAAGAATGAGAATCCCAAATTCAAAACCTCGCTTATATGAATTCCTTATCTTTAATTTTAAGTGCACACAGAATGGTGGCATACTGGAGTGGCATATTCATTTTTAGGAGTCTTTGTACTTAAGAAAGATGCAAAGAGCTGTGAGAAAACAGGTTTCAGAGGGGAATGCATTTGGTGTGTTGAAAGTTTGTATTCCCTACTACAGGACAATATGCTAGTTTGGGCTGACATGAAATTGTCAAAAAATATCTTGCTGTGACCTCATGCCTGCTGCCAGAATGTGGAGCTTTTGTAATGGCCTGTAGGTTAGCATTTGTTAGTGTAACTTCCAGTTTTTATTGGTGAGGATTCTGTTTGTGCTGTCTGTAAATTGCGTTTGTGCTATGGAACCCAGCCCCTGGTCTCAATACATGCTTTGGCTGCCCCCAACTTTGGGATGAGGACTGGAGGATAAAACCCTCTTTCCTTTGTAAATCTGGCTTCCATAGGAAGTAAATCCAAGAATGCAAGTTGGAAGAGTGCCCTGGTGTGTTCTGGCCAGATATCCATCTTAGAAATGTAGGTAGTTCAGGATTGCAGGCTGTGATAAAGAAGGCTTTGTGCCACAGCATGTTTGAAGGGGAGTTATTCTGTAGTTCTTGGTGCTGTAGAAGAGCAGTGGGCAGGAAAATCTGTATGTTGGTTGTGATGATATTCTAAACAGTGCACTCTTTTCAGCACAGGCTGTAGGATGCAGAAGTACCTGTCCCTTGTGATTATGAGATAGTAGTGCTTAGATTTGTGTAAGACATCAGAATACAGTGAAACTGTGCACTAATATGCCAGTAGACAGGCAAGGGACTAAATCTGCACATCCTTGCCAGGAGGCAGACTGGGCCACTGGAGCTTCACATGACTTGCTGGAGGTGTCCAGGAGTCACTGCAGTCATAACTTCAGGGTATCTTGTGTCCAGGCTAAGGTCAATGTTTATTACTCTGGCTCGTTTTAAACATTTGCCAGTTTGTTGTAACACAGAGCCTGGTCTGGAAACATTCAGTGAAGCAGGATTGTATGTAGAATGAGTCTTCCTATCCACTTCTTCCTATTGTCATCTCAGAATTTCATCGTGTTTGTCTCCATTGATCCAGTCTGCTCTAGTTCCCAGTTGCAGTGTTATGTGCCATTAGCTGGTAAACCTTCCACTGTGCCACTGGGGAATGCTCAATTGCAGGCCTAATACAGCCAGAATTATTCAGGCCATGCCCTCTCCTCTGTTTGTGAAAGCCTGCAAACATGGTTTCAAGTCTCAGGGCTTTTACCAGCTGTCAGAATTTGGACAGTCAATTCAGCTGGCTCAGTGACTGGAATCAATCGGTTTTGACTGGCAGTTACTTAATTACCCTACATGTACAGCACTCAGGGAGGTCTCGGGCCCTGCTCTCTTGTACTGTATCTCTATTTAAAGAGCCACAGAAAACACTTTGCTGCAAATGAAACTCTTTTCAGAAATGGACACCAACCTCTTTTGGGTCATCCCCCATCAGCTTAAACTTTCTTGGAATCTTGCTTCTGGCAAACTTACAACCATTGTAGTACATGCTCCAGGAGCAACCAAAGGAAAATGAAGCACCACAAGTTTCAGGGTCCAGCCCTTGGCATGCACAAGTCCGTCTAAAAGATAAGAGAACACAGCTGTGAGCAGCAGGCAGGTCCTCCTGTGGTGCTCCGGCAGTGGCCATCAGCGTTCTGCCAGTGCTCCAGGGAATCAGTGGTGTGGATCATCTTCCACCAGTAAATAATGAAGAAATGCAAGAGGGAGGCATACACATCATAACAGAAGAATTTATCAGAATTAATAATTTCATGGTTACAAAGCAGGGTCTTTGGGGGTTCTACACTTGTATGAGAAATCCAGCTTGTCTCGGGTGAGGGTAGGTTTGTGTGGTGCCTTGTTAGGTACTGATATTCATGGTGCCTCAGGGGCTTGTGCTGACAGCACTGCAAGAAGCTGGGAGCCCTCTGACAGGGGCTAAGCAATAATTCCTGAAATATGACTCTATCCATGAAGTCAAAGTAATATACAGTGATAGCTGTGGTAATTTTGGTCTAAATGTGCTTGTCTCTCAGAAAGGCATGGGGAAAAGAGACAGTGCAATTTCTTTAAATTGAGGCTAGTCTGTGTCAGCTTACACAAGTATGATTTAGTGCACCCAGCTTTTATTTCAAGGTTGAGGTATCAGCTCTCCTGGCCCCCAACGAGATCTCTTCGTTTAAATGTATTGAGATGCTTCACAACTCTGAGAAAATGTTTTTCCCTATTTATAAGAGTGCTTACTTTGGGTTTCCTACAAAGTTTGTGTCTTTTCAAACCATTTGAAACAGCTGGGAAGGTTGCACATGTTTCAGGGTAAGAGCATGAGTCGAGCTGCTGTGTCTGAAGATGGGGCTGCAGGTTTGGTGAGCACAGCCTTTGCTCCACTTACTCTTCGTTCAGGGCGCAGCGCCGGTTCGTGAGCGTGCCGTACTTCCTCAGGGTGTCGGTGAGCTCAGAGTAGAGCTTGTCAGCCAGGCTGGTTGGGATTCCCTCCCAGACCAGGATGAGGATCACGATGACGGCCGTCTCACACGTGTGTCCTGCTCGCTCGCGCACCAAGCAGAGCAGCTTCTCCTCCTGACTGCTTCTGCGGACTACCTGCATGCACAGCAACACACACCCCAGAGCCCCAACACAAACGGTGCCGTTCTTAATGAGGAGAGCAGGAGAGCAGGAAACCTCAGCATTACTCTGTCTGTGGGGGGAGGCTACTTCTACTTGTCTCCTCCTCTTTGCTCCTGGCAGTTCAGTCTGTTTTTCTCATTGTGATATGGCAGGGCTACCCTTTGTGTGTAATGAAGCTGACTCTAGGAGTTTAACTGATGGCATGGAAAGCCACGGTGGTGGAAACCAGCTTTGTAAAAGTATCCTCCACCTCTGCTTCAGCAGGAATCCTTTCCTGAATCTATGTTATGGTTGTGGCCCAGATTGATTGGCGAGCCAAAGAGGAAGTGAGCAGTGAGGTGTCTCCCCCACAGAGCTGGGTAGTGGACACCTGTCTTAGGCAGGAAGCATGCAGGGAAAAACAGGCAGTAAGGAAGGGACTAAATAACTGGACACGGGAGCTCTCTCCCCTCCCCTTCCAAACTTCAGCAGCCTCACAGTTTTGTGACCTGCTCTTATTACACACAACCATTACAGGGTTGGGAGGAAAGCAGTAGATGTTTGTTAATGAAACAGTGTCCTTCCAGTAGCATAAGCACCGAGAAGCATTTCCTAAAAGGGGCGCAGTCTGGCATGCATAAAAACTATCAGTAATTTGTTCCAAAGTATGACAGTGTTTGCTGAGAGGGTGTCTTAACACCTCTCTCAAACTGGGAGGATATTTTAAAGACATCACAGTGGTGCACTTACTGGACTTATTTGTAGGCTAAAATTAAACAGCAAGGAAAATGTCAGGTGGTGCAAAACTTAAATCTAAGCAAACATGTCCTTCTTCTTTAGGTTTTCATACTTTTAAATTAAATTTTATTCTTGCTTTTCTCCATGCAACAAGTCAGTGGAATGAGAGATAGGTGGGAGCAGGCTATGGGCACCCCATATTACTGCTGCTGCTGAGCTATTTTAAGTTTCCTAGCATCAGCTAACGTGACATGTCATTGCTGTCAGCTACATGAACCATCATACTGGACTAGATTAATTTGTTTAAATCACTTACCCATTTAGCAATTGGACATCCTTGAGAACTTTTGCCTTCTTTCCCAGTGTAGACAACCCTCTCAATCCTTATAGCTTTACCCTTCTGTCCAAATCTTAAACAAAACAAAAATATGTACAATAAGCAGATTCACTTGGTTCTGTGTAACCACTGAAAAGATGGAGCACATTTTCCAGTCTTATCTTAGAAAAATAAACACTGTGAATTAGGGGGAAAGATGTGCAATGTGGCTTGGCTTGATGATTTTATTACAGTAGTTAAATGATATATTAAGAGAGGCAAATGTCTTTAATACATACCAGATGGGTAAAAATTACTAATATCACATTAATATTGCCAAATATTTTAACAATTTTTTTAGAGCATTTGTTATAGATGGCATTTTGAAAAGTGGATTTTTTTTAAAAAAAGAAGTCTTTATCTTGGTGAAGAATTTTATATTTTCCTTTTAATTTCTGGGTTGAAGTTGTTTCTGTGAAATGTATATAATTAAATTGTCATCGAACAGCTGGCTTATAACTGTCGATCTATTAATTTTCTATGCTTCTTTCTGTCTTAGTGTGAATCAGTTACATCAGGATTAATTTGCCTCATATCTATTTTTTTTAACTTTATCACCCACTCATAATTTGTTACTTATTCTACTGGACTACTGTACTCCAGTTAGGATCACAAGGTGCCCTCTAATAATACCACTTGTGTTTCCTTTTTGTGGCCAAGGTGGGCAAACTCAGCTCTTGCTGAAGCATTTAAAACAAGGGGATTATGCTCTCAAGGCAGGCCCTAGCTGCATGTGCAAGCAGAGCAAAGAGGATCCACTTTCCAGGTAGAAATAAGTGGCAAATGCTGTGTGAAGGATATCTTGACTCACTGGAAAGTGCTGGATGTGATGAGCCATTTCCAGGCATTTCTCTGGGCTTGCCCACCTGCTGAGCCCAGGAGCACACGGGGGCCGCAGTGTTACGGACTGGGCCACCCCGGCCACTCAGCTGCTCCTTGGGCACTAGGCAAACTGCACTTCCATCACCATTCCTGGAATTCTGCCACTCTCATTGGTGTTAGCTTTTAATAGCTAAATGTGGGGACTAACTACATCAGGCTCCTTGTTCTTTGCCTTTACCTACAGAGCAATCAAGGTGTATTCCTGTTATGCTGCCATTTAGTGATGCCTTAAGAACTTTAGACCTTTTTTCCTCTTGTTATTGCACTAAAATCTTGGTGACATATTTAAGGGCCTGTATCTGTATTTAAACTTTTGTCCTGTAAAGGAAATGAAAAATGCTTATTTTTAGATGTGATCTCATTGTGAAGTTTCAGTGTCACAGGAAATTATACAAACAAAATCAAGTTGTACTACACAGCAGCTGTTAGGTCACTTTTTCCTACTTAGGCTTGGATATTAGTATTTGTTTCTTTAATTAACCACATTAAAAAAAAATTAAGTCTTAACATTTTCTATGTGCTTTCTAATCTGGATTGCAGGACAACTGTGTGGATGCTTCTATAGAAGTATGTTGTACATTACACACTGGACATGAAATGGACTTCATCCCAAAGTTTTTCAGCTGTCAGAAAGGAATTTGTGCCTGATGTTTGTCATGCTTGCTTTCAGGTCAAAGCTGATTCGCTTTAAAACTAAAGCAAATCTCGCTGAACATGAAGTAGGAATTGGGAGGAGGAAGAGGTAAAATGTCTGTATTTGCTGTGGATTCTGCAAGAAATTAGTTCTGATATAGCTAAAATACTAATTGTAAATCTAAATCCAAATCCTGGCTTCTTTAGCTGTTCTGATAGCTAAGTCAATCCATATGCATGGGAAGCCAGGTTAAAAGTGCTTGAGTTGTGATTAATGTCACCAACTGCATGTGTATGCTTGAGAGTATCTTTACAGTGAAGGGTTTGGGTTTTTTTACTTAAGGATACAAAATTAACTAATGAGTTCATTACTAATAGAGTTCTTCAGTAGGAGAATTTCACAGTTCATACCATACAGTTGAACACTAGCCATTGTTCAAGTGGCTGCTGCTATGCTCTGCTGAGCCTGGCTGATTAGTTGCACATTGTCTATATCTCATGATTTCCTTCTGCCAACATGAAATGGAATTAAATAAAAAAAAAAAAAAAAAAAAAAAAAAGCTAAGGTCAACATTAAGAATGAAAAATTACTTTCCAAAGTAAAAAAAATTTTAAAAAATAATCTATATAATTGACATTACAATATGACTGAATTTCCTCTTTTATTTATTATTTTTAAATACTAAAGAACCAGTTGATGAGAGCTCTGGAGATAACAGATGGTTAAGAATTTCTTCAGAGAATCAGCGTTCACTCTCCCTTCCCAGAAGGAAGCTGGTTCATGTTGTTGACATGCACTCGAGCTGCTCTCCAAGCTGAAAATTACTGGGGCAAGCCGTGCACAAGAGTCACAGGGAAGGAGGTGCTAAGAAAGAGAAAGGACTTTAGGATTTAATCTGAAGGGCTTAATGGGCTACAAGTGCCCTATAGTTGTGCAGTGATGAACACAAGCAAACAGATCTTGCTAAGAAATGGTGCTCCTTAGCTCAGACCCAGCACTGCAATAATGCCCACTTGCTTTTGGTTCTGCAACCAGCTGGAGCTTCTCTGCTGTTCTGGAGACCAGATTTTTAAGGTACTAACAAAGCAAATTCCCATCTGTCTCTGACTTAACCAAAGAGGTTTTTGTTTGCTTCTTTGTTCAGGGGGGAACTGAATTCCCAGATACCTCTAAAAATCTGGTCATTGTTGGCTACAAGTAATGCAGAATTCACAGTGCAGAAGTCACTTTTGTGACAATTTTTAATTTGTATATCTTAGGCTAGTGGGGTTTGTGCTTACGCCTATTTTTAAACAGCTCATATCATGTATCTGTTCTGTGCCTTTAAAAATTCCTGGTTTCATTGGTGTTGATGTAATAAATACACCACAGGATGCAACATGATAACAGGAATTGTCCATAATCAAGATAAGACTGGGTTTGTGCAATACTCCAAGGCAGAGGAATGTTTTCCCACAACACTACTTATCAATTCTTGAGCTGAAATCCCATCCAGCAATTTTGTGGCACTCCTCTGGACATGAATGAATGAGATTTAGACATTTAGTAATTTGGTAGGGTGGAACTAATGTTGAAATTTGGTATTCTGCTCTTCATCCTCCTCCGTTGGCGCTGTCCTAGCCAGAGGGAACACCAGCTCCATGCCTGCCTTTGCAGCCACTGCCAGCTGCCTTGCTTGGCAGGCTGGTGAGAACTTGCTCTGGCTTGGGTTTGCTGGCATCTGTCTCGCAGGGCACAGCCCGTGCCAGCCAGCAGACTATTAGCCCTGTCAAATATTGTGACTCTCTGGTGAATAGCAGGGTGCGTAATGTTGGCAACACTGGAGTAGCTAAGCCTACAAGTAATTACTTGATTTGCAGTTGTTTATTTCTTTATGTGCAAAAGCTGGAAAAATTCTGACATCCACAAAAGGATAAATGTTAATCTGCTCGGTGCCTTTGCACTAATTACCTTTCTTCCATGATTTCTCTAATAGCTGCCACATTAGGACCGGCTCCTAGATGGGTATAGAAGGGACCTTCATCTTTTTCAATAATTTGCTCTGTTTAAAACAAAATAAAGGTTATTACTTTGAAGCTTAATTCTTTCATGTAAAATGTCACATTGCAAAGCTTACCTCTAGCTTGTTAGAAGACTGCTGTATGGGCCTGGGGTCAGTTTTCAAACATTTATGTCTGAGGTATTTGCCCACACAGTTTGTACAAAACATGCAAAGCAATAGCTAATCCTGCAAACAGCCTGGATAGGAACTGTGTGCCTTTCCCAAGTACTAACACTTATTCCACATTTCAGGCTCTACACTGACATTCAAATTGGCATTTTCCTGTTATCAGCAAACAATTGCTTCCCTTTCTCCCACTTCCTCCTCTCCCAGTATATAGAAAGGAGGACAAATGGGATAACAGTAAATATTGATGTTAGGGAGCTGTACTGTAGTTGTTTTTCAGCAGACATGTTACAGTGCAGGAACTTACAGCTTGAAAAACTGGCCACTAAGGTTACACAGAGAATTCCTGCCACCCACGGAGGACTGTGAAGTGATACCCCCCCCCCAAGTTTGCTGAAAAAAATCATGCACAAGGCCTGGTCAAAACCCTTGTATGCCAAGAAAGTGGCCTTAGTTTTCTGTGTGTAGGTAGGACCATATCAGCAGTCACAATACATGCTGTATGTTTGGTTTGATAGCAGGAAGCAGGCTCCAGTTGTGTGAAAGAAATGGCCAGGCCCTGGACCATTGGGTTCAGGAGATGGTGGAGCTGTGCTGGCTGATGTCTGGATGCTGACTTGATGCTTTCTGCCATGCTAACTCCAAGGGCTGGATGGGTGGTGCTGCTCTTGACAGACAGCTTCTGGAAGCACGATGAAGGCATGGTATAAATCTGAACGTGTCAGTGGGGAATGGCTTAATGTAATCTTCTTAAGGATAATATTGATAAGAAAGAGAAATAAACCTATAGATTATGCTGTGGCACTGGGTTCTTCAGAGAGTTTCATACTCCTGTATTTCCTAGTGCCTGCTAGGACTGAAGAATTAAAATGTAAATGTAGGATAAGTTCTTAAATTTGCTTCGTGGTTTCAGTATGAAAAAAAAAAAAGGATAAAGAAATAACTGCCAGAAAAACTTGTGCTAACTATATGGAAGAAACAGGACTAAAAAGCCCCAACAAATGACAACTATGTTTTCAAAAAAACCTACATTTTGAAGGTTGTTTCTTATAAAACAAGGAACAGCAAGGAACTGGCTTCCAGGGTTCTCCCTGGGAGCTCTAGAAATACTACTTCCTGTTTTTGTTCCCACATGTTGTCTCTGAGACATAGCCCCAACATTCAAAAGGCAAAATGGTCCATTTTGCATTTTGGAGGAGCATTGATTCAACTTCCCTCTTTTATAAATGATACAAAATCCTAGTGACTGAAACTGTAACAAGGATTTTTATTTTCTTCTTCTCATTTTTGGTGCTCAACCTTTTGTCTCATCCTGAGTAGTTTATCCAGTAGACTCTGAAAGTTACACTTGGCTATGTGCAGTGTCAGTACTGTGTGAAAGCTTGGGCTAGGGGACTGTGCCTGTCACTCTGCTTCCCTCTGCTCTGTTCTTCCAGCTCTCAGAGACAGGGTGTGCCATTCAAGCAACAAGGATTCCCCCACTGCTTTTTTTGGTGCTGCTTGTGTAGCTTCCCTATGCAACTGTGGATCTCTTTAACCTTACAGGAGACAAATGCCTGAAAAGGAGGATAACCTCTTGCAACAAGTGAAAATAATCTGACATCTGTTTTTGCTTAGGCTTTACTAATGAAAACTTCAACAATTTCACTGTTAGAGCAAAAAATGGCCATAAGGCCCTGAAGTTTTGGACCAGAATAGTTTTTTTTAAAAGCTGTATCTAACCTTGACAAATAAATTAGGTTATGACCTACGTTTTATCAGTATGTTGTTGTTACATGTCTGCTGCTCAAGGAGAATGGATGCAAGGCCATAAGCATTCTGACTGAAAAATCAAATAGGTAATTGCTTTATGAAATAATGAGAAAGGGCCCACATGTAGGGTTGGTAAGTGGAGTAGGCCTAAGTGTGTAAAATCCCAGTTTTATAAGTCTTCACTAATTACTGTTCTTAAGAATCCCCCAAAAAAATCTTCCAACAAAAACATCCAACTAACCCTGTGATCCCAACTTGAAGGCTCATTTCCTTCCTATGAACTATTATGTTTTTAGTACATCTCAGCACTTACCAACACAGCTGCAAGATGGGAAATCATACTGGGTTTTGGCAGGTGTGTCCAATAAATTTTTTACAGGAGTATCCAATAACTTGGAAGGTGAGTCTAAAAAATTATTGAGAACAGTTCCAGCTGTTCTTTTGGTCGGGGTTTTCTCAGCAGACAAGTTTGCTTGCTGATCTAAGATTGGGGTTTGAGTGTCAAAATCTGCAGCACCGGTATTTCGTGATAGGATGGTAATAGGGCCTGCTGTTTCGACCTTCACATGTTTGGGTGATTTGAGAGTAAAAGTCTTATGATCAAACAGTGATTTGACCTGTATCTGTTTTAGCTGCTGCTCCATTGTCTCAATGATGCTCTTTTGTTGCATGTTCTCACAGCCAAAGTGCAAGTTCTCTTGTTTAATTGTTTTTTTCCACATTTTGTTTTCCAGCTGTCCAGCTGATGGGCGCATGCAGACATTAGACTTTGTGCCAGCCTCAATTTTTATAGGCTTGCGTGCTGCACTGGGACCAGTCTCAGTTTTGGGTTGCTGGTATGCTTGCTGCTCCTGTTTTTGCAAAAGATGCCACCGCAGAGCAGCATGCTTTTGAAAATCCTTAGGGGTCTGAGACTGCAAATGACAGCCTCTCTGGTCCTGGGCATGGGGGGCAGTTTGGCTGTGTGGTAGGTACTGCTGAGGGATCTGTGGAGCTTGTTTGCTAGGGAGGTCTTGGTTCAGACTAGCACCATAGCCCTGTGAGGGCTGGAGGGGTGGCAACTGCAGAACTGAGGCTTGTTGTGTCTGTTGTTCTTGTTCTTGAAAACAATGATTCACATCTTGCTTCGTGGTCAAGTTATTTGAAAAATACTGCACGTGCTGCAAGTCCTGCATTTTGTTGGCTCCAAAGCGTTCCATGTTTGTGGCATTCCCTTTCTTCTCAGAAATCAGGTGCCTGTTGTTTGGGCAAGGGAGCTGGAGACTGGCATTTGCCTTCTGAGTGTAGAGGGCAGCTTTGTTGTTCATGGTGTGTACCTGCTCTAGGCCTAGCTGAGGGTTAGGCAGTGGGAGTGCAGCTGATTTGGTGTACTTATTCCCAGTTTGGAAACATTCATCTACTTTAAGTTGATTGAAGGATGTCCTGTCTAGAGGCTGCTCAGCAGTGCTTTGGGGGTGGGAAATGGCTTGGGGCAGGTCTTTAGTTTTCATTTGTGGAGCCTGCTGCTGATTTGGGGTTAGCTGTGGACTGCATGGCAGTTGCACTGGATGTGCCTGTTTTTGCAGCATCTGTTGCAAGATGTGTGAATGCAAGAATTGCCCGTTTTCCCCTGGCTGGGGATTCAAGTGCTGTTTCAAGGGGGCCCCTAAAGGCTGTTCAGCTTGTTGTTCTGATCTTGGCTGGAAATGGAGCTGCTGTGGAGGGTGTTGCTGCACTTGGGACTTGAGAAGGGAATCCACCTTTGTGAGCTGTGGCTGCGGTGAGTGTTTCTGGAACGGCAGCTGCTGGTCAGCTGGGGGATGCGGCTGCAGCTGGGAGCTCTCGCTTTTGTACAGTGGAGGAAATTGTTCCTGTTGCATTATCTTCTGGCTCTGGGCCTGTCCTGAAGGCCCCTTTAATGAATCAGGACTTCCAGCATACTGGTTTGTATAGACTGTTTGGGCTGTGCTTGCCTGGTACTGAAGAATTGACCGCAATAATGCTTCGCTGGGCTTCTGGGGAGGCTCTCCCTGGCGGAACTGGGTGGAAACCAGTTCTATCCAGGCTTGTTTTGAATAATGTTGGGCCTGTTGTACAGGCTCTTTCACTTGGTCCTTTTCTTTGTCAGGAGGAGTCTCAGGTTCTCTCTGTCCTGGGAAATGCTGATAGTGTTGTTGCAACTCACCCTCACTTCTGTGTGCGTGCCGGTTTTGGAGAGGAGATTCTGACGCCAGCGTCTCTTCTGGGCGCTGCGAAATCGAGGCGGCCACAGCAGCTTGCGGGTTGCTTTCACTGACATCTTGTTGTGATGTTTGTGCCTGTTGCAGAAGGCTCTGCTGAGGGTGAAGTTGTTGTTGGCTGAGGCTGGGACTTTCTGACATTGGTCCCTCCTGTTGCCCTTCGTTTTTTATCTCCCCAGGAAGAGTTTCATCACATCTGTTGTCATAGGAACGGTGTCCTTCTTGCACCGCGGCAGACAGTGCACTGTTCATTTCTGGAGCAGGAGCGGTGGAGGAATCTTTGTGAAACATTGAGTTCTGTGTAAAGAAAGCACCATTATTTTCTGCTTGCTCAGAGTACCTTTCCAGAACAGTGCTCTGAGCTTGCAGGTTACTGCTGGAACTTAGAGAGAGGTCTTGGTTAGGAACCTGCCCTATGCTTCCATGAATATTACTGTTTCCTACAGGTAACTGGTGAGGATCATAGCCTGGAATCTGTTGCTGTAGCTGTAGATCTGGTTTCTGAAGCGAACAGCTACCTGGCAATGCAGGTGGTTTACTGGAGTCTCTTGAGTTGTAGACCTCAGTAACCACTACAGCTGGCACTTGAGGCAGCTCAGAGTTTGAGGTCTGTGGGGAAATGATCTGCCCTGAGGTATGGGATGAATGTGTTGTCTCATAGGACAACTCATTAGTAGCCTGACTGGTAATGGCATTGATATGAGATGTGTTCTTCTGCATTGCTATGGAAACATGTTCTGGATAATATTGAGACAGTGTTTTCTCCAGGAGTTCACCATGCATGCTTTCCATGGAAGAGGCAGAAACTGTAGCACCATTAGGCATTGGCACTGCCTTGTTCTTAAGTAGTAAGACAATGTCCCTGTTATGGCAATGAATATTTTCCCGCTCCTGCTCATCCTGAATCAGAAGGTCATGAGGGCTTTCTGAACCAACACTGTTGTATCCTGTAGACGGCATCAAATCTGAAGCTTTGTTTTCTTGTCTTGTAAAACTCTCAGATTTCTTCTCACTGTGACAATTGGAGACACTTGGTTTTTCACTATTGTCCTCTGGCTCAGCTTTCTCTCCATTTACCTCTTTGTCTTGTTTCACTTTCTTGCTCTCATGAAGTCCATACAGAGAGGGCTCACTAAAAGTGCGTTTGATCCCACCATTTTGCATATACTTGGAATATACTTTCTTTTCTTGTAAAAGGTCGGGGCTAACACGATTGTTTGGACTTCCCTTTGGGTGGGGCACTCCAAAGTTGCTTTTATTGAATAGTGGCTTGTGGTCTCCATTTACTTCCGCTTCAGGCCTCTCTGTTGCTGGGCTCCCGTTCTGTAGCTTCACTGCAGAAGGCTCTGCCTGGCAAACGTGAGAAGGCTGTGGTATTAGAAATGGACTCAATCTATTGCCGTCTACATGGTTGGTTCTGTCCTGTTCCATCTGGCCTGCTCCGGGGCCATCCACAAGGCTACCCTCTGAATGTATCTGAAAGAGAAAAGAAATAAGAGAGAATCTAAGTCAATTTTAGTTTCCATTGAAGGACAGCCCGACATTCCTGCAGCACTTAAGCACTCATTTCCCCGACCAGCTCCCACACACAGCGTGAGCCTGCAAGCACACCTGAGAGGTCTTTCACCATCCTAGTGCATCTTGCACCCTGAGGTCTCCCTTTTTCTTAAACATTTGTTATTCAAGATGAAAAGAGAGTGAAAATACAGAGTGACTTCCTTATCCCCATTTGACACATCAGAAGATATTTTACCAGAAGAAATCTCTCACAGTGGTGCAAAAAATATTCTCTGCTTTTGAATGATTTGCATAGACTCCTGTGTCATCACGTTTTGCCCTTGGTAAGGCAGAAAGTCATGTTGAAACCATGGTTCCCAGACTTGGTGCTAATCCTGTTATTCGATTAAGTGTGCCAAACCTCTTTTGTCTGACTTGAAGGAGTATTGCCACAAAGTTTCCAATTAGAAGGGAAAACTTGTTTTTTCTCTTCTCAGCTGTCTGACGGGGTCTTTTTAAACTGGCATTCCTAAAGACCACGCAAGTGGCACAATACACAAGACAAAGCAATGCTTGACTGCTGTCCACAGCATCTCTTACAGTTCATCAACAGATTGGTAATGTTGATGGAAATAGAATGATTTTTGAAAGGTTTGGTGGAAATGCTTTTTTTCAGATATCAATATCCTTTCAAATTTACATATCAACATCAAGCATGGCTTAAACTGTGCTTTGGGTTTTGAATGGAGCTCTGCAGCTGTGGAGCTAGGATTTTTTTCTTCTTTGTTGGGATGGGAAATCCCATTTTCTCATATACTCTTTATTTACAAAGTGAGGTTTTTAGCTGGATAAAAGTACTGACAATGTGCAGTGAGCAAATTCCATACAATGACAAGCTAATCCTGTTCACATGCATCTTCCCAGAATTCACAGACCCAGTTAACATAGATAAAGCCCTTGTTTGACTCTGCTTGTAATTTATTCTTTGCTGGTTTATGGTTCTCAACCAGTCACAAATGACAGAAGGCAGACTGACAGTGGATCTTACACGTTTGAAGTTGCACAGAGAAAATTTGGACATATGCGTGTCTGTTCAGAAGCTTTTATATTTGGTTTGCATAAAGGAGAATCAGAAGAGTTCTCCATTACCACGTCAGCTCTGCTCAGACTGCAGGGTCAGGAGAAGCATTACATGTGGCTGGTATTGCCAGTACATACAAAAACTATTATACTGAAAAAATTCTCCCATCATGGTTGCTCTGCTTATGTATTTATCCTACATTAATATTTTTATGTTATTAAAGTATAATTTTAAATGTTATTTTAATGTAATTTATATAGTTTTCAGTGTGGTATTGCCTTACTCTGTTTAGTAATATGATTCTAAAATGCTTTTATAAGTAATATTAATTCATTAAATACATTGCATCCAGCAGAATTCTCTCTGCTTGCAGCTCTGATTTCAGCAGCAGGACAATTCAAATGAACATTTTGACCAGCAAGCACCTATATGATAACCTGTATTCATTTCCTCTGAATGCCAAACTTATTTTTATATTTACTTTTGACCTCCTGAAGCTTGTTTTTTTTTCTTCATTTACTCAATTTATGGTTTTTTTTTAATAACAGAAGTAGAGAATTCTCTCTGCAAGTAGCAGTACTTTAAAAAATAATTTTTGCAGGGAAAGCTAAGAACAGGGAGATGGAAAAATAAGTTTGTCAGTCTTGTCTGGGCTTTTTTTGACATGGTAGTGTAGGCTTATTGCCTTTTAGAGATATTTCCCACCCTAGCTTTATAGTACCTCAAAACATGAGCCTTTGCAGCTTTCCCAGGGAGACAGTGTTCCATGCTTAGCAGAAAGCTGTGTGGAAAGGATTCCTCTGATGTGTCATTCTAGGCCAGGCAACAGAAAGATGCTCCCAGAGTGTCTCAAAAATAAAATGCCAGACTAATTTGGGAGCCATTCTTTGCCTTCACACCTTTCATTCCTAAAATCTGCAGGTGAACCACAGACATGAGTGTTTAGGCTGCTCCATTTTGCAAGTATGACATGAAATAAAGGGCACCAGAGTGATTAACACTGTTCTGTCAAGCTGCTTCAAGAAGATTTATTTCTTTAAAAAAAAGTTTTCGTCTGTGAGACCAAGCTGTGAGAAACTTCGTCTGGCCCTCAAAGTCTGCCTTGCGGCTTTTTTTTTGTGGTGTACCCTGTGGGTTGCAACCAAATTCCTTCAGAGAATCCCCAGGCAATCTTTCCTCTCAACTCCTTACTATCTATCAGATAAACCCACCATTGTCTTTAGAAGTGGGGGCTCCCTGATTTCTCTAAACTTAGCTTGCAAATGCCTCAAAGGAGCACATCTGTGGTCAGGAAAGAGTCTTAGGTTCATGCTGTCCTCAAACCCCACACGGTTATCTTGTGAGATGAATTATTGTTCATGGCATTCTCAAAGATCTCGTGGTAGGTTCCCCCAAATTTTGATCACTTTCAGTATAAAAGGCACTGTTGTTAGACATTGCAAAGAACATGGGAATCATTTTGTTCTTCAAAATATAAAGTTAATTCATGCATTAAAAGTGCCAGATTTGCATTCTTTGAAATGCATCTAGGATGGGGGTGACTTTGCATTGTACTTCTCTGTCTACACTCAAGTTATTCACTATCCTCAAGTCACACTTGAGTAAAAATCTTCCTCAAGAGTTTTACTACAGATCACAGCAAATGTAAAGTAATGTAATTTGTAATGTAGAACTGGCAAAAAAGAAATGGTCACAATATCTTTATTACTGGTTTTAACAGAGACACCATGAAGTAGTACTCCTACTTGCTTGCATCTTAAAAAGTCTTTGTGGTCATCCTTACAATCATTGTGGGGTGAACTCTCTATCTCTCAAAGTAAATCTACCTTCCCCCAAGTGCAGCAGTTAGTCTTTTTAGTCTTTTCTATAGCTATATTTTATCTGGACCATTTAGAAGCTCCACATATTTTTCTACAGCTATAATTCATTAGAAATTCAAGTCACATCATCAGCATCTGTGAAACAATTACTGCATCTAGGACTGACTCTGCAGTCTAATCCATCATAATTATGACTGGCCTCTTTGAAGATGCCACGATGCGTGACTTAAATATAGCACATTACTGTGCAAATGGATCAGCATCTCATCCCACCAGTATGCATCCAAGTTATAATTCAGTCTACCACTATTTGACTTTTTCAGATGCACTTGATGTATGTACATTTATTTCTTGCTGCACACAGGGCACAGGCTGGAAACTAGGCACTGAATGAGAGCCTGAGATTTTTTCATTGTTTGTTTTATGGACAAGTTTGGTGTATTGCTGCCACCTTTTATCAGTATACTGTGGAAGGTGTTGTTATGAGCACAACAGGCATTTCTGTAGCAACAGAAGCTGTGTCATTTTCTTTCACAGAAAATCTTTCTTTAGTTTTAGCCAGGTCTGGAGGTTCATAGCTTATTTTCTATAGCACCTGTATCTAGAGAGTTTGTGAATGCAAAGAAGCTCAGATGAATGAATGAATACACCCACTGCAGGGGAGTACAGTCTTCTGCAAAACTGGGCAAGATTCCCAGGAGAAAAAGTAGGTGGGAGAATAGCCGTGGTGGAGCACTCACGGGCCTAAAAGGACCAAAAGGTGGGATGTCAGATAGATTGTTTCCCCTTCTGGAGTTAGCTGAGATAGACATTTATGTCCTCAGAGGTTTTTATCCCCAGCAGAAATACACAGCCTCAGATCAAAGCCTCAGCTGACTAGTGCTCAACTGATTATTGGTATGAGACTCAGGAAAGCAGAAGTCAGATACCCAGAAGCTTGTTGATGGCTCACTGGGTTGTTCCTGGAGTGTTGCCACAGCCTTCATCCTGCTGGCACCCTTCTGCCACTCCAGATGACACAGAGGTCTAAATTGCTCACAGACAAGAAACCCCTCTAGCACTTTCTCGACAGGAGGTGAATTTGCCCATGTCTTGCCAAACTCCAGTTTGGAAAGTTGTGCTTTCTGCTTTTATTCTCCTGCTCCTGTTATCTGTGTATGGTAGCTGGCTTCACTAGTGGCTACCTATCCTTATGTGCTGTTCTGCAGTTGCATCTCTCCTCTGAAGCTCATGCATCTGGCAAAGAGCTCTAAATACTGAACTTCCAACATGTGAAAAAGCTCTTGACATTAGGTGTTCGGGTTTTTCCCTATTTCTCTAATGAATGAAAATTTGAGAAGAGGCATGAGTGGTTGTTACTTAGGCAAGGGCACTCATGTATGACATTGTCAGAAATCTCTATGTTCTAAAACCTTAAATCTTCTGGACTTGCATACATGCCAAATTGTTTCTGCTTAACCCTATGACAAAGCTTTCTCTTCTTTAACATTGGAACAAGATGTGTAAGCAGTTACAATGATGCTTAACACCAGGATTTGATAGTATGGGATGTGATTCCCTGGAGTAGCTAAAGACCAGTTGCTGCAGCTGTGCCCTGGATTAACACCTGTAAACAACTGCCAGTGTCCCTAGAGGAGAAAAGGCTCAGATGGCTAAGGGGTGATGGAACACATCAAAGCTCCTTATTAGTGCTGGGATAAAAAGTTGAACACGTGGTATAGTTTAAGGATTTCCTACATGTTTTGCACTTAAGGTACTGTAGTTTATACACAGAGAAACGATGGGAGCTTCCATGTGGAAACTTAGAGAAGAGGCAAGACCAGGACAGACTCGAGAGAGACTGCATTCATACCGAAGGTGAATCGAGGCTCGAAACCCCACAACATTCCCATAGGATTGGCTCTGCTCCTTACCAGCATCACTGCTCTGCTGTCCCACTGCATATGTGATGGCTGAGGAAAACACAGTGGAACTTCAAGGCAGATGTAAAGGAGGCCCAGAAGGACAAGGACACTCTGTTGTTAGCTGGGCTCTATGTTTTACAATAGGGTCCTTTTGCACTACGTTCAACTGTCTCTACATACTCTTCATTTGAATAGTTTATTTATTTAGGGCATTAGTAATGCTTTGCAAAAAACTTGAGTAAGGATTCCATACCTTGCCTGTCCCTTGAAGTTTTTCAATTAAAGCTATATTTCTTCCTGAAATATACATAATGCTTTCTTATTGTAGCTGTAAAGAGCAGTTAGGGGGTTAATCTAGAAACTCTCCAGTGACACTGTGACTGTATTCTGCAGAAGGTCATATTACATGAATATAATTGTCTTCTCTGGCATTTAGATCTACAATAATCTATGTTAAACAAAAGAAAATGTGGGATGCATAAAATTTGTTACCTAATTTATAGCTAATTTATCCTTAATTTACAGGGGAAATGGTGATAGTGAATATAGATATAAGCAGACATACAGGAATGAAGAGCATGAGATTTGTGACATATGAGGATTAATAATTCATTAAATCTTATCCAAGCCAGACACTTCAAAATTCATGCATTTTTAAAATCAACTAGTGCTAAATCCCCCTCAATTTACTGACACCACTTCCTGCATTTTAGTGATACAATGGTGTAATTGCAAAAGCACTTGAATCAGTTAGATTTTTGACCTTAATACAGAGGACATGATAGTAAAGCTAAACAGTGATTTCCCCTTGCTACATTACATAACCATCAACAAGACTGGATTCTGTGTAATTTCTACCCAGATGTGAAAAATAGTGCTATTTTAACAATTGCATAAAATCAAGGGAAGTAAAAATTAAAAGACTCTACAATATGGGTGGAAAAAACCAATTATGCAAAGGAAATGAATTCAGGATTATAAAATATGAGTAAACAGAAATTATAATGTCGCATCACACAGCTCTCCAGTTCCCATTTTTTGTGATTTATGTTCCATATAAAATTTGCACCTAATTGTACTATGTAGCACTTCTAGAAAAACACCACAGCTCCTCAAGTAGTTGCTTTAAATGCCACCATGGTATGAAATGTTTCCTGAAAGGTCAAATTTCAGAACCAGGTTGAATTTAAGAAACAAGAGGACCCTCCCGTTGCAATAACCAGATCATTCAAGATGAGTTTGGCATCTATGTCTGTTCTTGTCAGTTTTGAGCTCTTTTCCATCGTTTAGATTTGGAGTATGGTGGATCTAGGTGATTTGTATGGACAGCCCGTTCCACAGAGTTGCACTGCTCCCCAGGTTAGCTTGTTTGGTACTACCTTGGGTGCTGGGATGCCAACATACTCTAAGACCAGTATTGCTCAATTTCTTGAGCACTACCCTGACTATTAAATGTCCCTGACAAATACAGGAAAGCTGAACTAAAACACCCTTTCATCTTTGCTGGTTTTTTGAGAATCTTAGATAGTTATAACAGGAAGGCTGTGGGAATGAGAGTTACAGCCTTAAATCTCAGGGGTGCTCAAATAAGTGTGTGTTGAGTGAGACGCTTTTGCATGATGAGAAACTTCCCCGTGAAGTCTGGACCAGCAAAATTATTTCAAACTGTGACCCACACAGGACAGCATTCAGTAATTCCCCAGTGCCTGTGAATTCAACACTGGCAAAGATGTTGGGGTTGGAAAACAGAACAGTCTCTATTTCTTCATCTCAGTCTATTATGCTGGGCTAGGTGTGTCGAGCAGGGTTAATCAGGTGCGCAGCTGGTACTTTGACCCATTTTTGATGTCTGAGAAGGGATGTTATCTGTGGGATGATTTTCCTCTCAGTACTTCAGCTACTCCATGTGTCAAATGGCAATTGTGATATGGGCTGCTGATTAAAATCAGCTCCCCGAGAGCAACAGCTGACTTCTCTTGCTATTCTGGCCAAGCTCTGCAGTGCAGCCTCTTGTGAGCACGCCAGGATAAGCAAGCGTTGGTGGCTGAACCTTTCCTCAAGGCACACTTGATGTTATCAACCTGCTGTTCAGGGAGGGTTACCAAGAGGCCACTGTCATTATTATCTTCCAGTTTCTGTGATCTTTGTCCATTTGGCTTCAGACCTGGATATAGCACGGATTTCTCGGGTTGATGACTTCCTAGCACCAGTCAAAGGTCAGTTATCCATAATGATTTCATCACAGCTTTTGGCAGAGTGAAAAACCACTGGATGGAAAAAAAACCACTGGCAAGCTAAAAATTTCAAGCTTTCATCGTGTTGGGTATTAGAAAATAGACATATGAGCGGAAGAACTGATAGAAGAGAATAAAACCTTGTGGGCTGCAGAGTCCTCAAAAAACCTATTTACACAGCTCTGGTTTCCATTATCCTTTGAACTTCAAATTGGAAATCCTGTTGGTCTCACAGCTCTGTTGAAAACAGAATTTTTTACAAAATGCAGTTTTCTTAAATTTCTTCTTAAAAGTTGAAGGTCATACTGAGAGGAGAGTAGGGAGTATGCAAAGAGAAGGTTGATGGCTCCAAGGTGTACTCTGACTGGTGCTCCTGCATGTCCCGATGGTAAAGCAGAGCTTTCAGCACCTTCACTGGCCTCAACACCGTAGCCTTTACACCCCTCTACACATTCCTCCTCTGTTTTTCTCATGACTCTGCCACACCTAGGCTGGGACATTGTAGTGAACTCAACTTTTGGCTGCTGTGTGTTGAGAAATGAGAGGCAGCCAAAGAGGCAGCTCCCACACTGCACTGTGTACACTGTGTGTGCCGATATAGCTGAGGGGCAGGTTCTGGGGATCCCTGCCAGGGGCAGTGAGCCACGAGATGCCCTGTGAGAGATGCTGCCTGCCCCTACATGTCCTGCTGGGGCTTCACTTCCACACAGCTGGAGGAGTTGACCAAAACAAGAGTACTTGTTTTGGAAACATCTTACACTGTTTTAATTGTTGCATGATTTTATTTCAGAAGGTGTTTTCATTCCCACTCGTGATTTAGTTTTATTCCTCCCAATTTGTGTCTTTTGCGACTTACAAACCAGACCAATTGCTCTTAAACACATAGGAAAAATAGGTTTGTCGGTGCCCTGTTCCTTGGCTTCAGGGCAACACCAGCCAGACCTGTACCAGTCCACTCCAACCTGTTTTCAAAAGTCTCTGATGATGAGGGTTGCCTAATAAAACATGGTTACATGCAGTAATTAATCTAACTTATTAGAAAGCTTCCACCATTTTAAAAATAACCTTAGATCAGCTCATCCCATCTGCCACAGACATGCAGAGCATGTCTGTTTTTTCTTTCCTTCTGTGCTATGGCTTCTTTCTCCCCATGTAACTGAAGACTGTCATTAATGCTCCCCCCTTAGACAGAATAAAGAGCCCAGTTCATGACATCCAATCTCCTCCCTGGGTGGATCTATATCCATACCGTTTGTTCCCTGACCAAATGCATGGAGGGCACAAGGAAAATCCAGAGTCTGTTATCTGGAGACATTATGCACATGCTACACTCTGCTAGATTTTCTCCAAATTCAGATGCTTGATAGCATGTATCTGTATAATCTTCCAAAAATCTGTATTACCTTGACTTTCCCCTCAGTAAGTAAGTAGTTTTATTCCCTCACTGTATAAATCACACTGAAATCAACAGAACATGCTTGTTACTTCTAGCAGAGCTTTATAGAAAAGGTTATTTCCTTAAAACCCTTCAGTGTGCTTAGGTCTCTGAGCTACTCACACAAACATCTCTTCTGACTTCCAGTGTTGCCGAGGCACCACAGAAGATAAGAATCAAATGCATTTTTAGAGGTCTATGAGAAGATGCTCCCTGGAGCTATGGTTTCCATTCAGCTTTTCTGAATTAGTGTGTGGTCTTCAGGAGCAGTTTTCATGTGGGTTATTGCAATCTACACAGAACAAGGGCATGGATTATTGTGCTGAAATCCAGATCTGAGAAACCAGTTATAGTAACCTCTCCAGATATACCAGAGATGAAAGTCAAGGTGGTTTTGATGACCAGAGCCAGCTGACAACCTAAGAGTAGTCAAGGTCTAATCCTGATAAGAGCAAAACTCTGGGAGAGAAACAAAACATAAGCTGGTGCTGCCGTACAACACTTCCAAGCACACGAGAGAGCTCGGCTTGGGTACTGTTGCCATCCCCTTCAGCTTTAGGTTTGAAATGAAGATGTGGGATTATGTTTTCATTTTGAATACTCAATATACAAGATTGGGAAGAACTTGGTTATTGATCTTGGATAAAAAGACTCAGCACCCAAACAAATTGTCAGTCAAGAGACACCAACTTCACATCATGGCAATATATTGAGGAGTCACAGCCTAGCTTTTTAAGCCTGGCTTGAAAAACTTATTTTCTGTAGTTACCTTCTTGGCTACAGTACTTTTCTTCCCTTTCTATTTTTAGTTTTATATCCCTTTCTAAGAGAGTTTTTAGGTTTTTCTTTAGAGGGCCGCTGTTAATCTTGTTCTGAGGATCAAGTGATAGGCTCCAGTTCGTCCTTCCATGCAACTGAGGCCATTTCTCAGTTACTTCTCATGTTGTTCTATCCCCACTTACAAAGTGTTTTATGTATAGCCATTTAAAACTTCTTAGTATTTAAGCATAAATGGGCAGTATATGGGGAGTTCTATGTATTTTGTGACAAGAAACATTTAAGAAAACTACTAGAGAAAAAAGATTATTACAAGGATACAGGCTTTTCCTTTCTGTGGAATATTACTTCAGTATTCCAGGGAAACTGGAGACTGGTAACAAGTCTAGATTTTGTGAATGGAATGATTGCTTAAAAACACAGCTCTAGCATGAAAGTTTCTCCCTTAAGCCAAATTAAAAGACTGGATAAAAACCTGGCATTGCTGTGCTGAGAAACAGTTGGGACCCCAGAACGAGCTGGCATTCCTGCTTTCCTTTAATTTCCAGTAATTCAAAGGAACATTGTTTCTCCTGTTTAACTTTTTCCCTTTGTGGTGGGATGCAACATGAAGAGGCAGAAAATTCACTGCTGCCAAGCTAAAAGGAGCCAGGGGAACTGGCAGATTGTGATTTAACTCTCACTAAGACTTTCAGACTCCCACAGCTGACACTTGGAAGAGCGGCATTTGAGCAGTCCTGAAGGGAACTGCAACACTTCTCTCTCTGTCCTTCCTTTTCAAATGTTTTCAAAGCTTTGAAAACAGTCGGTTGTTCTTCGTGCTGGCAATTCGCCACTTGCTGCCGGCTCACATCAGTTCATACTGTTCTGAGGTATCTAGTGGCCTGCATGGATTTGAGAGAGTTTGAAGCTCTAATGAAAGACCTTTGATATTTTGGGATGTTTAAGAGACATGCAGAAACGGGTGAGTTAAAAGAGCTGTTGTCAGCCTCTGCAAAGCCCACTTCATATTCTCAGTCACGAGATACCATTTCACTAATTGATTATTGTCTGTCCACAACACAGCCATGCTCTTAGTGCACAAAGAAGCAGTGTGGATGAAAAGCTCACCATTGTAAAGTACACACTCAACTGGATTTAGAAAGCTAGGAACTACAGACAAATCTAAGATATGAGACTACTTTGAATGAAACTCATAAATCGTAGCTGAAACCTTTTTCAGCTTAAGTAAACATCTTTCCTACAGACGATGAAAGTTAATGGAAGCCTTTTAAATGCCCCTCTCTTTAGTCTTCCTAAGAAGATCTAAGCAGGGGAGCTCTCCTTAGAAGGGTCAGGTGACTTTTCATTCTTTAAATCCACACCTCCAGCAATGAGGACTTGATCCCACAAGCCCTGCAGGGCTGCTCCTACCTGGCAAGGTTATGCAGAGTGTTTGCCAGGCTAGTCCTTCAGCCAGCAGCCTCATAGCTGTGGTGGTCTTGAGCTCAGGAATGCAGGTGTAGGAAAGAACACCCTGCATTGTGTGCTTGAGCTCCCATAAGCGTGTGTGTGTCCTCGTACGCCAAGCGGATTGCACAGCACAGTCCCTGCTTTTCTTGCCAACACAAACATATGGTCCCTCTGTCACCCTTGCTCCCCCAAAACACATCAGGGAGAGAACAGTTTCGGGGGCAAAGCAAGGATGATAGGCGTTAAGCTCTGATGTATGCAACTGATTTTATTCAGAAGAAATTCAGCACAGTCTGTGATTGGTAGTGTTACTTCTAAACAGCCTCTGGGGGCAATGAATAGCTGCTTTTTCTAAAAAAAAAAAAAAAGGCAGGGGAGTTGGGAGAAGAGAGCAGACATCTATCAGGATACTCAATGTCTAATGCAGTCAACTAAGCTAATATGCATGCCACTGCCAAATGCATGTAAGGGCACTTTATCTTTGGTTTGTTAAACTTTGAGGGTCAGCCAGGTTGATTATGAGAAAATGAGCTAATAATTTTACTGTGGGAAGGGTGGGGGACAAGGATGAATGGCAAAGTTTATCTGCTTATTACACTCCCCAGCAAACAAACCTTCCTAACAGCCTCATCTAGCTCACAAAAGCTTTCTGCAGAAACAGCGTTTAATAAATCAGATGTGTGCCTCAGCTCTCCAAACCAAAATTGTCTTAAAAGTCTATGATAGGTATTGGTGATTAAGTAAATGTTCTGAAAAGTTAGTTGCACCTAAAATTAGAACTGAAAACAAGATGGGGAAAAAAAATATCCTGGAGTACCTGCAGTTAACCTTTAAAAAAGCATATGGAGGACTAAAGCAAATCAGGTGAATTCTAGAAACAGAACATATCCCCATACTGCTGTGCATCAAGCGTGCAGCATGACAGAGAGAAATTATGTCATTAAGCTGTTTGGACTCTATGTTCAGGGTGCTGATGGCTCCAAGCCTGTCCTATTTCCTACCTTTTCCCTCGAGCACTTTTAAAGTCCTGTCACTGATAGATCCAAACAAAACCGTGCTCCTCTCTTCTAGCAGAGGGGCCAGCTGAGCATGCAGTGTATACAGGGCATGTGTCAGCATCATCCACCAGGGCCCCAGTCCCATCCTGGAAACTGATAGGGATCCCAGCGGCTCCCTGCCTGAGCTCCCTGCCCCAGCCCTTCTTCCTGGAGCTATGGAGGCAGATGTCTTCAGAGTTGTTAGATGTTTTCTCATACACTGCAATATAACCAGGCAATGCAGAAGTCTGTTTTTCTGTCTTCATTGAAAAAATTCAATGTCTTGAAAACAGCTGGTACTACTTAATGATCTTTTGGTAACTAAGGCTGATTCCTTTTGTTATGCTCTCTGAAGATTAAATTTTGCTCTGGACTCTATTGCCTGAAGGAGGCTATTGTAAAACAAGATACTCAGAAATCAGCAAAAAGATGTTCGAGCTAAAACAGAACACCAAAACATTTTAACTCTAGTGGTGCTGCTGCCAATGAGTTAGAGAAAAGATCCTGAGATTATGCTAAAACCAGTCTGTTATAGTAGGTTAATGACTGAGGAACTCCTTTGTAAAAATGTGCACAGCCTTGTAAATGAATCAGATCTCCATGATATAGAAGGTGCTTCTTTGATGTTCAGTTTAAATCCTAACTTGGTCAATCAGGCTATCATGGAAATAACTAGATGCTGGTAAGCACTGCTGTTGCTTTAAATTAAAGGAGGGAAATACAAAGCTCAAGGATTTGCAGTCCCCTTTACAAAAGACATATTGGGAACAGGCTGTGTCTACTGAATACTGAAAAGCTCAATCAGGATTCCAAAGGAAATTGCTATAAAAGATTAAATATGTGGTCAGCAGTAATAACTCTCCGTTTGTTGTGTCGGATTGTATTTGTGTTGGAGGAAAGATTGGTGTACTTCAGATAGCAACAAGGAAGAGAGAGAGAGAGATTCTGAGAGAGATTTTGCCTTACAAGGTTAACAAGAGGAAGTGGATGGGGATGAGGGAATGTGCTCCACAGAACTGCAGGAAGCTGAAGCTGGAGGAAGGCAGTGCAGCAGCTAGAGACTGTGGCTAAAAAATTTGATGACTGAAAACACTGACAGTAGTTTTTAGAGATAAAATTACTACTGACTGCCAACCAAGAGTCTTCAATTCTCTATTGTTGGGATGCCCCTGCAGCACCTGTGGGGGTTGGCCTGTGAACCCTGGAATTGGCAGGCAGTGACCTTGTTGGGTGTTAATAACAGAGGCTTCCCCTGGGTCTGGCTCACTAGGAACCTACTGCAGAATTTGCACTGACTTATTTGAAAGTTTAAGCTCATGCTTTGCAACTATGGCACTCGTCTCCAAGTAACTGCAACAACTTTGATTCAAATCCATCCTTATGGGAACTGGCCCATGCGATCTTCTGACCCCTCCCAGTGCAAAGAGGCTCCGTAGTCCTTCCCAGTTCTGCCAACTTGCACTGCAGCACTCTCCTCCCGTCTAGCCTGGCACCAGCACACACTGGTTTTACCTGAGATCCCGCCTGTGGGATTTGTGAAGCCACTTCTTTGAGGCTGTCTCTGGAGAGCCCTCTCACTCCCCACAGAGTTACTGAATGATGCTGGGGCTTGCACGTGACACCACTTCCTTTACGCTCCAGCTGGAACAGGGCAGCAGCCTTTGCCAGTTATTTTGCTCATATAGGTCACAACCACAGATACAGACTCACAGGGAACTGCACTAACCAATACTTAACAATGCACAAAATGCAGGAAACACATTGTGTAAGCACTCTGAGCATCATTGTTGCCTCTTTCTGTTAAAGCGACAGATATGTATTTATAATAAACAGAACCAGGCTAATTAAGTACCACCAACATTATCTTTCAGGAGTAGATTTGCACTTCACACATGACATGAACAGTAACTAGTGCCTGTTATGCTGAGCATAACTAAGTAACTCTCCCTGAAGGATCCAGGGTGGCCAGACACTGTAAAACAATGGCCACAGGCCATGAACTGTGTACAGCATGGCATGGCAAAATGTTGAGCACATAGGACAGGATATAGGGTGTTTTTTTCCTACCAGAAGCTCAGGGATGAACTATTCATAGGCATTGTAAAACAAACACCTAAACTTTTAAGTTTTAAATGAACTTGTTTGACTTGAGACTTAGTGGGTTTTCAATAAGCTGACTGAAAAGTGGAGCAGCTATAACAATCTCTTATTACCTTTTGTTCTCATTTGTGGCCTTATCATCATTTAGATTTAGTTTTAGGTACAACAGTTTACGGAACTGAAAAATTATTTGTTACTTTATTAATACTTTCATTTCCATGGACTGTAGGTGGAAAAGAGGACCATAAACTTTTGCATCCGCTGCAATGGACGGAAAAACTGATGTTGACTAGGCCAGAGATCAGATTTTTACACAGAAATGTTACAGATTCTAGTAACTTAAAGGTGCTACCGTCAATAACAGGAAAAGTAGTGGTGGTATTTTGTATATTGGTCATACTCCAGTAACTCCCACAGTGCTCTTCTGTTGTAATATTGAGTTGAAAAAGCTTGAAATTGTTTATTTGCATTCTTTGTATTTTTTGCTTGAAGGGAAGCTCTTCTGTAAACCTTTTTTAAAAATAACAAAAAAACCCCTTTATAAAACTCTAGTTTTTATATTTCTCATCTTCTCATCTCATTCTAATCTCTTTTCTCAAAGGGGAAAAAATAGATTTATAGTATCTGAATGAAGAAGACAGATAATATTAAGTACCTGACACCTCAAAAGAGCAAAGATCATCAGCTTTCTCTTTCAATGTTCAAGTTAAACAGGGCATTTGACAAAGTTAGGCTGTCAAATAGATCATCTGCTGGGAAATTTACACAGTTCTCTCACTTGTTATCTCTACTCATGACATCAAGCTTAGTTAAAGTCAAGTCATCCCAGGTGAAAAATGAGAAACTGTGCTTCTTCACTTAAAATCTTTGGTGATTTTAAAATGCACAAAGTAGATGCATTAGTTTCCTGCCATGTATGATGTTGATCCTGAATGCGTATTTAGCATCTGAGCATTTGAGGCAGAGCCCCAGAAAGACAAAATGACAGCACAAGGTCTTAGATAATTTCCTGAAAGATTCCACATACCCAGGAAGGTATATAAATTCATACCCCATCTGACTTTGGTCCATGTTCAGTGTCTGTCTTACAAGCAGAATTGAAAAATGTTTTTCAGAGGAAAACTGAATCAGTGTTGGATGGGCAGAAATCTTTCTTTCTTCAGTTCTACAGTTTTCACAGCTGGTTGCTTTTATTGTCTTCATTTCAACTTTGGCTGTATTTGAGAGCTGCTGAGGAAGAAAAAAAAATCTAGGAAAATCTCATGCTTATACTTCTTGTCTCACAGAAAAAGTTCTATATTCCTTTTCCCTTTATTTCTTCCAACTGTAAAACAGAGCTAAGAATTTTCTTGGCTATCTTTAGGGGTGAAGGAAAGGGTTTATGTCCTAGCTTTAAATGGCATTTTAGCAATTCAGAAAAACAAGCTTTTGTCATAATGAAGAACAGTATCATCACCTTGTAGCAGGTGATACAAGTGGTATAGCAAGATTTTTGGTTTTGCAAGGGTAAACCCTAGTTCTGTAGTTCAGACATAAAATAGGAATCTTTCTAGATACGAGAAGGAGTTTCAGAAATGCATAATCCTTGTCACAGTTGACCTTTTCTCTCCTTGAGCTTATGAGCATTTTCTCAAGATGTAGAAATTCTTGTTCTTACTGTGCTTGGAGGAGATAAGGACAGAATCACAGAGGGAGGCAGTTGTGTTTTCTTAAAAGGTGAATTACTATTTAAAGAGGGAGGGAAAGAACAGACAGAAACTGTTTGGGGGGGATATTTTGCCCAGGGGAAGAAGAAAATATGTAGTATCACAGCTGAGACTAATTACACTGAAAAGACTAAGAAAAAGAAACTGCAACAGTGAAGAGGGGAGTCCAAAGCTTGTAGAAGTAAAATGCACTCACCAAGGCATTCAGATTTGAAACTGAATTGATTTGCTGACTTTCTAGAGAAAAAAAGAGGGAGGATGGGGTTTTGGGGTTGTTTTTGTTTTATATTTTAAGTCATCATCTGATGAAATGCTTAGTTAATAGCCAAGAAAAGAAAAATCCAAATACAAGGGATCTTCCTGTGCCTCAGTAAAGAAACCTCTGAGAGTCACTTACATTGATTGAATCCCGTTTTAGGCAAGTAATGACTTGAAACTCCCTGCTGAAAACAAAGGTGATTCACAATGATGCATGACAGATGCATAGGCAATGTGGCTGTGAGATGGCACAGTTATTCCAGTTTCAGGGATGATGAGAGTTTATCTAAGGATAAAGGAGGGAGGGATTCCCTGTGCAAGGTCAGTGTAGGGGAGAGATCCAGGGGGAGAAGACCAGCTGTCTGTGCTTACTAACCTCTAATCCAGGAGGATGGCTTTGTTGTGCTGCTCCAATACAGAACAGGTTAGACTGAATGCCGATGAGGTACCAGCCATCTAGGAAATCATTTTCTGTTTCGCTGATTTTGGTTCTCGCTGTTCTGTTTTCCCTTCCCTTTGCATGTAAAACAAGCGTTGAAGGAGTTCCTGAACAGAGGTCGCTCTGCTCCTCTCGAAGAGCGGCCTTGCGAGCAACGAGGCTCCACTGGCCCAAGGGCTCACCAGCACTTCACAAAGGACCCTGATAGTACATAAATTCAGATCTTCACCAGATAGATAATTTTATGTGGTCTGCAGAAGAATAGGCCTTTGTCAGAGGGAGATGATAGCTGACTTTGTTTGGGAGGGGGAGGGGAGGGACGAGTTTTCTCATTTTCTGTGTATTTCTATTCAGCTGCTGCAGAAACATCCCCATCTGCTTTGAATCTACATTTTAATTCAAAACCCTTGCAAGAAATACAGCAAGCAGGCTTGTTCTGCCTGGCAAAGTACACACATAGCAAATTGCCGAGCTGAAAGCTGTTCCAAAATTTAAGAATGTTACGAACTTAAAAGCCAAGTTACCTGGTCTTGTGCTCTGTTTAACCATATGATTTTGGTAATCAAAAATGGATTTCATTTGTCTGTCCTTTAAATGTTGTCACTTAGTCAAGAGTACATGCTTTCTTTCCTATCTGCTCAGTCAGGAAAATTTGGTTTAAGGATATTAAATGAGTTTGGGTTTTCATTTCTCTGATGAAAGCATGCAATGGGGCTTTGCTTGCTTTTCCAGCATGATGAAAGGGTAGTGAAACAAGAGGTGTGAATTAAATTGTTGATTACCGTCGTTTATATCACCTATATCTGAATTCATGTAGTATGACACGACTTTTCCTAGTAGCAGTGAATTCTTGCAATGGTATATATATGTATATGTGTCTGTATGTATATGAAAGCTCAAGGGCTCATGTTGGCTTTAGGATCTCCACAGTTGGGGTTTCTGCTTGTCTGTCCTAGTGCATAAAATTTTATCTGTAACTGTCAACAGGTGTCAAAAACAGAAGCAGCTGGAGCCAGAGTTGAACAACATTTCTGTTCTGATCTGATAAACTCCACATTAAACCATGTATACCTTCTGTTGTGGACACCCAGCAAAAACTAATCGTGATGCAGACCCTAAGTTAATTTATGTGCTTGTTTCACAAACTAAAACAGGATAGTGAGTGATATACAGACTAACTCACAGGCTGATAAGCAGAACTGCCTCTAAATTGTTCCTGGCTGAAAGGAATCATAGAAATGCAAGTTATTTGCATAGAACTCTAGAGAGACTACAATTAAAAGGATTTTTTTTTGTGATGGAAAGAAAATGGACAAGCAAAACTGTTCAAGCAAACTTAAGCTATTGTGAGAAAAAGAAAACAGAAAAGGAGAAGAGGGTTTACTGTGAGCTGAAAGGGAAAAAGAATTGAAAGATGCCCATTCAAATGCTTCATCTGTCCGCTAATTTTAATTAAGACTCCTCCTTTGTAACTATGCCACAGAGCCTGAGCCCTTAAAAAAAAAATTGTTACTAGGCAGATTTCTGAAAGTCTCCTGATTGAATCATCATTTTAATCTCTTCACTGCCACCCCCCTCTCCTGAGCAGAAGCTACCCGCTGCACTATGTGACAACATGCTGAGAAATGCTACTGCACTCCTCAGGGAGTTTCAGTGATGCAAAACACTGTTCTGCTGTGTGGCAAAAACACCAAAACCTTCAAAATATCTCTCTGGTGAAATATCATGCATTTTTTAAGCCTGGATGCACACCTTGTTTTCAGTAGGAAAGAGTACTCGTCATTAACTTTTTCTGAAGAAAAAAGTATTCCTTTCTTTCAGTTCTTCTCCAGCCCTCCCTAAAATCTTCTCCGAGTTTGGAGAACTTGATAAATTCTTTGCAAAGAATTATCATCCAGTGACAAGACCTCCTCTCTGGGTTTGTGTGTCTTTGCTCAGTGTACTTCTTTCTCAAATCCTTCCTCATCCTTGCCTTACTGCTTCATGTCTCACCTTCTCTTCCCTAACAAAGCACTAGAAACAGCTTCTTGTTCTGTGCCTGGTGTGGTCCCAGCCTGCTCTTCTGCACTGTCTCACTCCAATCCCACAGGAGCCAAGCCAGGTTTATTGAACAGGGTCACTGCTCCCAGTTAGACACCACCCACTGTACCAGTCTCCTCTCCTAGCAAGACAAAAAAGAGGGGGTAATAAAAAAGCAAACGAATCCTTTCTGCATCTTCTCTCTGTCACCTTTGTAAGTCACAGATCAATCCAAGCAAGGTCTGCCCACAGGGACATGCAAATTTGCATGCTGTTTGGCAGCAGACTCTGTCCTTGCACAAATGTTCACAAAATGACTAATTAAAAACAAGCCTCTTGCCCTGCTTCCTCCCCTTGACAGGCTAACATAGGCACGTTTTTCCTTTCATTATTTTATGGACAACAATAATGAGCACACCAAAGAAAGAACACTTCAGGAACAGTTTCATCTGAAAAAAATACCAAGGGTGGGTGTCCCTTTCTTCTGTGACACCCCGATGGCTGCCAGCATTGCTGGGAGGATACAGTCCAGGAGGAAGCCGTCAAGAGGGGCTGTATGGGGGAAGGTGAGTCACTCCAGGCAATTCTTAATTACAGTGTAAAAGGAGGAAACTGAAGAACTGAATGCTGAAACTGAAGAACTCTGTTTCTGTTATTCCAAAAGTATTTTGGGTATTTACAAGGAGAATAAACAGATTTTCCATGAAGCCAGGAAGGTTAGGTCTCGGTGAGAAACCCTTTGGGTTCTGCTGCTCAGCTGAACATCTGTCCTCCCATGGCCCTGCTCAGAAACCAGAAGGCACCATGCAGGAGTGCAGAGTGCTGCATTACTCCAGAAAGCAAATACCGTGCCAAATGGGCACAGCTCTTACTTACATCATAGATAATCATAGAGTAATCACGGAAACATGCAAGGAATGGGAGTAACTTCAATTCAGGAAAAATAACTAAGTGGGTTGTGTAATGGGGAAAACCAACAAATGCAGGAGGAGAATGCAGTGGTGAGGTGACTGCTGCAAAGCAGGCAACAGAATGATTTCCACAATGATCAGAGATCATGAAGCAACAGGCTGGATTTTTATCTGGCTACTGTGCGTGACTAACATCATCTCTGTGTGTACATGAAACACTGGGAACTGCTTTCACTGCTACTCCATTGCGTGTGTGTTCATTGTTGTTTAAACTTGGGAATAATTGCTGTGAAACTTTCTTGCACATATGAGTTTCCTGTAGGCAGAATGGACAAACTCCTGAGGGAGAAACAAGCTGGCTCCTTCTGAGGACCTTGGTCTCAAGACTTGGAGAGGAACAGTTTTGCCGTGCTGGAAAAAGCTGCATGTGCATCCACGTGCTTTGGAGGCAGCCTCCTTGCTGGGTGTGAGCCAGCTGCTGAGGAAGCAGCTCTCCATGCACAGCCAGGCTGCTGGGTGAGTGCCCGCAGTGCACAGGGACACGGAGGGGAAGCCATGGTTCTTCCTGCTGAGGCTACGAAGGGACGGCAGCGTGGCACTCAGCAACACTTGAGTGCGAGACTGAAGGAATGAGCAGGAGATGGGCCAGAATGCACAGTGGTGTTTAGGCACGTAGACATGCAGATGGACGTGTTGTGGGGAATTTACAAACATAAGCTCTATGGAATCACAGAAATACCAGTCTGACTCTCCAAACATCTGAATGTTGCTGGAGAGATGGCCTGTTTGACCAGTCAGGTATGCAGGTTTGGTGACCACGGAATGCACAGGTCAGATCCTTGTGAATGCAACTGTCCCACAGAATACCTGAGCTCTGCTGTGGACTGCTGATGTTTTGGTAGCCCACTCTCCATAACACCAGCCTGTGCCACTCAGTTAGCAGACCCACATGTAGTTTGTGGAACTGCTGCTGACTTCCACGAGATCCTGACAATTCTGGACAGTTGCCAGAATCAGCCTTAGGAAGCTGAGGTCAAAGTGTTATGGAAAGAAAAAAAAAAAAGAAAAGAAGTGCAGTAGTGGTTTCACCTTGATACCGGACCTCCCTTGCCAAGCAGGTATATAAACTTAGTTACAAGGCAAAACCAAATGCTACAGGAAGTAGGATTCATATTTCCACACATAAATCCACCTTCCCTTTATGTTAGCTCCAAACTCAACACAGAAAGATGAAGTAGCCTGATTTACAGGCACAAAAATCTGTCTTCCTCTGAAATAGTTAATTACATTTTTGTTCAGAGTAAGGAAAGGGCAGGAACTGAAAAGAGTGATCTTTACATGTCGGGTTTTTATTAATGTAAACTATTCATAATACCTTGACAATCTTGGGGATACACAGGGCTATATATAGAAATGTGAATAACTGTGTAAGTGAGCATGACACTGTGCAAGCCAGAATACTCCTGAGTGTTTTCAGCCATATGTTTTCTTTCTTCCCTATAGCCTTGCATAGGTTATTCTAAATCACTTTAGCACTATGTAAAAGAATTTTTTCTTGCCTTTTATGGTAGTTATTTCAGTGTGAATACTATGTAGTCTGAGACTTTCTCAAAACCTCACGGTTTGTCTTGAAATTTCCCCTGAATAAACATTTCTGTTAGGATCCTGTAAAGCTGTACCTCTGTCCCATTGAAGTAGATCATTCTGCAGGGAGCAGGTTATATAGAAACCTCATTGCTGAAGAAGTGCTATAACACGAGGATTAGTAGATCAATAACCCCAACAGGCTGATGATTCCTTCAGAACCAGTATATACCTGTCATTATCCTGAGTTACTTACAGAGCTTTTTAGAACCAGATGCAAACCTACGAGGTAAGGTTTTTTCCAGGGGTTTCAGTACCATTCCTATTACTTGTATTCTGACCATGAAGAACACGTGCTGCGAACTAATATTTGGTACTCCTGAGCTGAAATAAAAATGCTAAATTATTCTGACTGGAGTGGGAACTATTTCTGATTTGGACCCATGGCATGCTTTCCAAGTAGGTAGTTTTAGGAGCACCAAGCCTCAGGAAGACTAAGATTACCCTGGGTTTGCTTTTCTTGGGTGACTGAGAGTATCAGCAGTGAAAGTCCCCTGCTTCCTGTGACTGGAACATGTTTAAGGGCTCTCTCCCATGACTGTTCTCTGGTGTTTAGTAACATGTGAAGTTATGCATTTGTTGTTCCCTTGCTGGGATGTTTACAGGGTCTTTTTCCTTTTCTCAGTTTCTGATCCTTGCAACAGTTGGAGCACTAAATGTCATATATGGCTGACAGCAGACAGTTGAATCAGACTTTCTTTGTGGGGAATGGACACGTGCATATGCACAGTATCATCCCATATTATTCCCTTTGCTGGGAAGCTAGCTTTTATTTTTCTCATTATAGGAGGGATGTATGAGTGCAATAGCTTATGGTAGTGAGCAGAATAGTTGCTGGTATTCATGGATCAGGGAAATGTTCAAACCAAACAGCAGAAAGCTGTCAGACACAGAACCTTAACCACAAGTCAGAGGACACTAGGGAACACTATCTGTATGAACTGGAAGTAGAGAGGAGACAACAGAGAAGGGTAATTTTAAACAAGTCTGGACAGTAATTAAATCCTGGACCTCACAATCTCCAGTTGGGGTTATGCAAGGAGCTCCTCCAGAGGCAAGTGGAACAGGTTTATGGAAGACACTCCCTGTTTGGGATCACAGAGAGTGGTGAGAAGGTAAGAAATAAAACTGAGCAGGCCTTTTTGAAGCAACAGACTTACTGTAATTTGACTGGCTACAGGAGAGTACTTTGGATTTACAGCTCTCTTGTCTTCTGTGGAGAGAAACTTGAGAAGTAATGTTTTGGGGAAGGTAAATCAGATGTAAAGCCCAGAACAATGCTTCAGAAGGGGGTAGGGCAGACAGGTGGTACATTCTAGAAAAATTCTGTGTTGTTTCAATGCATGCTAAATCATGCAACTGCAGGGTAGGAATTTTGTGTCAGTCAACACTTTTTCCCAGAGAACATTTCACACACAGTAAAGTGACACACACGTGAAAGGCTGGAGAGCCTCAGAACTAAAAGGGACAGAAAGCTGTGAATGCGCTAGAAGAAGTCCCTTCCTAATTTTTGATTTGGGAAGGGAACTGTTTTGGAAACAATTGAAGATAGTTGCAAAGTTTGGTCACAGGAACTGAAGAAGGAAGTTTGAAGGATGTGAAGGGAAGCAGGGTAGTCCCACAGGCAGAAGATGTGTAGGTGCTTTGGGAGCATGCAGCTGCCAAGAATTGAGTAAGGAGAGTGCTGTATATATCCAGATACAGATGCAGACCTTGGTTAGATTATTCAGATGTCTGGCCTTCTTTGGGAAAAACAGTAGTGAGATCAAAGGAAGGATCCAAAAGGAGGGCAAGAAGGGATGAGTGAGAATGTGAAATGGAGAAGGCTAAATATGAAAAAAGAGGATCTGGCTAGTGGAAGAAAAAGCTTACAAAAGCATGTTTTGAAATAAAGCAGTGATATTTTTCAACTTGCAGAAAGTGAACAGGGCAAGTGAGAGGTGAAAAAGAGTTTATAGAGGCAAGAAATTAGATAAGAAATAAGATTTTCTGTTTTCTTTTAAAACTAATCTAACAAAATCGTGAACTTTAGCTTTCTGTAAATGACAGTTGTTGTTCTTCTTTCCTTCTAAGTGCTAGTGTGGTGTGACCAAGTGGTAGCAGTGATAGACACGATGAGAAAAATGTCTCTGGTGTGGCAAAAACTCAGGAGAGTGAATTTACCCATCTAGGTAGTTCATAAGATGTACTGTGAACGCCCCATTCAAAATTATCAAATGGCTTGCACGATATCTTTTCTGCGGCACGTGGAACCAAATCTGTGTCCCGGAGAAAGGTCACTACACTGTCAGCTGGGTGACAAAGCCAGTGTGAGCACTGACTCAGGACTGCAGGCCATGGGCCTCAGGCCAAGGGATGTCGAGCGTGCCACAGAGGTGACGCGCGTACTCCCGGCGGAAGGCTTCCAGTCCATCGGCACGCCGCCATGCCGTCCCTGCACCAATTCATGGAAAGGCAGCTGGGCTGCCTCCAAAGGGAGTGTGACTTGTCTGCCTGGCCAGATGGATGTGGCATTGTGCTGGCAGCGGTGAAAACCTGGCAGAGAGGAGGAAGGGAGTCTGTTGGGTAGCCGCTCACTGTTTGTGACAAGCTTTATAAGAAGACTGAACACTTGCCGAGGATGCCCTGTTAGCTTTGCCCAAAAATATCTGGTAATTTTGCAAGAAATAGCAGAGACGAGGGCAGGTGTTGCCCTGCTGTGGGTCAGGGTAGCTCCCCTGATTTCAGCAGAGTCATACTGGTTGAGTTTAGGCTCAAGCTCTAAGCAATTGCAGTGCACAGTGAGCCTGTTACTGCACTCCCGTAAAATGGTACTGTTCCAGATATTCCTGGTATAAACCAGATGTCAGTCTGTCCCTCAAGCGTTCCTGTTGCTACTGAGAATTTATTTGGGGTTTCTGCATCGGTTTGAAAGGTAGCAACCTCCTTGCTGCAGCTTAATCCTTCAGACAATGCCATGACAACTGTATCACATGGTGCCTGCCAGGTTCAAACAAGGACATAGTGGAGCACACATCAACAGTGAAGCTGCAAATGAGGTAATGTGTTATCAGCAGACAGGTCAAGGCTCTGTGTATCAACTCCTGGAGCACAAAGTGACTAAAAATAACTTTCTATTGCAAGTACCCATTTCCCAAAGAAGGAAATGCCCTTGATTAACACCTTCCACCCCAAACAAACCAGGAATGACTTAATGTAGTTCCTGTACCCCTTTACATCCTGATGGTCTAGTTGGACGCCTGGCTTAAGTGCTCTGCTTTCACCTCCAGAAGGTGACATAAGTCAAGAGTAATATAAAGACCTGAGCAATCCCAGCCACAACCCTGTCACCTGACTGTCACCATGGATAGTATTACAGTTATGCACCAGCCTCTCTCTGTCAGGAATGTGAGTGTCTGGCGCAAGTGTAGATATGAACTACTCCTCGTGGCTTTTGAGGTACACATCATCAGGTCAGGATCTAGACTACTAAATTACCTCACACGTCAACTTCCCACTTGGATCTGAACTGTGAACAGAGAAGCCTTTGGCTTCTGTTATGAAACCAGATTTTATACCCATACACCGTCACCAGAGAGATCCCAATGAAATATTTCTATTATTAAAAAAAAATTAGTATTCATCTGTAGCTTCTAGAGCACTCTAAGACATTTATTTTATCCCCTAAACTGTAGTGGATATTTTGGTCCTTGCAATGTATGAAGAAGTCTATAGCACAACACTTCAGTGTGAAGGGCGTGAGTCTGTTCTCCCTAACAGTGTGGAGCAACATGGACTTGAGGCAAGGGTAGAAGTGAGTGAGGTCCAGTTTATTATTAATATTGGAGGATAAAAAAAGAGTCAAGCTTAGGTACCCTAATTTTGGTTTTGCACCCTCAAAAAAAATTGTTTATTTGATTTCAGTATGTTGTTTCATTACCTTGTCCATCAGCTCTGATGCTTTCACTCTGGCCAAGCAATTTTTATTCCTCCTGCCCTCCTCATTATACTTTTCCATATGTTTACATTAGTAAGTCACAGTATATGCTGATCCTGTCTAATGAGAGTGACAGGCTTACAACTGTGCCACTGCAGTCTTCTCCTGAAGACACTGCTGCTTTGAGAATATGCCATAGAGGGCAAAAATGAAAAAGCAAAAGCATTTTGAAAAGGCACCTACTAATAGATAAACCAGAAACCAGCATGGTCAACAATTCATGGCACACCTTCTAGTGACCAAAACCACAGGTGTTTTAGTAACACACATAAGCAAGGAACTTAAACAGCCCCATTGGATCAGGCAGGCCAAATTCCTCTGCATTTCCATTATTTGACTTGGGATTGGGCTTATTTTTTTTTTTTTCCTGACTACACACAGTGCAGTGAGTATAAAAAGGACAATTAAGCACCACTGCTGAGCATGTCTCTTCTTCCCATGTTGCACACCCTGGCAACAAATCAATTTTGTCCTTTGCTGCAAGACTTTCTCTCTGCTGGCTCAAAATTACTCTCCCAGAATCCTCTAGAGCAACTTTTTCCTCCCCCCTTCACAGTTCATCCTGCCAGTTACCACTTCAGTAAAAAGCATATAGCAAGCAATAACTTTGTGTTTTCCATTGCCTCTAAAGGTTAACTATAGGTGAATGTTTTATTCTTTATAACAAGTAATTGACATGCATGAGCCAACTTTCTGTTCAGAACATAATTTGTATTCTTGAGAGATCTGTGCGTGTTCTTGTTCATATTGCTTCTTCCCTGCAGGGATCTGGGAGGGGGAGGAGAAGGAGAAGCTTTTAAAGTTTGGCTCACAAAAGTTGCAGAGAAAGATCTAGGCTTTCAGCTCCATCAGATAAATGCTAATGTAACTGCACCATGTACAGTACAGTGGCACGTACTGATAGGAAAAGAACAGAGTAAATAAGGGGGAGGGAGAAGGGGAGAAGTCAGCAGGCAAAAACCCCGGAATACTCAAGTGTTCAGGCAAGCTTGCTGCTAAAATATAAATCAGAAACTTTGATTCTAAAGGTTGGTGGGCTCATTAGAAATCCAGTTCAGGTGGGAATTTAATGAAAGCTTTCTAATGTAGTTCTTTGATGTAGTTCTTCATAGCCATCCACCTGGCCACTTGGTCAGCATTTCCTTAATCAAACTTCAAGATATTATCCCAAGATCACTGAAATTAGATTTGTTTCACTCACTTCAGTGAGTTTAGAACGAAGTTCAAAAAAGCACCATTTTAATGGGAGTGTGGCAGGGACTTCTGCAGAGCATACTTTTTTATTTTTTTTTTAATAAATCAAGAGTATTCTCATGTGGTTGCATCTTGTGAGAAGGTCTTTTTAGAATTTTGGTTTAAAAAGAGTGTCAGCACATATGCAACCCCTGTAATTCAGAACATAGCTTGCGGGTTGTGGTCTCCTCGGTCAGGCTGATAGGTGTGGTGGGTACAGCTGTGTAATCCTTGTGATGCTGACATCTGTCAGTGCCACTATAATTTTACCACAAAATAGTGATTTTTTTATTTTATAGTAAGGATCTTCAGCCCCCTTGCATATGTTTTCTTTCAAAATTAAACAGACCCAACAACCCCTTTAGCAAACACAGAATATTTTGAAAAGCTAATGTAAAATCCCACATAGAGACTTGATATTCACACTTTAACCTATGAGGGTAGCTCCTGCTGACCAGCAGTAACCCCCTCCCTTAGCTTGTAATGTTCAAATTTGTGGTTCTGAAAGAGTGAACAGTATAGTTTTACTGAAAAAAATATAATTTACAGGCAGACCTGGGACAGGATTATGTATTAGTTGCACATGATCGTGGCCATTTATGAGACTTAGCTAGTGGAGTTTTCACGCTACTAAGGTTACAGTATCCTCTTGTAGCCTGCTGCTTCCAGTTTCCTGCTGCACCCACCAACAAGCATTTCCACACAGAGATCCCAGTTGTCTACTAAAAAATACTCTATAAATACTAAGGAACTAAGGCAACTCAGCCAGACAAAGCCACCTATTTTGTACAATAAAAGCTTGAAAGAGCACCACGAGGTTATTCTTTCCACTCACACTTTATTTCAAACAGGTGTGCAAAGGAAACATATCAGAAAGATTTAAATAGGTTAAGCAGACTGTGAATTTCCATCTACGCTTGGTCTAATTAAAGCTATGAACATACGTGAGACTGAGAATTATGTTTAGAGTAATCCCCTTATCAAAACTGTCATATGCCAGGAAATGTTAGAAGCAGAGTTGCTTATTCCCCATGTTCTTGAGTTACTGTGTTTGCCATTTAAATATCAACATTTCTCAACAGCTTTCAGTTTAACCCACAGAGGTTTTCCCACAGTAACTTCTGGCTGACTTGTGAGGCCCTTACTCATACCGGTGATTAGTTAATTCCACAAATGCAATTGGATCACATTTAATTGACTGCATCAACGTAAAAGGTTTCCAGCCCTTTAGGACTAACCCAGATAGTGCTATAAGATGATCTCCCAGAGGCTGTGATCACCATACTTTTTTCCTACTTCTGCTTGTGTGAAGGATAAACCTCTGCCACCACAGACAAGTGACGGAATGTTCCTATTGCAAGCCATACTAAGCATGGGTTTGAGAGTTTTTTCCCCTATTGTTGTCTTCCTACAAAGAGCTTTGTGCCACTTTTGACTCTTATATTCTACCATAAAAGCAGAACTTTAAGGTCTGGAGTGTAAGGATTTTCCCAACTTTACACCATCTCACTCAATGCGCTTCCAAGCTTTGCACCTTTATCCAGTATTTGCACTTTAAAATAATTAACAGATTATACAGAAAAAAATATTGATGTGCTATTTATGTACTACAGGCATGTCCTCAGGCATCTGCTGAGCTAGGGGACCTCCTGTTAAGACACTGGAAGGATATAAAATGTGCTTTTGACTCCCCTCAATGTTATATGTTTTTTTTCCAAAGGGCGATAGAGTGAGCTCTTCCATGGAGGCATGTAAGTTCTCATATGTGATCTCACTGCAATCAGTGACATTATTTGAGAGATTAATCATTCACCACTGTGGAAAAGCACTCATGTTCATGTTCTTTTTAATAAAAGGAAAAGGGGAAGAAACTTTTCAGTACAGGGACTACAATCCTGCATGGAGCATCAGTCAAAGGCCAGGACTGGAAACAGATGCTCATGGATCACACAAGCCCTCCTGAGGCCACCAAATGGGTCTAGGGCTAAATCTACATACAGACCACAGGGCTACTCATTCCCCTAGGGCTCCTTTTGTTGGTGTCTGAGGGACAGATTTCCCTCAGCTTTTGCCTTCAAGCTACAAAGCTTTCTTTTTTAAGAACTGCTATGTAATAACCTAAAATAGCCTGCCCCATCTATCCCGAGTGCAGCCGGGCAGAGTTCCTTCATAGTATCTGTCATGCCTAAAAATATTCCTGTTATGAAAATGGAGACAGAGATGTCTGTTTTCATATGCTATGCCTGTGTGTCTAATGTACCTGTAAGTGCACGTGGAGATGGTCTGAGGGTGAGCTTCCTCATCCTCAGAGAG
This sequence comes from Polioptila caerulea, assembly GCA_013397295.1. Classification (NCBI taxonomy): domain Eukaryota; kingdom Metazoa; phylum Chordata; class Aves; order Passeriformes; family Certhiidae; genus Polioptila; species Polioptila caerulea. The sequence goes on from VYXF01007738.1 coordinate 119,743, forward strand.
TGAGTGCTGTACTGAAGATTTAAAACAGTGAGCATCATGATAAGGGCTTGATACCTGTTTCTAAGCATCTGTCTATAGCTCTACTGCTGCACTGTAAATACATCAAAACCAAAGCAGACAGTATGTAAAGCCGAGCAGGGAATACCTCTGACTTGTAGACTTGCTAAACTTGCAAAGCTGTGGGCAGTGGTGCTTACAGTAATACTTCACAGGCATGAGAGAAATACAAAGAGCAATGAGGCAGGCTAAGCCTCATAAGTGAGATGGAGTATAAAAGGGACATTTGGAAGGAAGGAAACTAAAGGACAGAGCAAAGCAGGTAAGATGTGCCTTTACTGGTTTTTAGAGGATGACAGTGGTGAGGGTCACAGTGACAAGGCAGAGAAGTGGGAGGCGTTTTAAATCACATGTGGTTTTCCTTCTCTGAAAGTTTTAAGTCATAGAAAAAGCCCATAAAAGAATCAGAAACAGGAACTGATGACATAATTTAAGTCTCGAGGTAGAGGAAAACTCTATTAGTTGAGTGTTTCTCACAGTATTTTTTTCCCTTCTTGGTTTTAAAATGATGATGTGTTCAGCTCCCTAATAGAGGCAAACCCTGCAACTGAACCTGCCCAGTTTAGGTGTCTTAAGGTATGGAGGGAAGTAAAAAACATGCAAGCACAAACATCTGCTGAGTTTAGAACAAAAGAAAGAAACAAAAGAAAGGAAAAAACAAAGAAAAGGCCTTGGTTGTCTCCAGTTCCCTCTGAACCTAGTCCAGGTCAGCACTGTTGCTGACTATAGTGCAAGATAGGAGTTTCTGCAGGATGCCCAGATTGTACGAAAGGACGTTTATTTCTCAACAAGTGCTATCTTTACATCCACTGTTGCTTTGAAACCTTCTTTGCTTCCTAGTTCCTACAGTTCTACAACCAATATCTCCATGTACTCACCCTCTGAGACTGCTGAAAACTACTGAATTTCCTGGAGGGAAGGACACAGATGATTTGGAAGGAAGATGAGGTAGCACTTTCCTTCTCAGTTCTGTACACAGAATTCCATAACACTTCCAAAATGACTGCCATTTACCCCCTTGAATGTCCTGATTTAGTTCAAATCATATTCATATATATAATTAACATTTTAAAAGGATTTCTAAAGTTTGTGTCATAGCCTGTAAAATGCTTTGGCACATGCAGAGGAATTTAGGTACTTTCAGGTTAGAACAGTTTTGGCAAAATAAAGAAAACCAGAGGCAGTAATAAAAAGCCCAAATCCTTTAAAGTCCATGACATGTCCTTCCCCATGCATTAGGCTGCAACAAGTGTGTTGATAGGCAGCATTAGATATGCAAGGGTGAAGTAAACAGAAAGCCTAAGGATTATGAAGTAAATATTTGAGGGTATGTTATATTGGTTATGAAGTAACTGTTTGGGGCTGTTTTGTGTTTTTAAATTTGTTTGTGTCAATGTTTGAGCCCAACAGACCTTCTAAAAAAAGATAACTGAAATGATCTGTCTCCTGTTCATAGTCATCTCCTCCATCAATATTTTTGCTTATCTCTCTTCTCATGTTTCATGTTGTTTCCAGCAGCTCTTTAGCAAGCCACAAAAATGTTAGCTATCCAGCTAGGTTTAAGTGTACCCTAGCTGAAGTAAATACTTCGGGCATATTATCTCTCTTTTCCATTTCTTGGTTAGTATTCTTTGGGCCTGCTACATGCAGATCAGGAGTCTTTAAAATGTTTAGTGAGAGAACTATGCATTACAGAAACTCTTGCTTTCACAGTGCTGTGTTTCTATAGTAACCACCTTATTAAAGCACTGAAGCCATCTGCTTTAAATACTAACTTCACAAGACCATCAGGACTAGCTTAAAACCGTATCACATGTTCATTAAATATTAAAACTAGAAACAAAAGGAAAGAGATAAAGGAGAGAGCTTTTTCCTGTTCCTTCAATCTAATCTTTGAAAAAAACCCAACACTTGTTTGCTCTTTTTAGATAATTTAAAAGTTCACGCCACTGCTTTACAAAGAACTGTGGAAGCGGCCACACTTGCTGTTGATGGCATAAACTACAACTTTCTGGGATGTTGCAAAAACAACAAATTAAGAAAATAGCTACTTGGGGTAGGCAGTCAGTCTGTACAAGTTCCTGATAAGAGATTTTCTGGAGCCTGTTTTTGCGCAGTACTCTCAGGCATACTGTGGTGAAGTCTTTAGATGAAGGAGCATAAAGGGAAACAGCCGGCAGCAGCTGAGAAGTGCCACACTGAAGCAAACAACTGTCTGTTTTTATCATGGTCTGCTAAAGGGGAAATGCCTCAGAGAAATGTATAATCACTCAGTAATACATTCAGACAAGCTCCAGCTGATAGCCAAAACCATGAGACTCAAACCCCCTATGGACTGTATCCCTAAGGAGCAGGAGCCTAGACATGGTCCTAATTCACAGAAATGTCCGCTACTTACAAAGCAACCTGCTTCAGTGGCAGGCTGTGATGGCAAGGTCTTTAGATTAAGCACGCCTGCTGTCTTTGTTTCCTTTCAGCAATTTGAAATATGGTGGCTGCTACCCTTCTTTAAATACTGTCTTTCTTCAAATTGTGCTTGAGAGCCAAAGGTAGCTCCTCAGAGCCCTTCTCTGTCTTCAGTGTATGTTATCTAGCTCACACTCCAGAGTTATTTTCACTGTGCATTACTTCCTGCTCCCTCATTCTGTGCTGCCTGTCTTGAGGCCCTGATCCAGCACAAGCTATTGTATTTGGAGTCAGAATACACGGGAACACTCATAATTCGTAAATATCATCTCAAAATGCCACTGCAACAAGAAAGAGGAGGAGAATTCAGATCTTCCCATGGACAAACCATACACCTCTGGCACTATAGTTCAAGGGAAATATTTCTAGTGTTTTGCATTCTCTGAAACATGTTTCTGTCTTCATTCACTACAGCTTAACAAAGCCATACATACTGCTAAGATTAAGCACTGTGTTGCATCTGTTCTCCCCACTTCTCTTTACTGACACATTGAGCAAGTAACTACACTTAAGCTGTTCATTGTGTAGTCCAGATCTTCTTCCATGGCAGAGAACTCTTTGCATTATGTGTAGGAAAGCAGCAGTGTACCCAGATAACATGGGCTGGGTCCTCGGCCAAGAAATGTGCATTCTAATGGTCACCAGACCCTCAGAAAACTGTGTAATTACTTAAAATCCCCTCACTATGCAGTTCCTCCTCCTTGATGACACCAACTTTCTGTTTCACAAGCTAGCTTTCTTTCTGACGTTCTTAGGGGGTTTCTTGTATTGGTAGCCCGAGGGCAATGTCTCAAGGCGGGAACAATCATGAGCAAAAACACTGGATGAGGAACAGGAGTTCCTGAAGTTACAGTGAACATCCAGCTGAGCACTTATGTCAACCTTTTTGAAAAAAAAAAAAGGCAATTTTTGCACAGACCCTTTCTTGTGGCTTTGTCAGGCATTAAGTTACTTTTCTTAAGCCTTGGCTGGGCTTCAACTGGAATGCTTTATCTGTCCAAAAGGCACAAATGTTCATCAAAATGAGAAGACTTGGAAGGGTACAGAATCTCTGTTAGCAGAGGTCTTCTAGATCAAATTATCCACCTATTTATCATATTTATGATTTGGCTGGCTTGGGAGAAGATGGAACAAATGGTCTATTTCATACAATTTTTAGGAACCGCTTGTCCAACTTTCTTACTGCTGTGTACTGGTACAGGGAAAGGCTGTTTAGTATATCCTGATGAGAATTTTCCTGGATAAGGGTGCAAGACAGTTTGAATAGGCCAAAAAGGAGTCCACAAAGGAAAAGATACTGGCCACTCTTCCCCTCAAAATTAAACTAACCCAAATTTTCCACATCAAAACTTTACACTGAAGCATGATTTTCTTTGAAACATGAGTAGAAGAGAAGGTTTTGATTTTGCTGCTTCTGGTGTATCTCTGTTGAATTCACAAATTACGGTGTCTGCAGCTTGGCTGTTAAATATATGCTGCTGCTTTCTTTCATTGATATATAACTTGACTCCCAGAATTAGGGCTTTTGTCATATTTTGAAGCTTTGGAGCCAAAGTCAGGCTGGTGGGCAAAGCACAGTAGTGTTTCTTGTAGGGCTGAAAGACGTGGGAAGAAACCTCTGCACCTCACTGGTTTAATCCTGTGAATATGAAGAAGAACCAGTGCTGCTGTGGCTCAGCCATCTTTTGTTTTTCTAAACTCACTCTATAGGGTGGGATTTTCTTGCTTTCCGAAGAACATCTCTGGGCATTTTTCCCCAGTACTGAAAAAAATCAGTATCAGTACTGAAAGAAATGCTCCTTGTTTCTTTCATTGTTTTTGTTCTCTTATTCACATATTATAGTTCTTGTGACTCTTGAATTTACAGAACTTGTTGTGTTTTTAAGTAGGGTGATGGGAAACATTTTCTGCCAGTGGTTTATGCTGAAGATGTATTTTGGAGGCCCATTGCATGTTCCCACCTTGCCTTTGAGTGCTGTGGGCAGTTGTTAGTTAAGTTAATGTACTGTCCAGCAGGTGTTCTGTACATTTTATTCTCTCTGCACAAAACCAATAAGCAGTTGGTCTGTTAAGGAACCATCTTTTCCTGAGAAAACAATGAGTAACACAGACAGAGGAACAATTTGACCGCTGTCTGTCTACCTCCTAGGTCAGGGAGTCCTCTCACTGCCTCATTCAGTGCTTCAAGTTTTGGAGCATAATTGATGCACAATTCAGATCCTATTCAAGATTCCCAGCTCTAAGGGACATTAATACAAAACCCTCAGGTAAATACCAGAAGTGCTGTTTCAGCTCTTCTCTATCTTCCCCTGCTTTTTTGGTAGACTGGATTTTCAGAGTGGTGAGGAAAGAGAAGTATTGACTGAAAACTATGAACTGGTAAATAATCTCTTGCTCTCTCCCACACATCTAGGTGTCAGAGAGAGCTGTGGCTGGGAATAGTTGTTTATTATGCCAAGGGATTTTCTTCCCCAAACTGTGCACTGTCATGACTGTAGATCAATTCATCTATAAGTATAAGAAAAATCAAAAGTCCTAAGGTCTGTTCTCTGGGAGTTGAGTAAAAGTCTTTAGTAAGACTTGCACCCATGCTTCTGAAGGCATAATTAAACTTTAGGTGTGCCTTTTGCTGAACTTGTTAAACAAGATTTCCACTGCTTTTTTACCTAGAGGACAATCCCATGACAGAGTTTGTATTTATTTTGAGATACTCATCTAAACTGACACAATGGTGGTATTCACCCTGTAGCATACAATGGTAATCTTACACTGTTCCCTTACCTCCTGCCCCCAACTAAAAGCATTGAATAAAATAAACTTCGTCATAAGCAGCGCTTCTTCCCTTATATTCTCTTCACTGGGTGACTAAAAGAAGCTCTTCATATAATGTAAGAAAAATATTATAAGCAATAAGAACATTCTCTGAGTAAAAGATTCACCAGACAGAATTTGTATATCTATATAGTCATTACACTGGTTAAGTTAAATGTACTGGTAAAGCCCACAGACATCATAAATACTAATAATCCAGTCCTTGTAAACCTCAGTACTTTCTGATTCAGAACAATATAAAAAGTGCTTCAGGGTCTCTGAAGAAAGACTCTAGAGGATGCACAACGATGTACCCAAGAGGAAAGCTATATACATTAAGGGATGATTTTACACTAAGGCTCTAATTCTCCATTGTCCTGCTCTGCCCATACTTGTACACTTTCACAGTAAGGTGGATTTGCTTTCCTCAGGCAGGAGAAATGCTACAAAGAGCTCTTGAAATAGGAACACAGCAGTGACCTATTTTCAGTACTTCCATTCTTATTTCTGCATCTATTATATACAGTGTAATGAACATTGTAATGAACATTCAGCAGTGAAAAGACATCAATAACTGACCAAGTACATTTGCTCACATTCTAAATACAAGATTCAAAATAGTTAGGAGACTGGACAAAACTGGCAATGGGTCAGGGACTGACCTGCAGAGCAGTTCCCCAGCTCAGGTTAGAGCTATCAGGGACCACATGAAATGAGCTAGTGACCAGGCCAGAGTGAACACATCACCATTTCTTGTTTCATTTTGTTCAAATAGCAAAGAAACTTTGCAAGAGTTTTGATAACTCTGCTGCAGAGCTGCCATGGCTATGGTTGGAAAAGATGACATCTATACTTAGAAAAATTTTATTCAGTAGTAGGATTGAACTGTATTGCAGAAGAGGCATGGAGAAGCTCATAGTGTGTCTTTCCTACAGGCTTTATCATTATGATATTTACAAACACTGAGATTAATTACAATAACTAATGTAAAATAGAACTACTATCTTTCTACCATCTCATCTGCTTCTGATAAGTCAGACTTTTTTTTGGGGAGGCGAAAACTGGAAGTGATGGGTTATTTTTGCTCATTTAGCAGCTTTTTCAAGAAAACTCTGATTATCTAAGGCAATCACTCACAGTTACAGTACCTGTCTTCCTCCACATACCTGTATTTCTGAGACAACTTCAAGAATGCTAGAATCTGTCAAAAACTAATTGTTGGATCACGTAGTCCACTTAACTATAAACTGCTAACTTCTAGAAAGCAAACTGCTTTGGAGAAATTTGGCATACAAACGTCTTTCAAGAGCTTAAATGATGAGGAAGGGGTGCTTACTTTTTTTCAGTACATGTGTACTGTAAAAAATACACATGTGAAGATAGAACATGGACATTTGACAGTTGAGCATTCAGTGCTTGGTTTGCTGAAGCAGTGTTTTGGCTATGCTTTTTTTTCTAAGGCCCACAGCAAAAAACCAAATCAGCCATATAGTGGTATTCATATTTTGTAGATGGAAGTATTTCATTTGAAACTACTAAGGCATCTTTTTCCTAAATGGATGGTCACAGCCTGACTACAAAGCATTCATTAGTGCCTGAGTGCAAGTGTTAATGAAGGAATAAAAAAGGAACTGTCAATCAGGAACTACACGATCGTGCAGGGTTCTTTTAGCCAAAGTAAGCCAGCTTTGCATTTCCTTCTCGTCGTGAAAATTTTATGTGCTGAGTTAGTTCAACGCAGAAACAGACTTAGAGTGCTGAAGAATACAGTCACTTCTATCCCTGAGTTGCTGAATCACTTACCCGCCGCGCCAGCTAGTTAATAGTAGCTATTTTTAGTTCATGGTGGAAAACGCTCTCATGGTGGCAATGATACTTCAAAACCGTTTGGGAGCAAAATCATCTGCTTTGAACGTCTCTCAGAGCCCGTGTCGGTAGGAGCGCCTCGCTATTCGTTGCCAGCACTGGTGATCTAGGTCAGCGTGGCGCGCGGGATGTGGCACTCGCTGCCTCTTTCATAACTGCCCGTAGGAGTTCTGGGGTCATGTTTGTAAACACTGCTGCCATGTGCGCGTAAGCACGTGGCGAGACACCGGCATGACTTGGAGTGCCAAAGCCGAGAGGTAAAGCTTGGCGCCAGTGCGATGTCGCTAAGCCAACCAGCGCCAGCGCCCGGCTGGCACACACCCCTCGCAGCCCTGTGAGACACCGCGGCGGGCTGTTTGAAGGGCAAGTGGGAACCTCTTTCCTGAACGTGGCACACATGGATGTGTGCTAATGTTCATGGTGGCCCCGCAGTTTCGTCTGTAAGTGTAAGCAAATGGTAGTGCAGAATTGTTCTTAAGAAAAATGGAACTCCTTTCTGCCCTAAGTCACTAAAATTGGAGCCCACATGGTCCCAGAAGACAATGCAAAACTGTGGCTCTTGGGGAAAAGAACTGTATAAGAGCACATTGTCAAAGTTTCCAAAATTACTTCAAAGACACATAACAGAGACTTCATGTCTGTAATAGCTTTTTGCTGGCTGTGCACTGATGAAATTAAGACCACATTTCAGGCATTTGAGAAAGTAGGACCTAAATTATTTATCAGTAGAAGTTGCGTGATATGGCCAGTACAAACAAAAGTCACAAGTCTTTCATTTCCTCTTAACGAGAAATAAGCAGAGCCAGCCACTCAAACCTATGCAAAGTTTCGTCACACAATTTATATGCTTCAAGAAAAAAAACAAAAACCAAAACTTGTGACAGAGGTACAGTCTGTGGTCAACGTCCCTGTCCATTATAGCGGCTCCGTTTCAAGCGCAGCTGTCTCATTCACTTTGACCTTTCCTGAGGGAGCTGAGAATAGGACAAAGAGTTAAAGTGTTACCAGTCTCTGCTGAGTCTGCACTTCTCAGGCAGGCAAGCGAGAGAGGCGGCTGGAAGAGGGTGTGCACGCAGCAGAGGGTAAGCAGGAGGGGGTGTGGGGAGGGAGATTAAAACAAAAGGAGAAAAATAAACTGTGCACACCCCGAAACAAAACAGGGGAACAAGTACAGAAAAAGTGCTTGTCTTTGAAGAACAGGAACTTTTCTGTTTGTTTCTCTCCATGTACTTATATCTTGTTATCTGAACTCAAGGTATGGTAGATATAGGAGTCCTTGAACTCTGAACTGGTGAGGAGAGTAGCAAAAGTAAGTGAATACAATTTTAGCTGAGCAGCTGGAAAGAAACAGGCTTTGTCTTTTTTTGCCTCAGCTATGGGAGGCCATTTAATGCTGCAACACACAGCTGTTCAAACCTCTTTCTTACTGTACGCCAGTGGCCTGCTAAAACAAAGCAGAACTAAGGCAGTCTTCTCTGAGCGATAATGCTGGTTTTAAATACTAGCTGCTCTGAACTACTTGTGTTTTGTTGAGCCCCGTCTCTTAAACCTGGACAAGAAGTGATCCTCGGTTTGCTAGTGGGAAATGAAAAAATAAAAGTGTCCATTCATTTCCGCAGGCTCTTTGAAATCCTGCCCTACTGTAAATGTTACCCAATTCCTTAGTAGTGTTTCTGGAAAGTAGAAAAGTACTTTCCTCACTGTTGTGTGTACATCTAGCTAGAGCTCTCCAGCGCTACTACGCTATCGAGCAAGGAACTTTCTATTTTTGACTCACTGTGGACGACCTTGCTCCAAACGCCTGGCCTGAATATTGCTTAAATGTAAAATGAGCAAATCTGAACAAGCTAGCAGGCTCCATAGCCCATCATAGTCCTGCCTTAAGCCACAACTGCTACAAGCAGCCAAGACCATGGGTGAAAATCAGGATCTCTCACAAGCTGCAGTGTGGCACCCAGCGGTGCCTGGGGACACCTAGAAGGGTGTTTGTAAACAGCATGGCCACGTGCACATGAGCCACGTGGGGTTTGGCTGGCTGAACCTCCAAACTTCTGTGAGGAGAGGAGCAACTGCGGGAGGCAAGTCCAAATGCTCTGCTCCGTCTTTTTCTAAAGTAATTTGCAGTGATATTGTATCTCTAAGCATGACGGGGAAAAATCCATCTGTCCTTCACAGTCAGCTGCGCCTGCCAGCATCCAGAGATGCTGCACGAGCTAAATTACCTATTGGATTTTATTTCCAAATGCAGTTCATCATGGATTGTATCACAAGCCCATGAATGTACTGAAGTTAAATAGAGTGGGCTCTTGGTTAAATGCGCTATGTAACTAGACAGACTGAGCTATGACTATGACCCACACCAAAGGAATTTTCAAAGGCCAGAGACATTAAAGCTTATCATCTCCAATTCAGGTCTAGGAGATGAAGGTGGACTCTTGAAGAAAGCTATGAATGCTGCTGTGGTTAAAGTCAGGTTAATGAAGGTTTGTGCATCCCACCTCCAGCAGAGAGATTTCTGACAACAAATGAAAATCGGTTTTATTTTGGTATTTTTTCCCTCCTTTGAGCTCTGCTACCAAGTGTGACGTCAACATGAAGGTTTGTGGATCCTGACAAACCTTTAATTGATAAAACAGATCAAATGGGAACTGTGTGGTAGATTGGAGTTGATCTACATGAAGAGCTTGCCGACTGTGGGAAATCTTGCCTGAATGAATAGGAGGATCAAGGGTATTAAAGGGAGTTAACTGGAGTACCTACTTATAGAAATGTCATAACTGTTTCACACACTGTGATTAACTGAGACAACCTACTACTTTTAATTATTTGTTTGGAGGTATATGGAGACACCTACAGTGTCAGTAAAACGGAGACAACATTCTTCCCTGCATCCTTCTTCACTTGGAGTGGAGAAAACTGTTCACAAAGGAGTCAACAAAAAGTCATCCTTCTCCCTGAGGAGATTTATTCAATTTTAATTTGCTGAGTTGTTTTGGACAAGCACTGCTGATTTAGAGGTCCGAAAGTTTGTGCAGCAAAACCAGAACACATTGTCAATCAACAGAAAATGCTACTGAAAACCAAATTCTAAAAAAAAGTGAAAAGCGTCTAGTTTCTGTTTCTTAAAATTGATACTTCTGTTATCTTAGAAAGCAGAGAAAATGATCAGTAAACTTCTGAATGAGCAGGAAGGAGGGTATCATGGGTAAAGCACTGGGGTTTAGGAGATATGGGTTCAGTTCCCAGCTATACCACAGCTTTCCTGTAGGACTTCTAGGGTTAAGAAAAAAAAGGTACAGAAATGAATGACTCCAGCAGGGTTTGTACCACATTGCATGATCTCTGTGTGCTTTGGCTCTCAGTTGTTGCTTATTAATTTTATACCCTTTCTCTCCTTCTTTGCGTGTTTTGCCTGCTCATTAACATCAGCACCCTGGGGAAAAGGCTGCAGCAGTGCTGCTTGGGAACTCCCCTGACACACACACACACACACACCGAGCAGGCACTAAGAGCAGCTTTGCTTTATTTACTGCAGATATTTAGTTTTTTGAAAGGGAGCTGCCTGCCTCTGCTATAAACAAGAGTTACTAACACTCTGGCCCCTTGTGTGCTGCCAGACCCCTTTTCTCTGCCTCTTTTACTGAATTAAATAGTAAGACAGAACAAAAATGGCTTATGTTTGTACAGCCCCAAGCACAGTGGGATTCTGTTTCGTGGCTGGGATATGAGGTGCCTCCTAATGTGCAATAATTAATTTCACTCTATCCACTCTCCTTATATTTAGAAGCATCAGAGTTGCCATCCTGAATTAGACTCATGCTCCAGCTTGTCCAGCAAAGTATCTCCAACTAGCTCATTGTTTCAAGAAAAAGCAGCTATTCTTTTAGGAGTTAGACTCACTCTTCCAGAAGCCTAACCTCTTATTCATCAGCTAGAGTCTACATTTTATAGCAAAATACATGTTAACTTGCAACTGCTTTGAAAAGTTTGGGGTTCTAAGTAAAAATTAGATTTTTAGCTTCTATACCTCTAGTCTTTCCATCCATTTCTTCTCCCTGTCCCCTCAAAAAAAAAAAAAANNNNAAAAAAAAAAAAAGCCCCAAAAGTGCTTTTCTTTTTCTTTTTTCAGTACTACAGAGTATATGACTGACTAGGTGCCTCATTGTTCCAAGTGTCTCTGGTATAGCTTGGTGAGCCCAAGAAAAATGAATGGGGCTTTGTGAAAATGGCAGTTTGCAGGATCACAAGTCAGCTTGTGACACTGGGGGGGAAAAAGCCACCTGTACTTAATGTATTGTCAACTGCACAACATAGACACAGTGGGAAAATAGAAATCTATATTTTCCTGCCTGGTTTCTCACTTCTGAGGCACTACACATAGTAACAGAGAGAAAGAAAACAGATCAGCACAGTTCTTGGTTTGGTTTTCTTACTGCTTTCTCACACCTACAGAAGCTTCTCTGCATTAAGGATTACAGGGAAGCAGAAAAGTACAGGTCTAAAGTTATTTAAGGAAAACAAATGTTCCATGTAAAGTATGGAACACACCATAGAAAGAACAGAGAACTGAAAGGCTGTATTTTTCTGCTTTGTACGGTTTTCATCTTTATGAAATCAAGAGTGTTTTTCCCTATTTGGTTTGCATTTTCACTTGCTCCTGAGTATGTGATGTGTACATTTGCAACTTCCTGTGCATGGAATGGGAAACACACTAGCATACATTTTCCTTCCCACAAAATGTCTACTAGATACACAAAACTAAATAAGTGTTAAATCTGACCCGTTCCAGTTGTTCAGCTTTCCTGTTTTTGATTTTTAGAGTTGCCATTTAAGTAATACTTCGGAGCTTTTTAGGGCAGACAAACTTGAAATGAAATAGAAAAGCAAGTAAAGGAGTGCCAAGGGAACAAAAATTTGGTAACCTGAAAAGAAAGTATGTTAAAATCTGTAATATGTGTGCACACATACTGCCACTGCTCCATATCCCAGGAAAAGGTGAGTCCCATGTATTTGCCAGCTTTCATATGTTCTCTTTTAGGGATAAATGGCATTCCTTTTATTAAACTGTACATGCACTTGAAGCTTCATGGAAATACCTCACTTCTGTGGGCTTTAACTTCAGGACAACAATAGAAACTCCTTTTTTACTGCAACGATTCCTTTTCCTCATTTTACCGTAAGCAGGAGTAATGCTACTTGCACACAAGAGAAAATATGCAATCATTCTTTTCTCCTTTTTGCTTACATAAGAGCTGAAAGAGTTTTGTGTCCTTTGGCAAGTATAAAAATTTTATAACTTCAAAGAATGTGACTTCAAACACAAGTGAAGTAGCACTGAAAGAACAAACAGATTAAACAAAGATGAAAAAAAGCATCAGGGGCATGAAATGGGGGTGAGTGTTGCATGAACAGTTGTTGTCTTTCATTCAAAGGGGCAAAGCTGGAAAGACACTAAAGGACACAGAAGATGAGGACAAAACTCTCCCACCAGAATCAGGCTGAGGGTTAATGTTTACCCTTTGATCTCTCTAACAGTGCTAGAATTGGCAAGAGAAAGAACAAATAGTCAGCACAAACTCAGGAACACCTTTGTCACATATTCTCTGACATGCTTTACTCTTGCTTGCTACCTTCTGCTACCCAGCTAGAACAAGAGTAATGGGCAGTAAAAGTAAAAAAAAAAGGCCAGAAAAGAAAATTAAAGGTAGTAAAGAGCTTACTGAAACAGATGCAGGTTCTGGATATAGCACAAATCATTTTGTCCTGCAAATGAGAAGACACCACTGCAGTCTAATTACAAAATTACAGCGTCGTAATAGACATCAACATAAAAGGGGAGCAACCAATGTGAACATACAACTGCTACCAGAAGCTGTGTTTATAACAAGATCTGTGATCAGCCTTCCAGTTCTGTTGCATGACAGTGAATACCATGACTCATCCAGACAAATTCAGAACATGGAAGAGGCATTTGTACCAACTGCTTCCTCCCTCTGAGGAGAAAACAGATCTTAGGATTCATTTTGTAAAGCAAGTGATGCGCTTTGCACAATGTTCTGAGTGCTTCCTGCAAAACTGCCTAAGAAAGTCTGAAAAATGTGCATGGGACTGGATAAAGAGCATTAGAATCTCTGATAATAAGGTCCTACAGCACATGCAGGGCATAGGCTTCAAGTGTCTCTGAAGACCAGAACTGGCCAGACAGGTTTGGTTAAGGTCCACAGGGGAGAGCATGAAACACGTTGTCAGCTGGGTGCTTCTGACCAGCTACAGTGCATTTTCACACAATCACAATATTTTAATCTCGGCAAGGCATCCCCAGTAATTAACACCACTTCTCTCTCCTCTTTTTTTTCTTTTCTCTTTTTTTTTTGAGCAACAGATTAGTGGCATTATTCACTTGGTTGGGTAAATGCAGAAATTTCCACCAAGCTTCTTATATCTAATGGAGATCCAAAGATCCAAAACTTGCCTTGCAGTGGTATAAGCTTTCGTAACAGTAACACCTCTTTGTGTCAACATGTCAACATTAAGTAATAAAGACTTTCAGCTATTTGATTTTACTCATAAAATCAAAGTTAGTAGGATTCATGATTTCTTTCTTGTTTTTTAAAAGGGGAATTGTTCTAGTATCCTAACAGGCAGTGAATCATGCTTAATTAAGGAAAAATATATATAAACATTTACAGTGGGATTCTTATATTGTAAAGAGATATAATATTGTATTCTTTATATTGTAAAGAGATGTTTGGCCATAAAAGCTTTTGGGACTTGAATTAACTATACATTTTTTAAAGGGGATGAGGGGCACAAAATTAATTTGAAACCTTTGCAACAATTCCCTTAACCCCCATCTCATACTTCAGGTCAGTCTGTTCCAGACAAACCCGTCAGCACAGCCCAGACTGCGCTCAAGTGCAGAGGAAAAAAAAAGCAACAGCGTTCAACAAAGGATCCAGCAGTCTAGAATGCAACTCAGATTCAGAAAACTCAGCCAAAACCCAAACTATGATATGTGTTCTTAAAACTCTGCATTTTTTTCTTTCTCTCCCTCTTCTCCGCTGTCCGCGAGGACTAGGGACATTCCTAGAACTCTGTCCTCACTGGCTACGTCAAGGCAGCTGCCGAGGATGCTGGGACACTGTTTGTAAACACTCAAACCACGTGCACGCAACCACATGGAGAGTCATCGTCCTGACCTAAACCTACCCACTTGGGAAGCCGGGGTTTCGCTGCAATGGAGCCAAAGCCTTTCCCAACACGATGTGACTTAGAGTAGCTCACACCAGGGCACTGGAACACAAACTTGGACTGCTGATGCATTATTGGAAAGGAGATTAGGCAGAAGAGTAGTTTAAACTTTAGTCTTTGAAATGTGAATTTAAGTACAGGGGAGGTCACGTAGAACAAAGAATGCAGAAGATGTTCTTTATACAGCTGCAAAAATTCAACCTTAACTTGGAAACTTCCCCTCCCCCGTGCCTACACCTGGTAAAACCGATATACGTATGCTGGGAAAACATGTGGAATATATTTGAGGTTAGAGGTAATGCTGTAGAACATCTGAAGATTATTTAATGTTGTCTAAATTGCATCATAGTATTTAATCAGAGTGCAGATGGTACTGCCCTCTACCTGGGGAAGACACTTCCAAGGCACAATTGGTTATTGAGCTATTCCTGGTTATCTTAGCTATCTAAACACTCACCTGCTCACTTCTTTGAAACTGTCTGCTGTGGTTTAACAAAACTTTATTAGGCTTAAAATGCTGAATTATCCTTTCTTGCTGAACTTGAGCATAGAACAAACCTATTCCTTTTCACACTGCAACAGAAATGCCTCCTGTATTTAATTTTTTATTTTTGTTTTTGTAAGAGGAAAAACACACACGCAAGGAATTAGGTCAAATACAGCAAGCCTTTATTTGTCTGTAAGAATAATCCTTCTGGGATTTCTTGCCATATGTATAGTACAAGGCAACAACACTTCAACTTGGAATCCCCACCTCCACAGAAAACTTCACTTTTTAAAGACAGTCTCAGTTTTGTTCAGGTTACTAAGATGATTCAGCATTCTGGAAGGTGTTTTACAGAAATGAACAAGCCTGCTTGAAAAGACAGACAGGAATCTAAATCTTTATGGCTTTTATTTGTTAAAGTGTTTTTCAAAGCATGGCAATTGTCTTTAAAGTGACCTCAGATTTTAAATTCTTTACTATGAAAAACTAGTGGAAAACTCTTTCTGATCCACCTGTAAGTTAGGACATAGTTTTTTCTTCATTTCAAGAACAGTGTGAGATATTTGGGTAAAATTAGTTAGCCATTCTTTCTATTTCTCAGAGCTTGTATTTCTCTACCTTCTTCCTCCCTGCTATGTAATGCAAGGGACATGCCCAGTATTTTAATCCAAACAACCTTTTTGGGTCAGTCATCAGCTGTCCTTGGGATTAGTCCAGCTGATGCTGGAGGGTCAGAATTTTTTGCCTTAACCCCACCATCTCTGCATCCACCCACTGTGCAGTTCCTTGGCAAAATGGGTGATTTTCCATTTATATGTGTACACATGGAGATATTTTTAATGCAAACTTATCTACCCTAAGGTAAGGCAGAAGTGATTTTTTTTCAGTGGGTGACTGAGAGGACGATTACTCATGGTACTTTCCATTTGTAAGGTTTTATTATCTAGGATTATTGGGATGAGGTATGCAAATTGAACATGTTAGCAGTGATGATAAAGTAACAACCAGAACTATGGCAACTTGTTAGTAGTTACTTGTTCAGTGTTCAAAAGCATATTTCTGCTGCAGAATATCACTAAATGACTAAGATGGTACTCACTGCCTTATGAAGTAAGGGATGGGAATAACACTGCAAGTGTGATTGATTCATACAATTCTCTTTTTGGCTTTCAGCCACGATGCAGTCATATGCTTTATCTCTGTTCAGACTACAGCTTTTTTTTTTTTTTAATAGTGAATCATAGTACATCCCACTCCATTTCAGAACCAGCACATTGCCTTTCAAAATGATGTCACAACACTTAATGCTGCTGGCTGATTGCCTTAACAGCAATCAGAGAGCTGGACTAAATAAATGCTGTATATTATTTGCCAAAATAATTTGTGGTTGTGTTCTCCAGCACAGTTTCCAAGATAACCACTGACTCTACTTGAAACTTGGCAACTTTGTTCTACCACTTTCAAGCTCCAGTTGCGAAGTTGGCTTACAGATGCTGCTACCATGCCTAGAACTACTGTGCGGCAGCCCAGTGAGAGAGGTAGAGGGGTCACTCACTGTGACAAGCCAAATTTGACAGCTCTTCTGGAATTCCACCTTGACAAATAGTCAGCTTTTTAAAAAAGACCTTACTTGGCTTCTGTAGAAACATGAAATACATCTTCCACTTGGAACGAAATGGAACAAGGGATTTAAAGTCACTGCTTAGGCACACTCTGATAAAAACACTACTGTCCATGCAAGTAACTTAGGAGGGAGGCACTCCCTGTAAACCTGACCAGAGTCAGTAACATTAATCCAACCTGACTTTCATGTTTTTTCGAGCAGTAGATTTATTCCAAAATAGGATGAGGGGCTTTTTCCCCTTTTCTTTAGGGCTGTCTGACTGTTGTTAATATTTAAAGGAACACTGTGGAAGACACAGACCAGCAGCATCTGAAGTGCTTGAGCGAGAAGGAACAGTCCCATCCAGCTTTGGCAGCTGAAATATCCATTCCAGCAGCAACTACAGGTTCTCCCGATTCCGCATGCAAAAGCCAAGACATTTACAACCTCATATTTCTGCTACCCAGTGCAGCACTGGTACCAGCAAGAGACCTTGGAAATTTGTCCATCATAATAACTCAACAACTCCACAACAAGCACACGTTTCTTGTTCTTCAAACAATGCTGACACGCCAAAGATATGCACTGTATCAAAACAATACCAGTTTTCCTGGCTAAAAGCCACCACAATGAATCACCACAATGCCAAAGTTCTCGTTAAAAACCTTACTAGCAACAGTGATAATTCAGTAGATTCAGGTGCCTCAGTGTCTCCTGTTGAAC
This sequence comes from Polioptila caerulea, assembly GCA_013397295.1. Classification (NCBI taxonomy): domain Eukaryota; kingdom Metazoa; phylum Chordata; class Aves; order Passeriformes; family Certhiidae; genus Polioptila; species Polioptila caerulea. The sequence goes on from VYXF01007738.1 coordinate 137,007, forward strand.
CTTGTCTTCTTTTGAAGATCTGTTTGGAATGGGCAATACAAAACCACTGGATGCATTCACAGAGGTTTTTCTTAATGTCACTTCACAAAATGTAACAACTCTTTCCACTGAAAGGGTGACTTTTGAGTTCATCTCACCTTAACACCAGTTTAGTCCCACCACCAAAACGTTGTTTTCCACATCTTTGCCTTCCCTTTTCCTTCTCCTCCCCTCACCCTGGCTTCTAGATTTAAATGTTTTCTGACTTCACTGGCAGGGTTCATACTAAACTTTCCATGAGAGACACAAAATACTGCCCAACAGAGATTTTTTTTCATTGGTCCCAAATGGCGGTTTTCTGCGGGATAGAATCCACGATGGGTACATTGTTTCAGAGAGTTAACAGCAGCAGTCAGATCCCCCTGTAGCTCGAGTTTAGACATGACCATTGATATCTCCCTGTTGAGTATCTTCGGCAACCACGTCCTGTTTTGCACTTTACAGCCTCCAAAGTGCCACAGTGGAATACACACGCAGATACACAAGTGAATGTATGATTGCACTCACCCCCTGCTGCAGTAAGTCAACCTGCCATTAACACGCGAATAGAACGGCCTCATTAGCCGACAAACAACACCCACTGACCTGCTTTCACTGGGGACTTTCACTAGGGACAGTGTTATCTCCTCATCTCTGAAACTCTTAAACTTCACATTGAAAGGAAGCAGGAGAAAAGAAAATTATGCTGAACGTATACTCAGAGCTGCCGATCACTGCTCAAAGCCTGCACATTCGCATGCCGCTCATCATGGAAAGCAAATCTTGTGATGAGATCTTTGGCTGCCGCGTTTCGATGAAAGCACGCTAAGACCGCATCATTTTTCCCTTCACCTAGCTCCGAAAGGGAAAATTACCTAGCAGAAAAGAGTCTGCTGAATTTCCAACACTCAGACCGCGAGCCGAAAAGCCCCCTTTTAACTCTGGGCACGAGAATGAGCGCTGGTGTCTAAGGGGTGATTGAACGCCGATAGACGCCGCGGTGCGAGCGAGCGAGCGCACGCTGCCGCGCGTCCGACTCAGGCGTGGTGAGGTTGTTGCTCTTGTCTGTCATCTGGCGGGGAACGAGCCTGACCTCGCCGAAAGCGTTATTTCAGGGAACACGCTCGGGAAAGTGATCCTCCTTTTCATCCCGTGGCCGCGTTGTGCCCCGACGGCGGGGTTTAGCAGCGCGGGCAAAACACGCGTGTGGATCATTGCACGGAAAAAGGGAGGCCTCTCTCCGAGCCCCCGCCTCGCCCGCACGCACTTCTCCCTCCCGAGCCCCCCGGCACCGCGGTCCGCTCGCCACCCCCCGGCCCTCCCCAGGCCCCGCAAGCCCCGCGCC
>VYXF01007738.1:140929-192260 GCA_013397295.1 Polioptila caerulea
AAAAAAAAAAAAAGAAAGAAAAACGCTCCAACAACCACCAAACCCAAAAGCCACAAGCAGGAGCTTGAAACTGAGCTGGGATTCTTTTATTTTCTGACTGTGCTGAAGATAAGGGACTACTCATGCCTGTCTTACCTGCACATATGAATGTGAGAAACGCGTGCATTTTTTAAATGCTTCCTGACATAGGTGTGGTTCCCTTCCCTGTTCTTTGCTCTCTTTCTCTCTCTCTCTTTAAACTTTACTGCCCTAATGACAGCCTGTTGTAATCACCAGGCTCAATAAGCTCAGGAGCAGTCCTGCTGAACCAGCACTACTGTCTTGCCTCCCGGGGCACAAGGCACATTTACCGGCGCCTCCCCTGCACCGCCAGCTTGTGCTCTGCTATCTCGACCTACAAACCTCCCAAGTGACCCGGTGCCATCCTGCTACGTCTTGAGAAACAAGGATCTTTTGGCTTCAATGACAATGGCTTTCTTTTGCGCCTTCCCCTGTGGAATGTTGTGTGCTCTACAATCCCTGTTACTTGGTATCTGTTAGTAGCCTGATGGGAGGGACACGAACCTAAATTCTCCCTTGGAGTAGTGCTGTTGGCTTCAATGTATTTATTGAATGAGACATTTTGACCCATTTTGCTTTGCCCGATCAATCAAACGGGGAGAACACTGTCTGAACATGACCACAGTGAGAAGTGACATAAAACCCCACACACTTTTTCACCGTGAAAGAGTTGGGGGCAAAAAGTCCTTAACCTCTTAAACATGCTGTTCCCTGATTTAAGTTGTATTGCATTCCTTAAAGCAAGTATCTGTTGTAAAAAACAGATATGCAGCTCCTTTTGCCCATTTTTCATGGGCAAAACGTCAGGTAAAAAGCATCCTGCAATTAGAGCATTTGTGTGTACAGTGTGTAATTGCAGACAATTATTCCAGTGGTTTCAAAGAGTGTGGGCCTTGCCCCTCTGCTAGAGGAAAACTTGCTCACTGTGAAGGATGTTGGGGTGGCCAGGAAGAGAGTTGCAGCCAGATTCCTCCTAAAGCTGCAGAGAGCAGACCTGACTAACTTACTGAAGGAATGTAATGTACTTCGCCACCTCAAAGCCCCAAATGAAACATCCAGAGAGATGTGCAGTGCAGATAATATTTTATTGTGTACCCCATATTGCAGAATAAGTGGGCTTGTATTAGCTACCCACTTCACACAGCTTGCAGGGACAAATTGAACTCTGAATTTCTGTGCAATAACTAGTGCAGAACCATAATTCAGTTGTTTCTACTGAGACTTCAACTTTTCCTGTTGCTTTTATTCATGTTGTCCTGCCCCCATAATGAAGCGTGAACAGCTATGTGAGATGAAAGAAATTTGCTAGATACCCCATTTCACCTCCCCAAGCAAACCTCTGGAACCCAGAGGACTGTCTGCTGTAACATGATTGGCCTGCAGAAAATCTCCCGTGTCCTTTCTCCTCACAGACATTTGTCTGTGTCACGAGGGACATTGATTTCTTACGGGCCCACGGTCTGGATCACAACAGCATCCACCAGAAGCCCTAGAGGGACAAGGTGAGGGAAAGGCAACAGGACCAGTTCAGTGAGCTGTTGTTTTGCCTTGGTTTGTACTTCCAGCAGGGCTTTTTCAGGTCCTGAGACATCTGCTCATCCATGAGCTTGAGAGTCCAGCCTCAGAGCTGAGGGATCACAGTGACGCTGGGGCTGCAGCCATGCCAGCAGGCAGCAGGAGGTGGCTCTGCCAGACTCATGTTAACGACAGGACGTCACCTCAGTTTTTTCCCCTGAATTCATCAAAGATCCCTATTTGTAATTTCTTTGCATTCCTACCCTGGACAGGAAGGGGCTTTTCTAGAACTGCACAGAGGAGTTGTTGCAGAGGAAACAGGTGGGAGTTTTGTTTGTCTGTTTGGAAGCAAGATGCCCAGTGGCTGGGATAACTGCAAGGATGCTGTGATGTGTTGTCTACCCAGTGCTGTCATTGTGTTGGTGGGAGGTGTCTCCTCACAGCTGTAGATGGCTCAGCTTTTCCACCCTTGGCTTTTACCAGTGGATGTAGATGTCTTTGAGCTGCTCTTCAGTGTTTATGGCTCTAAGGTGACTGTAGCCTTGTGATTGCTCAAGCATTTATGGCTGGAAAACCTGAGTTTTGGTACCAAGACATCTGCTAGGCAATCCCTGCCCCTGGGATCATGGCTGGGATGAATGTCCTGGGGGAAGGAAGCCCCTGGCAGAGGAGAAGGGGTAAGGGAGACTTGAACAGAGGTGAACCAGGAGGACCCTTTCTGAAGGTACAGCTTGTCATTTTGGGATCTCAAGCTTGTTTTTTCATGGTTGTAGGAGTAAAAGCTTGACTCCTCCATGCAAGAGAAGCAGAAGCTCTGCTAGTGGGTTGTAGGGGAAGGTCTGGGCTGAGGGATGGACACCAGATCTGTGGTTACTCCTGAGGAGTGGCACTTAACTTTGTTGACTTCTGGTAATAACTTTTCAAGAAAGGGCCAGAAGCTGACCTGCAAAGGAAGAGCTCTCAGCAGTGTGTATAGATGCTAGATGCAACTGAGTTGGTGACACTCAGGATCAAAATCAATTCTTCCTGCTCTGCTCATCCCACTCCCTGGCCTGCCAGCATTGCTCATTTGTGTTCACTCCTGGACTGCAGCACCTTTGGGAAAGGCAGCAAAGCTGGCAAAACACAGACCAACATAAGCAGGGGGACAGGAGTGGAGTGCATGGTTGCTCTTCCCCAAAACACCTCCCTGTGAGCAGAGAGGGCAGCCAGTCTCACTCCATCAGTCAGGCTTGCTGTGGAATGTTCTCCCACAGGCAAATGCCTGTCACAGCAAAGTGTGGTGAGCTCTGCTGTGTTTCTGTTGAGTGCATAACACAGCCATCAGGTGGCTTGAAGCTACACCATCAGTCAGTCCAGCCCTGGGGAGGAAAACTGTGCTTTTAGCCCTCCTCAGAATCACTGAGCAATGACATGAGACCAGGATTGCTGCACTAGTGTCAGGTTCCATATGTGACAATGTGCATCTCTCACTAAGTTTCTGGGCTAGAGCAGTATTTGGTAGCTGTATCCATCCATCCTCTGATTGTTGGAGGAGTTAAAATCCTTTGATAACCCCTGAACTGTGTGCATTTTGTGGCTGCATGAATAGCAAAGGGCTTGGGTGGACTGGGCAGGATAGGCAGGCTACAGCTGCTAAATCCTTTGCTGATTTTTTTCCCTCTGCCTTTTCTACTGATGTTCGGTTGTGTCCTTATCTTCAAAGCCTTCCATAGCCTCGTGGGTGGCATCCTGGCGTGGATCCTTCCATGCTGCCCATGGGGTTTCCTGCCCTGCTCAGCATCACCTCTCTTGCTGGCAGCTCTTGCCCTGCAGCTCCGTGGCAGCATTAGGGGAGCAGGCAGGTGGGCGAGGCCATGGAGTCTCCTGTGTGCTCCTCCTGGTCTCTGCTGGTGACAGGGACAGAGAGGGAGCCCTTGCATGTGGTGAGCCCTCAGCAGCGGAGTGAGCAGAGCCTATGTGAAGCACGGATGGATGCAGGAGGCTTTTGCAGGAGCTTGGTGCTTCTGTTGCTGGAAATCAGTAGTGTTCACTCTGCCTTCTCAGCTTTACCAAAAAGTGTCCCCGTTTGAACAGTGCCTTGTTTTCAAGGGCCTCTCTCTCCTCTGCCCCTGTTCATGGCTTTTGCTTGACTACAAATTGAACAGGATGGATGGAAAGCTAAATTGCTACAGCTGCTGGGCCCTGAGAGGGGCTCAGTGCCTTTTCTCACTGGAAACTGACTTCACATTCCTCAGAATATCATGGTAGAAAATGAAGGAGTGGCTGAGCACTCATCTCCTGAAACCTCATTTATTAAACAAATTAAGTGTCTGAAAACTGGCTCCCCATGTCTGTAGCACTGAGGAAAAGTGTCTCTGTTCCAGGTGAGCTTGATGTCTGCTGGTGACACTAGTGACAGTCTCAGTAACCAGTACTGGTCCCTTTCAGTTAGATATTTTCCAATGTATGTATGTAGATATACAGCTTTAGGTATCAGAAATTTGGTCATTTTCTGCAGTTCATTTCTCAATTAGGAAGGAAGAGGTTTTGCTGTGAACTGAGAGAAGTCAAGGACATGTGCCACTTTTTGCAGTGCAGTTTGTGATTTCCTGGCATATAATGAAGGCTGGCTCCTAAGAAAGTCTTGCAAAAGGAAAAATGACAAGGGAAAACTAGAAGGGACTGATGAAACAGTTAAACAGGCTGATATAAAGGCACCTGGGATGTGATACAGCAATGCCAGTCTTTGGAAGGAGCTTTAGCTCTGTGCCTGGGCAGGAGCTGGGAAAGGAAGGGGCTGCAAGGCTGTGTGACTCAAAGAGCTTTACTTTCTCATTTTTAATCATTAGTCTTTTTAACAAGCTCAGAAGGACTTTACTTGTTGGTTGCCGTTCTCGCAGTGCATCCAGATGAGAAACTCAAACCTTAAACAGGGTTGCCATTGCCCCGTGGCTCAGAAATTCTCAGTCCTTGGGCAGAAGTGTCATGTTTGTTCATACCTTTAGTGCAGGCACAATTATACTGATTTAAATTCTGCTTAAATCAATTTTTCCCTGTAAATGAAAGCTATATGCAAAGCTAACTGCTTTGCAGCATGCATTTAAGCAGCTAAATAGTGTTCAAAAGCAATGTAAATGCGTGCGTGCCGGTGATCTCTTTAGTGTAAATGTTCTAATCTAGAAGCTATGTAGAAAGAAGATGAATGCTGTAGCTGTCTTTGTCTGTTTTGATTTCCTTCTCTGGCAGAGCAGTTTGTCTGTGGTCCCAGCTGAGCTGTCAGCTTACTTTGATATTTTCTTACATGCCTGCTACTGGTTTAGGCAGGGAGTCAGCACCATATCTCCTCAGGGGCAAGGCACCCGAGGAATCTCCCGTTTGGACACACACTGGCTGTAGCCTGGGGTTCTGCAGCTCGAGGAAGGAGCTGTGCATTCCACCTTTTTTCTTCAGGTGTATGTGGGGGTGTTATATACAGTTAACCTTCTGCCCTTCTTCAAGAAGCTGTTGAGGAGCTCTGCTGAAAGATGCAAACACACATCAGAGTTACAGTCACTGCATTATATTAAAAGGTACAGTTTTATCTCAGGATTTGAACAAGAAGAGTAGACTGTCAGAGCTCAGCAGCTATGAGGCATCAGCCCTTGCCACCCTGAGCAGCTTAAAAACCCCACGAATTCTCTCTTTTTTCAGGAAAAGGCAGCTGCCTTCCTGGCTTATTGGGGCAGCTTTCACTATCACTCTTTTTTCATCAAAATGTACCAATGTGTGCCCCTTTCTGGCTGGCAGCGGAGTGATGCAAGTGGGATTTGCTTTTGGTCACTTCCATCAGCAGGCACTTTGAACAGGGCTGAGGGCTGGAGTCCAAAGCATGTTCAGTGGTCAGCCTTAAGCTGGCATCATGCACCTTTGCATGCAGCCACTGCCTCCAGTGTAGTGTGCCACCGTCAAAATGAAAAATAGCTGTAGTGCTTCTTGGTGGTGACAACCTGGCCTGCCTCCTGCTTCCCTTAATAAGGTGTTAAGAGATAAGAAAGAGCGAGCTTTTATGAAACTGGTAAGAAGTTTTTTTAAAAAATTAAAGCTATTGGGATGATGTCTGTCTTGCTAATTCCATCTCTGAAAAATTAGGAGACATATTAAAGAGTAATTGCTCTGGTAGAAGAAGGTTATCTCTGACTCTGACTGCCACATAGCCTGCAATGTACTTATCTTATTTCCTTCTACAAAAAAGCTGTGGATGAGCTCTCCACCTCTGTGGCAGGATCCTCAATTTTCTTCAGTACCAAGGGTGGGGGGATGCCACTGACTGGAGGTCCCTAAACTGAAGGACCTTAAGGGGCACAAATTTTAGAGGATATTTATCTGGCATTTTCAGAAAATTCAACTGCTGGATGTTTTCAGGACATCTCAAATTAGGGACTCACTTTATGAGATTTTTAATTCCAGTCCTACTTTGCCATGCTCTTCTATTTGTAAATAAGAACAGTAATACCCTTATCAGCAGAGGGATTTAGCAAAGATAAACAGATTTGGTTTTAATTCCTTCAGAAATCATGCCAGAAGTACAGAAAATAAACAGGAAGTATTTGGATACTTAGCACAGAAGCAAATCAGGATTTAACAGGCACCACAGAGACTCTGGGGGACAGATTACAGCTTGGAAGACGGATATGGAAGGGCATGGCTTATTTAGGTAAACTAAGCAGAGAAAACGGGGGTTAAATTTTGCAACAAATACCAGGAAAGGCTGTTCTGCATCTGATATTCGTGAGGAAGCAAGAGGAAGATTTATTGAATGACTTTGGAGACAGATAAAGAGGAAAGAGAAAGAGGAAAGAGAGGAGGGTGTCAAGGGGAGGATTGTTACAGCCCACTTGGTGGCAAGGGAGATGTTTAGGAAGGTGCTGCACCAGCAGGTGCTGAGAGGTCACCCACTGGCAGTGAAGGGCTCCTGCCCTCTGCCCACAGGTCCCCAGGAGGGGCACAGGCTCAGCATCAGCAGAACAGGCTGCTCCAGAGCCAGCAGCCCAACAGGGCTATCCAAGGGCAAAGTGTGCCCCACAGGGAGGGACCCTCTGGTGTTCACAGCTTGGTGAAGCTTCGGAGGGAGAAATGCAGCCAGCTGGAGATCTGTGCTTCTAGTAATATATTAGATGAGGGAGTTCAGAGGTGGCCTGCAGGAATGACAGCTTAAACAGCAAAGCTGTCCCCTGAGCAGAAGGGTTTGGAGTTGCTGAATTGGGATTTTGGCAGCTGTGAGGACATGGTAAGTCATCTGCTCCATGTTAAATTCTGTTAAAATGCTGAGCATCAACTGCCCTTCACATCCTCTGGAAATAATGCAAGAAAAACCTGGGCTAATTGGCAGCAATGCACATTTATTGCCAGCACAATAATTTCTGACTCTAAAGGTTGTTCTGCATCTAAAGAAGTTGCCTGGAGAAGATATTACACCAGAGGCTCAGCAGGGTATGGCCTGTCAGGAAACATCCACACAGGCCAAGGATGGACCAGAAACCACTTATAGTCCTTTACAGACCCATGTTTCCATCATGCCAAGAAAACAGCAGACTTTTTTAAGAGTCTCAGGAAGAACAGTAGTGTCCCAGTTGGAGACCATGGAGAAAATAACATCTGGGTGCTTGGAGTAAGATAAATAGTGGAGATGTGCCATTTGCTAGGCTGTCCACACTTAGGGAGTTACAGAACACATTGTCACAAGTGAAGGAGGGGGCACACCTTACACTGTTCTTTGCTAGGACGCCAGGGAGTGGACTGAACCTGGAATGAGACAAAGACAAAACAAAACACAGTAGATGAGGGCTAAAGCTTGAGAATATCAGCCTGAAAGGTTCTTATTTTTAAGAGCAAGTGGCATTTCTTTCTTAAATTGTGGAATAATTTAGCAGGGGAAGTGCCAGAGCCTTTCCATGAAGGGTTTGTCTAAAAGACACATCATGGTTCTTTAGCTGGTAACCTAAAGGCTGTGCTGTGTGAGAAGTCAGAAAAGATGATTGTGTGGACCAGTTCAGTCGGTGGATCACACTTTTAAGCCATTTATGCTGTTACTGTGACTAAAGCCTGAAGATGTCTCCTGTTGCTGGAGGTCTATGCAGAGAGTAGACACTTGGCATTTCAAAGTGAACAGAGAAAAACAAGATGTCCCATGCAAAAGAATTGTAATGGTGTTAATATCACAGTCCTTCCAGGGCTTTTGAAACCAAGGATTGACCGAGGAGTCAAGAGAGGTGGCTGCTAGCCCACTAGGGAGCTCGTGAAGCTCCCACATGTGTCCTGGTTATCAAATAAACTTTGTGGGCTGTTGCTTCTGTGGCTTTGACTGTTTCAGCTGGCTGTCCTTCCCTGCCAGAGCTTTTCTTAATTTTCAGGCAACAAAAAAAAGGGTGCTCCATCTGAGGGAGGTCAAGAGAGCAGCAAGTTTAGAGAAAGGGCAGGACTCAAATTAATAAATGTGGGTGGGATGGAGATGGTGAGGTGCAGTTTGTCTTTCACATCTAGTCACCCATGTTAATCTGTCCTAATTGCATTAGAGAGAATGAACAGGCAGCAGAGCTGATGTTTGCTGAGGCTGATGTTTGTAACAGCTCCGGGCATCTGCTGGGAGATTTCACCAGGTCAGCTGCACTGAGGGCAAAGACGCTGATCCCAAGCAAAGGCAGACACTGCCTGTATGTGTGTCCATGTGTCTGTACTAGCTTAGTGACAGGGATGTAAACATATGTATGCATAAATGCTCTCAGGAAAGACAGCTTCAAAGTTTGATGAATATAATGCCCCTTCACTCCAAACTTAGGTGAGACCCACACATGGCATGTTGAAAAACAATCTCTTCATTTCTCATTTGCTCCTCTTGCACTTTGAACGTGATGTTTTCCCAGCAGATAACATTTATCCCGTCCCCCACACTGTGCTGGCTCTTTCAGACTGTTCTTCTCTGGCAAAGCTTTTGAGCAATGAATTGTGTCATTGAGGCTTCAGTGCAGGTCAGAGTCTGAGTCTCACTAAGAACAAACTCTCCTGAGGCAAGGAGGGCAAGATCGAGCTGGGAGCTGAACATCACCTAGAACTGATGTTTTCGGGTCATCAGTCCATTAAAACTCATTGAGACATTTCTCCCGACTCCCTGGCTTTCTGTGCAAATCAGCAGCAATGGGGAGGTAAAATCCTCATCTGAAGCCTCCTCATAGCATTGCTGTACCTGATGTGCATCACCTGTGCATGGAGATGAGTCTGTTTTAATGATGCCTCCAAGCCCTTTTGGCCCACACACCTGTGGTGGTATCTGTGGGTGGGGAAGAGTGGAGAACAGCAGCATGGGAGTGCAGAGACCTTGTGTGCATATTCTCTTGATCCAGCAGCTGCAAGGAGTTTGAATTTTTTTACAATGCCCTCATTACCTGTTCCCCCATCTTGCTTTCCTGGTTTGTTTTCTGTCTTCAGGTATGGCAGTGGTGAAGCCAGGGAGCTACCCCTCAGCAGAGCACTGAGCTGGGTACAATATGTGATGTGTGATGAAACCTGCCAGGTAAAAGGCTCATCCTGGGCTCATCTTCCTCCTTCTCATCCCTTTTCCCAGTCACCTTTCCGGTCCACCCTGTGGTCCCACAGAAAAGCAACAGCCTCTTCTTTCTGCAGGGAACTAGTTGGCATCCCCATCACCACAGCATCCACAGAATGCAGCCATGGAAAGCTTCTTTTTAAGGTACATCCTCCCTCTCCCCAGGGCAGTTGAGAAAGCAGGGGGCCTGCATTCATCTCCTTTTCCTTGTGCTGTAAAACCAGCTCTGTTTTAAGGTATCATAAATTTTGGCTGGCCTGAGTGTGGGGAAAGCAGGATGCAGAATGCTGTCAGTGCTACCACCCAGTGAAGGGAGAAGCAAACCCTGGTTTGCTCTGGCTGGGATGTTGCAGGCTGCTGAGGGTCTGGGGCTGTTCCTCCTAGTAGATTCATTGGTTGTCATGTGGCTTTCGAGATTATTCAGGTTTAAAAAAAAAATTTCCTCCCACTTTTCCCCACCTAACTGTCGGACTTTCCTTCTGCCAGTGGATTTAGAAAAAAACACTCATAGTGTGCCAGGCCTCATCCCATGGGAAGGACTTAATGAGATTTAACAATTAACATCTATTTCCAAGCCACCAAAAAGGTGCTGATACTCTTCCTGCTGTTAGGTGCTAAGCAATAGGCACTGAGCTGTCTGTACTTACCTTGCACATGCTGATTAGTCTCACACGTGTGGCTGGGACTCTCACAGGTGGTAGCCATCCCCACATACCTGCTCTGTATGGTGTCCCTTCCCCGGAGGTGAGGGCTTGGGACCTCTTTCTGAAGTATCTTTATACTGATACAGGATGAACCTTAAGGGCAGAGCATCCTGAGGAAGGATGGGCACCAGCTGGTGCAGCTCAGTGAACAGCCAAACTCACCTCCAAAGCATGGAGAAATGCTTCTATTTTAAGTATACAGGCACTTTAAAGTCAGGGGAGCAATCTCAGAGAGTGACAGTGTGACCTGGCCTATAAAATGTCCATCCTTTGAGATTACAATCTGGGGAGTTGACTTTTGTTTAATTTTGTCGATGTATTTATTTAACATTAAGGTGTGGAAAATACATATTTACAAGAAAGCAGCCACCAAGATGGTCAGTAAAAGCCTTGATGGTCTCTCTTGTCTGTAATGAACCACTGTTGTTCTCTGCACTGCGAGGCCAACCCAAATCAGCACAAATAATCGTTAAGCATTAGCAGAGGCTGTGAATGCCAATAGCCCTAATATTGAGCCTTCTGGTGCTCACCCTGGAATTGTCTGACTCGATTGCATCCTGTTACACTTGCAATCTGCTTTCTGCTATTGGAAGATAGGCTGGCAGATGTTTAAATTCTCATTTAGAAAAATCTGAGGGTGCTTGGTTTGGGACATTTTGGGTTTTTCTCTGGCTTTTTTTCTTGTTCTGACAAAATGTTATGGTTCCCAGAGGACAGCCTGGGGAAGGGCTTGATCTCCCTTGGGGCTGAACAACACCAGCTTGCTTTTGGGCTGGTGTAGTCCACAGCAGGGACAGCTGAGAGGAAGGGTGAGCCTTGTTAGGTGTTGGAGATGTCCGTGTGCTGCTCCCACCTCTGTCCTCATCCTCTGTCCCTTATTGGATTTGTTTTCCGAGGAGACATGGGAGAAGGAGATGCCAGCATTCCGCAGCCCAGAGAGGCACAAGCCTTTTTTGTGAGGTTTTGTGTTGCAAGGAGACAGCATGAAGGACGTGCAGGGGGAGTTGGGTCTCATGGAGCTGGGGTTTGGGCTAGGCACAAGGATAGACTTAAATATTCCTGGGGAGACTGAGGTGAACGGAACTTGTCCTTCTAAGTGAACAGGGAGGTTCTTCCTCCTCAAACTACTGAGCTCCTCCTCCTCCCGACACAAAACAGGGGGGAACAGAGAGAGCCCCCTCTTCCCATCGTACCCTCCCGCAGCCTTTTGTGCAATCCTGACCCTCGGGGCCACATCCCAGCGCTGCAGGAGCCACCACCTGAGTGAACAGGGCTCCTCCCGAGCCTCCCACCCTCCTCCCCATCCCCTCCGCCTTGCCTGGATGAAAGGCTCTTTGCTGGGGACACCTGGCAGCACTGGCCCCTGCAGTCGCCTCTCAGTCTCCCGGAAGATTTCCCTGTGCAAACCCTCGCGGCTGCCCGAGGTGAGGAGCTGCTGCTGCCAGCGGCACTGCTTGACGCCTGCCATTTCGGCATCCACAGGCGTGAGACACCACCGGGGATGCCAGCTACTGGCACAGCCTGTGGTGTCATTAAACACTAATTCATTTATTCCACCTAACTACGGGCAAGGCATTTCCAGACGATTTAAAATGTGCAGGGACATGAATTCCCCCTCCTGAATGTTTATATGTGAGTCTCTCTCATTTGCACAACTGTGAAGGTGTCAGGAGGTTTCCTGTAGGATTTGGCTGGGATGCCGACCCTGAGGGCAGCTTTTGCATCCTTAGGTCTGCTATGTGGGAAGGATCTTTAGATGTGGAAAACCTTCTTAGAAACGCTATCTGCCCAGCTACTGGATTTGGGAGACATTGTCCTGAGGGAGTATTTTCTAATTTTTGGTCGAGGCTCCATGAGATAATGAACTGTAACCATGTCCTGGCATACCTATCTGTATACAAATCATTAAACTAGTGTGAGGAAAATAATTTGCCCAGCAAACTTTAGCTCCTTGGTGCTGCTTTACACAACTAAATTCTATAAGCAAATAAAACCTGACAACCTAATTTTTTTTGTCTGTAATGAACCACAGCTGTCCGGTTGAGTGCCTCCTGAGAGAGGGCTGCACACATCCCCAGTCGAGGAGCGCCATCACATGTGCCTAAGCTGTGCTCAAGGACTTGAAGGATGCTTTGGTGAGTGTGTTTCCTCCGTGGAAAACACTTTTTTGGAGGGGGCTGGGAAGCCACAAGATGCAGATACATCCCAGCTAGTGGCACATCCTTTGACCTGCTTTCCACCAACATGTGAAAACCATCCTCCCTCATTCCTTTCAGTTCTGTGCACAGAGTGGTCTTGGCCTAGGGGCTGGTGCCCATGTGTGTGGTGGGAAGGAGAACTGCTGGGTGGTTTGGGGCAGTTTGGTTTAATCTTATCTGCCAAAAACAGTCCCAAGGGAGTCTGAGGAGACAAACGAATGCCAGGCTTGCCTAATGGTTGCGCTGCCAAGGATTCACATGCTAAAAATCCTCAGGCACATATAGGAAGCCTAGGAGAGCCAAAGGTCGTTTTGGTAGATGCTTTGAAGTGCTCCAGGAGCAAAGTTAGGACTACTAGCTGAACAGCAGGCTCATGACTCCAAAATACAGCCTCAACATGCTCTTTTCAGGCAGCCCACAAATCTCTTGCTTCCTCACCCAGCTCTGCAAGGGACCAGACCAAAACCCTGGAAAAGTCTCTGCATGTCTCTTCCCACCTCCCTTCCCATCTCCACTTGGCTTTGTTGGGAAAGAGGGATGCTGGTGGTACTCTCCCTGCCACAGCTGAGCCTTCAGCTGTGTGGGCAGGTGTGGGGACTTGTTCCTTGCAGCATCTGTTGGGGAGGAAATGGCTCCTGCCACAGAATGGGGCTTCAAAAGGAAGGGGCAAAGGGGCATTATGTCACTGCCATCTCCCCTCCAAGGGAGCAGAGATCTCAGAAGCACCACCAATCACTGCCAGGGAACTTAATCCCCTCCTCACCTCCTCAGAGACGGGGCAGGAGATGGTGGATAGACCAAGTCCTTCAGGGAAGGCTAGGATAAGAAGCTGCTTACATGCCCTGAGGGGACACTCCTTTCCCTTTTCCAGGTGACAAGTGGCTGAAGGACGCTCAGTTTCTCAGAAGTTGAAAACATCCCTCAGTGCCAATGGCTGCCAAATTACATGATCTGCCTCAGGGCATACGTATGACTGCACAGGCAGTCACACATATATACGTGCATATGTATGTAGATTTATATGCACACACACAGGCATGTGTATGGCACGTGCACCCAAAGCTTGTATCAGTGAACAGGGTCTGACTCAGTGGCACAGAGATGTCACATCATGGCACATGTTCCTCTCCATCCCTGGCTCCCTCCCTCCCTCCTGGGGACTTTAGGGGAGGTCTCCTCCGGTGTGTGGGTGCAGGGGCTCAGCAGCACAGCCTTTGGCACCAGCTGCTTCCCCTGGTGCTGCTCTGAGTCAGCACAGGTGGCAGATGATTCATCTGCCACATCAGTATGATGTTCATCTGCACGGTCTCAGGTTAGATGTGTTGGGGTTTTTTTTTCTATATCTTCCTTTTTTTTCAATGACAAGATGATTAATCTCCTTGTGCTGGTACTTCAAAAGCTTCAGTCCCAGGGGCACTGTCTTATGTGGTTGGCCTTCTAAAGAAAACTGTGCTACCACTTCCCTTCCTCTGTGCTAAGCTTTGCTGTCTGGGTTTTTGCACTTTGCTCCTTCCTTTCATGCTGACTTATGGTTGGCTTTTTGTAGCATCCAGATAGCATTAGCTATCCAGAAGTGATAATTTTCCCTGCCACCTCATCCCTAATAATTTAGGAGGGCAGTGATTACTGTGATGTCCTCCAATCTCATTCCTGCAGGACTTGGTCTAAAGGTGGTGAAATGATTTGGCTGAAAATGTCTTACACTACCAGAAAAGTCTCCCCAGCTGCCTCTCCCTGGGCTGAGTGGGCATGCCCCTCCTGAAGAAAACCAAAACACTCACCCAGCAGGGAAAAACAAATATTCAGCTTTTAGCAGCGCAGAGGTGAAACCCTTTCATCTGCCAGCAATGTTAGGTATTGGTCCTCAGTTGTAATTTCTGGCTCCTGAAGTGGATAGAAAGAGCTGCTGGAGGTAATGAGAGTGGGGGGCGTGAGGGCTTTAAATTGGGTGTTTGCAAGCACCAGCTGGAGATGGACAGGAGGACATCAAAGAGCCATGAGATTGGTCCAGACAGCGAGAGAACTTCCTAAGTCCAGGTTTATCCAGGTTTCTTCCAGGAAGAAAATATCCCCATGGATGTGGGAAAGGGGGACCATGAAGGAGAAGGGGGAAGATCCAGTCCCTGTCATGGATGCAGCAGAGACCACACGGGTTTCTGGCTTTGATTTTAATTTTATTGTTTCTTGAAAAATAGTAATAGTTTCTCAGAATACTCTGGCAGGTGTGAAATATGTCCTCACCACGGATATGTTTTCACTGCTTGTGGTGTTCCCTCTGAAGTGGGCTGTAAAAAGCCTGCCTTTCTAATTGAATTTGTTTGTAGATGGAGAAGGTGTAATCTAAGATAATTAATGCTAATTAATTATTGCATGGTCAAATGAGCAGGAAATGCATATAGAAGCTTGAAAAAATTAATTATATGAAAATAGGATAATTGCTTGTGTGTTCAGATACACATTTATCTGAGCAAGCATATAGTCAGCATTTTAAAAAGGGTTACTGTAGGACAAAAAAAAAGCTGTGAAGAGAACACATTTCCTAAAAGACTCCCTACTGCATATTAAGAAAACCCCAAAGCTAGCAAAAAATAGATGAAATTAAGAAGAGGCTAGTTTCAGTATCACTTGCTTTTGAAAGGGAAAACATTGACATCACACAGCCGGCAGCACTCTCACCGTACAAATACACCTGGCCTCTGAATGTAGCCATTGATTAAAAAAAACCCAGAAAAGGCTAAATTTTGATAATTTGTCTCAGAGTGTGCAGCGCTTTGTTTTGTAAGGAACTGCGATGAGGTTGGAGAAATCAAGGTGAGGAGGCTGAGGGGTGAGTGAGATCCATAGGATGGGAGGGTGCAAAGGCAGACTGATGGTTTTTACATCTGCCACAACTTGGCCCAAATACCCATTACAGCTGCTGCAGATAGAAGCTGGTTTCCTTACAAATACAAAAATACTTGCTTAGAAAGTCTCCAGAGCTATCAGGATTTAGGTTTTTTTCCCCATATGTTTTTTTCCCTGTTAGCTCCCTGACTGTAGTGCATGATAAAATGCTCCTCCTTAGCAGCCAAGGCTGACCTCAAAGTTGGTGGAGGCAGGAGGAGATGGTGGCTGCAGCCTGGGAAACTGGGGTTCCTTAAAGGCACCTGTGGGGTTCACCTCCCTCTCTCTCGTGCTTAGGTAGTAGAGTGCTGCACTGCTAAGCAGGTGCACCACCTCCAGGGTTACTGGTGGGATGTGTGGGACAGTTTGTGATGGAAAATCTGTCCAGGAAGCATGAAATGGAGTCCTGGGAGAGAGAGATTTAAAATACAAACCTGTATAGCCAAAATTTCTCACTTTCTCCCTCCTCCTCATCCAAGGATTCTGATTTTAGATGGTTTATTGAAAAAGCAAGCTTGCCAAAGGTTTGCAAAAAGTTGCTGGATGAGAAATGTAATTTTATCCTAAGAGTATGTTTGATTCAGAAATTCATCTTAACCCTCATCTGAAGAATTGCAGTGCCCAGACACAGGTTTATCTGCTTACACCTTTCCTCTGAGAAGAAAGTGGTAAGAAGATGGCCAGAATTTGGACCTTTCTTCACAGAGGAGCACCACAGTTTGCTGTTGGTGCACCTTAGTACCAACTTTCTATCATCTTTGGAGAAAAGGAAAGAAAGATGGAGGAGCTATCCTCGGAAATGGATAATGGGCTCAGCATTTTTTGGGGCCTGCTTTTGTCCAGAGGGCTGGAGGAGGAGCTCAGTTCTGCACCTAAAGGCACAATCAAGTCCTCAAAGATATCTAACAGCTAAATTGTCATCTCTAAAAGGCTACAGCAATAGATTCATTGAATATTTTATCCAGGCACAGGCATCAGGTTGGCTTCCAGGAAGTGTATGGATGAAAGGGTGAGGGGGAGTATGTGATTTGTATTAAATTAGAAATAATCAGTTAAGTCAATAGTGGTTCCAGGGAGCCCCAGCAGACCATTTCCAGTAATTGATTTTTTGGGAGCCCCATGGATAGAGCTTTTCTCTTTCTTTATAGTGGATCTGTCCCCTGATGATTAACTAAGTAATTCTTCTAGCAATTACATCCTCTCTGAAATGACAGTTTCATGGCTTAAAAGTTACTGGGAGCTGCTCTGACCACTGAGCCTGTGCAGTTTCTGCCCCTGGCGCAGTCCCACCTCATCCCTCCAACATCTCCATCCCTCTCAGCTTTGTCTGTCCCCACAGCTTGAGCCCCATGCTCTGTCCTCTTCTCATGCTGCCCACTTGCACATGAGAACCTCCTTGCAGCGCTGTGAATGTGACATTGAGATGGCAAACAGCTCCCACCCTGGCCCCAGCACAAGGGCCATGCCTGGTCTCTTCGTTGGGCACTGAAGCTTGTGGGGAAGGAAGGGAGGTGTTGGCAGATGCAGGGGTGGCTACAGAGTGCAGGAATCAGGGCACAAGCATCTCGTTTCTCCCCTGGAACCGCGGTGTTTGGTGGCACTGGGGACAGAGTGGTGCTGGGCAGTAGCTCAGGCAGAAGTGGCTTGTGCTCCCTCAGCAGCCACAGGGCCGTGAGCGTTTGCAGCTGGAGGTGAGGCTGCTCACAGAGGAAGGGTCTCCATCTGCCTACCTGTGACACTCACAGATCATCTGGGTGTCCATGTTGTACACTGAGATGCATTTTGGGCTTACCTAGGACAAAACAGATGTATTTCTGGTATTCTATTCTATTGTATTTTAAATTGCCTCCTTAACTCTGTTAGTAGAGTGTGATTAACCACTTTCACCTTTCAGTGGGAGCTGCACAGGCACATCTTTTCCCAGAAGAAAGCTGTAAACTTGAGGGAGTGTGATGGAGACAAGTTCCTATGGCCACTGGCCAGCAGCAAATGATTACAAACCAGCAGGGCACTCACTTCCTTCAGCTTCATATAAACCGGATAATTATCCTTTGGCTTCGGTATCATCAGCTGGCTTGTCAAGTTGGCAGGAGCCCGTTCAGTCTAAGCAACAGGAAGTTTCCTCTGTGAATACTTAAAACTTTAATAATTATTTATTGAATAAGCAGAATGAGAGCCAGGACATGGCAGAAATGTGAGGAGTTTCCCAGGTGACTTTCCAAAGTCATTGAGATACTAGCAGGTCCAGCTCTAAAATTATCAAAAGGGAAGAAAATCCTCTCTAAAGAGCTTTCAGCTATTCTTCTTGCTCTCTTTCCCTCCCTCATTTATCTGGCCAAATCTCTTCAATCTGCCTTTATTTAGTGAAGTTAAGGAAACATTTTTTTTAATAAACTGAGTCCTTCCTGAGTGATCTTAGTGGAAGAGATAGAAGAAGAGAATACAAATCACAGCACCATATTTATTCCTGACAATGGGAGCTGTTGCTGCTAGTACCGAGACAAACAGATAAGTCCAGTAATTATAGATAAGTCCTTTTGTTTGATCTGTATAACAATTTCTGCAGTTTCAGGTAATTTCCCTTAGGCGTTCACAGGCAGGTGGGAAGCTGCTTTTATAAAGTCTATATTTTAATGCATTTTCAATTGACTTCTTTATGCACAGACAAACAACTTTCTTCCATTTTTAGGACTAAGTCTTTTCCTGAGACCACATATGAGCTGAAGCTATGACAGGTTTTCAATATTATATGTTCTGACTTCTGCCCTTTCCTCCAAGTAAGTCACCAAATAAAATAAAAATACCTGGTTGCTTCACTCCTGATTTTTCCCAGTAGAAAGAATGCTCTGGCATGTTGCTAGGCCACCTGACAATACAGAAGCCAAAATCCCTGGTGAAGATTTGTCCTAAGCCGGCTAGAAGTTATAAAAACTTCTCCAGAGAAGTGAGAGTGGTGTGTGGATAACTCAAAGTATTCATTTTCCTAGCCTTCAGATTCCTCTGAAAACCCACTGGGATGTTTTCCAGAAGTATAAAGAGACAGAGAGGCGCTTTGCTAAATCCCATTTGCAAGCTCACATGCAGTCAGAACTTCAGGGCTGCTTGCAGACGCACTCCCCTGGCCAGGAGGTTCCAAAGAGGACAGGAGCTGAGCCAGCTCCATGATGGAGTGATGGTGCCAAGCGTTTGCTATCCCACCTGCTGCTCCCTGAAGCAAAGCCAAAGTGATGGGGCAGGCTGGGGTGTTAGCAGGATGGCTCATGCTGGTGTTTAGAAAGCGCTTGCCTGTCTGAAATCGCCCCACTCTGTTGGTGGCTTTAGGTGATTGTGAGAAGTTTCTGCTAAGGAAGGGTGTATTTTCTGATGTCTGAAGTGAATGCAATATTAAGTTGCTTGTCAGTTTGACTGGCAATTGTTCTTTTAGTGGTGAAAAAGCAGCAATTTGAGAAGACCTAAAGCAAACTAGGTGTGCTGAGCTTTGCATCTTGCTCTTCTTCCTCTTCTCCACTCTTTCTGGTCCCAAGAGCAGTGGCCTTGCTCTAGTACAGCAGCATTCACCACTCCTACCTTGAGGCTCAGTTTGACCCTAACAGCAATCCCAAAAGGAGTGGCCAGTGAGTCTGGCTGAAGAAGAGAGAGGTAGATGGCTTCCTTTGGGGTTTTTATGGGTCCAGCTGAATGCTGATGCTGGGGGGGACTGAATGGCGGTGCAGAAAGGCAATGAGAGTGTGGCCCAAGAATCATAACATCATAGAATGGCTTGTGTTGGAAGTGAATGTAAAGATCCCCCAGTTCCAACCCTGCTGCCATTGGCAGAGACACCTTCCACTAAACCAGGTTTCTCAACACCCTGTCTGACATGAATTTGAATGCTTCCAGGAATGGGGAAGAAATTTGCTTGCTCTGAGCAGTACCTTGTGGCCACTACCTCCTGATGAGGGACAGTTGTCCTTCGGCAGTGCAAGACCTCTTGTGGTCAGAGGAGACATCTCCCTTGGCAGTGCTGCAACCAAAAGCCACATCTGAATGGATTCCAGCTCAGCTTCTTGCAATGAAGCTTCAAGGATGTTTCAATGAAGTTTCTAGAGCCCGATGAGCCCTAGATTTTCTTAAGCCTCTTGTCTGTATCTGAGTTACTGCCACCACCTTAATGAAAATGCTGATGTTGAACTGGATGAAGAAATGTCAGTATAAGGCAAATGGAGAATGAGGCTCCCATTTTGGACCAAGGGATACCTAGTGGGCTCATATTGGGCAGTGTGATTGTGCCTGACAGTGAGGGAGCACGGGTGTTTAATTGGGGCCCTGTTAGTTTCAGCTAGGTGTAGAGGGAATGAGTGTCTAATAAGTATTTGACATAGTTCACTATCAGTCATGGTAGATTAAATAACAAGACACACATTAACTCATTTAATAATTAGCTACCATCATATCAACTTGATAAAAGAGTACTATTAAGTTAGTCTGACATTGTATTAGTACAGTCTTTAATTTTTAACATAGAAGATTAAGATAAAGTGAATGTCAAGGATTGTATTGTAACACCTTTTCCAGCTCTGTTGGAGTAAATATCTTTTTGACAGCATTTGACATGTTAACCCCCATGTCTGGTATTTTTCTGAAAACTTGTATTTGTATTAATTGCTCCCTTGATCCCCTTTCCTTTGGGAAAGAGCAAACTTGGAATGGGCTCCTGACACAGCAGAGCCCAGGGAGGAAAGGTGAGGATGTGGTGAAAGGCAGTGACTATCCCATGCTGGAGACCACAAGGAAGAAGGATGGATGAAGAACCTGGCCCAGGTCTGTCATGGGGTTCTCCCTTCTACTCAAGCTCTTCATTCACCTCTCTTTGCATTACTTTATCTGTGTAAAAATAGTAATATTGATTTTTTTTTCCGTGTCGTGTTGTTTGCTGTGTCGCTGCTAGCATTGCCGTACTTCGTGTGGGGTTAACCACACTTCCTGGGGTGGTTTGGGAGGCAGCGAGAGCGCGAGGGCTGCTGTCCTGCCTACGTTTCTGCTGACCACATGGAAAGTCTGGGTTTATGCTAATGTGTCAGCAAAAGTGATGTGTGGTTTGTGAGTGACTTAAGCTGGTTACACCTAGCAGGCACCTTCCTCATAGTGAAATCGAGTAGGAAGTCTGATGAGAAAAGCAGTCCTTTGGGTTATGATCACGTTGTATACATCTGCTGTGTGTATATTTTGTCTTTTATTTTACATCCATTAGTGCTGGAGGGTTTTGTGCTAGCAGTGCTTTTCTGAGCCCTTCAGGTAACGTCCTCCAGCAGGAGTTTCGGTGCCTTGCCTTCACTTCTGATTTAGAAGCCATGCAGGGGAATCACACCCAGCAAGGGTGTATAGCAGCCTCTGGCTCTGCTTTGTCCTCTGGCCAAAGCTCTGGTGGGCACCCAGGGGAAAGCAGAGCTACAGTGGGGTTTTCCAGCAAAAACTTCCCCAGTAGAGGTGCTCCATAATGGTGCTGGAGGGATTTCTTTTTTAGTGTCTTGGTTTGAGTGACAGGTGTCTGCTAAGGAAGGCAGGAGCCTCCCTTGGAATAAAGAATATAAACCCCCTCTCTCCAAATTATTATAATTTTGAAATTAAGGGGCACTCAGGTAAAGATATGGTGGTAGGAATGACAGTTCTTTATTTGGAGAACTAAAATAAAACAAGCATGCACTATTACAAGAAAACCCCAAACCCACTGACAGAGTCAGAATACAACCTGACACCCTGTTGCTCAGGGTGTTGGTAGCAGTCCCATTAAATGGTGGCTGCAGTCCTCCTGGAGTGGCAGATGTGGCTCTGTTGAAGCAGTGATCCTGTAGAAAGGTGTAGTTTTCCACTGAAGGTCCAGTGGAGAGAGACAGGCTTGATCTTCCTCTGTGAGTCTAGTGGAAAAGGCTGCCTTGATGTCCAAATCTCAGGTTTTTATGCCGGTAGGAACACTTGGCTCCTCCCCCTGGATGGAGCATTTCCCAATGGGATGATGTAATTTTATCCGTGGGGCTCAATGGCCCATTAGCAGAAGATCTCTCCCTGGAGGGAGGATGGGGCAGGGAAACTGGCCTATTGACAGAAGATTATACCACCTCCCACCCCAGTTCCAACAGATGGTGATGGAATACACACCTTTGGTTACATTTTGCACTGCAACCCATGACATTTAGGAACTCATCTAAGCCTCTTTCAAACCTATGTAAGCTTCCAGCACCCAGGAGGATGTGCTGCCAGGACTGGCCAACCAGTGTGCAGATGAGTTTCTTTCCCATCTCCAACACTTTGCCTGCTAGCTCTTTTTCATCCCTGCTTAGCTCCTGTGTTAAAATGAGTGTGACCAATCCGTGTCTGTTGATGCATGACAGCTCATTGCCTTTGCTATGTCACTAGGCAGGTCACTGCATATTAATGTGAAGGTTTTGAGGGGTTAATTTCGGTTTAAGTTCAGAAACTAGTTTTTTTTTTTTTTTTTCTGGTGAAAAACTGATAGAAGATGGGTGTTTGGTTTCCAAATAGATATTGATTAATTTGAATATTAATTTCTGTGTTTACTGCTGACCTGAAAGACTAAGTGGCCACACCACATATAGTAGAGATCTATATGAAAGGGACTTGAATATTGCTAAACCTGTTAAACACCTGTTAAATTCCTTGTTAAACACCTCAGTAATGCCAGTGGCTGATATTAAAAGAATAATGGTGAACTCAGAAAAAACAGAAGTCAGTTTAAAATCGTAAGAAGAAAAGGAATACATATACTCACATTTATCTGTAGAGAGATCATTTAAGTTCTTATTTACCCTTTGGTTTTTGAGCTGCTGTTTATGCTGGCAAGCTCTTTTCCTATACTCATATGCTGTATCAATACTTTTTTATTACATCGAAGATGAGGTGCATGTGATATTACTCAGCTGGAGGGCCAAGGCTTTAAGAAAAGTAAATATGACAAGATTCTTGATAAAATCGTGGGAGATGACAAGCTACTGTAGCTGCTTAAAGTGTCTTTACTGGTGAAACATGCTGAATAGTCAGTTGGGAGTGGGTACAGGTAATGATTCTGAAAAATCACATTAAGAGTGCTCATTCAGGAAAATGAGCTCTTGATGGGAGGTGCTAATTGTTATTAATTTAACAACTTACAGATGATATGATTAGTATTGACCCACAATATTAAAACAGTAAATTACTTACAGTGTGGGCAAGACTACAATATGGGAAATTGAATAAGTTAATAAATCAAAATTAATGGGTGTCTGGAACAATTATAGCCATTAGTGGAACTACAGTCACTTTAAATATATAAAGGGAAGTTCATAAAAGCTAATAGTGTTGCCCCGAAAAGGGGCTTTTTGGACCAAACCAGACATACAGACCACCCCAGATCCCATGTAATGGGGGCATCAAATGAGAGGTCTCTGGTCAGGAGATGCTTTTCTTCCCTGTAGCTTTCTAAAAGTGGCTCAGAGAAACAGTTTAAGCTGTATGCAATATACACCTCCCCAGTGAAGCAAATGAAAATTGATGACTGAAAATATCTCTCAAGAGCAGGCTTTGATGTGAAGTCCTCCCAGAGATTTACAAAAAATAAATTGCACTTAATTTAATAAGCCCAAATCCTGCTTCACTCTCATAAGGGCTTTTTAAAGTGCTCTGAAACTTGAAAAATCACTAAGGGTTTAGAAGAAAAACTACTGCTTGTTGGCTGCTGCTGGGACACTGGGCTGCCAGTGATTCATGTTGCTTTTGCTTTCTCACCAGGCTGTGTTGGTACAGCTGCTTTGTTCCACTTTGGAGCTGAGGTCTCAGTCCATAAACCTTCTCTCACCCTGCTGAGTCCAGTGGTGACACCTTCACTGGCTTGAGTGGCATGACACACTTGGTCTTAGACTCTGGAATCTCACAGATCCCTGTGAGGTTTCCATCTCTGGAAGAGAGAGGGCCTTGTGGGATAAACTATTTCCACTACTAAGGGCAGAGGACCTCGTGTTCAAAGATGATCTTGCCCTTCAATGTGAAGCTGTGGCTCCTGGTCGCCTCTGGAATCCATGTCCACTGGCTTCTGGCCTGAGGGGTCATGAGGACACATAGGGCTACTTTTGTGGAGAGAGAGACAGGAACACACTCTGAACACACATCAGGGCAAAGGAGATAGCATGCTGCAGATCTGTGCTCCCTTTTTCTTTTAACTTATGTGAAAACGCAGTGGAGCCTGAACACCCAATCACCAGGAAACTGAATGTCTCCAGCCAAAGTTGTACTCTGTTACTGAGGCAGATTTAATCAACAGGAACCAGTGCTGGAGGGCTGTGACAGATAAGCAGAGAAATTAGTCCCAGAGTCATTGTAATTAAAAACATCTGGGTGATGTCAGCCTGCCTAAAAGGCCATTTTCATGAGGGGTTTGTAAGTATTCCTCAACCCCCTCATACTAATTGGCAAGAGCAAGCCAGTGCATTACCTGACACCTTTTTTTCCCTGTGTGCGTGTGTGCATGTCTGTGCAATATTTATTAGTTTAGATATTCCCACAAATAAAATTTCCCATTTTTCAGTGTGGGAAAACCAACGCCACTTAAGAATTTAGAAGGACAAATTGATGGCCGGACTCCTCAGCAGATGGAAATGTTTAACAAATTTCTACATCCGCTGGAAAGACTTCCACAGATGTATCTTACCCAGAGACTTCAGCCAAGTCTTTATTTGTACATGGGGACATTTTCTTTTTTATATGAGAATTTTCTTCGCACTGACACAGAGCAGAAACAAAGAAGCAGTACCTCTCATCTCCCCTTCCAAGGCAACAGAGTTGGCTTTGGTGGATGCAATTCAGATGGAAAATGGGCAGAGGTCAGCTTTCCTTCCTGGGATGTATGGCAAGACTTTCAACATCAGTGCTCTTCAATGAGGGAATGTGTCCTTCAACTTTTTATTAAATAGGGAGAAGACAAGTGGGTTACTTCAGGCCAACAGTGGAGTAGGAGTTTTCCACTGGGGCACTGGGGGAGTTGAGCTGAGTGCTGGGTGTGGGTAGGGATGTTGAGCTAGGTGCTGTGCTGGTTTTCTCCAGCATGGGAAAACGAGGCCACAGAGAAGGAGTGGATGGGCAGGGGACACTCTCATCAAGGCACCATAGTGCACAGGAAGCAGGGCTGACTGCAGACAGACACCCAAGTGAGATTTCTGGGGATGAGAAGCTTAGGGACATGAAGAGGATTTCCCTGCCAGGGAAATCAGCCAGGGCAGGTACAGCCACAGTATGTTTTCCCTTTTCCAAAGTCAGTAAGACTTTTTGATGAGGCAGGACGAATATGCTTAATGTCTGAAGGGGATTTCTTTTTTTTTCTAATTACTTAGATAAATTGATAGCTGGCTGGGATTTTTCTTGTTTGTAGGACATGCTTTGCCCCTGCTAAACCTCACATCTTATTGGTTTAGTCTACAGTCTGAGCGAGAGTCATCCTCAATAATGTTAGCATGATACTGTCAAGTAAAAGAGACCTCAGGCCTTTGTCAGATGCTCTCCTTTTTATTTTGTGGAATCCAAAGCAGGGGAATGGATGCTTCAATGCAAACTTGCTGCTGCTGCAAAGACTGGTGTGAGAAGGGGTGGTGAGGGTCACCAGGGACTGTTGCAAGGCATGCTGTGCAGTGAAGTGTCACTGACATCTCCATTAATGACCTACTACAGGAAACTGTAATTGCACTAAAATTAACCTGTGGTATTATTTAAGCATTTTATCAGACTGATGTAATTTGGTTTTGCAGGTGTTTATGACATAACCATAGTTGGGGTATTTTAGCATGCTACAAAACTCATGCTTAAACTGTGTGAACACATTGCTTTAGAGATTGAGTTTCTCTGTGTGAGCATCTGTCTGGAGCAGAGAGGGCTTGCCTTGTCTTTTCTGTACAGAAGAGTGGATGGGGTTTTTTTGATGAGGCCACTATAACACATTGCAAGCTCATTGTGACTTTATGGTTCTCTGCAGCAGAGAATCCATCCCTTAGCCCCACGCTTTGAGGAGCAGCCTCTGGCACGCGGTGCTGTGTGCATCAGGCCGGTTATTCTGGCGCTGGCCCACAGAGGTGTGGAGCTTTGGTTTCCTGCAGGCCCTGGTGGGATCCTCTGCAGCTCTGAAACAAGCCCGTGGGCTGAGCACACCACTGCCAATGCGAGAGAAAAAATAGCGGCTGCTTTCGGAGGTGTTTCAAACAAAAGGGAAGGAAAAGAGCCACATTCTCTGACCTCTCTGCTGCAATGGGCTCACTGTATTATTTCTCCTGGCCCAGAGGAGGTTGTGTTTTCCAAAGTGCACAAATAGCTCTCCCAGTAGCCAGGGCTATTTTGAAGACGCTTTTCTCTGCCATGCAGTGTCTTGAAAATACTTCGACTTTCTGCTAAATAGAAAGTAAGTTTTCTTAAAGAGATTTGTGTTGTAGGAGTATGCACAGAAGGAAACCCTGCCATGCATTAAGAACACCTAACTGAACCATTTCAGTTTGTATCAAAGTGTGTCATCAATCCCATGAGATGAATGGGCTGCATGTGGGCAAGGTCAGACATGCTGTCTTTTAACCAAGCTTCAAGACAAGTCATGTGGTGGCAGAGTCCATCCAAGCAAAGAAACAGTCAGTCGGAGGGAAGCTTTTGGCAGCCTTGCTGCCTCATCCCACTCTTCCTTGCCCTGCAGCCCCCAAAAGCTTCCTCTGCAGAGGGGGTGAGAGTGTCCTGCCAGAAGTGCTGCATGGCTGAGGATGGAGGAGAGTTATCATCTGCCCTGCCCTCCCAGAGCTATTTCCCACCATGTGTCCCCATGTGACCATGGTGCATTCTGAAAAAACCTAAGGATGCCAAAAGATGCCCATAGGATGGGGTGGGGGAGCTTTGTTGCTGCTCTACCTCCCAAGGCAGTGGTGGATGAGAGGTGCAGGCCCAAACTTTTGTCCAGCTCCAAAGCCTTGTAAAACATAATAGAGCAGATCAAAGGCCTCTGCAACTTAATAGCCACTTCTCTCCTTCCCTCCCAGCTTTTTGCTAAGGCAGTGCTGGGAGTACAAACCTGAACCAACAGGTTGAGAGCAAAATCACCTGTTTTCACAGGGAATGACGTTTGTGCTTCAACAGCCAGGAATAAAAAGCCTGAGCCCAACAATTTGCTGAGTGCCACAGCCTACTAGTTATTAGGCATGTACAAACCTGAGGGAATGGCTGCTCCCACAGCCTCATGCTCAGCTGGAAGTGGGCAGGGGAGGTGGTGATGCTTTTGCTGCCCTTTGCATCACTCATCAGCCTCAACTCCCTTTGCTCCAGCAGTGAAAACTGGTGGTACTTGCTCCATTGGGATCTGGCATCTCCCATTCCTGACAGCAAAGCACCACAGGCACTGGTGGGGATGCCCTGAGGCAGAAGAGACAAAACTGCCCATTCTTGTGACTTGGATTAACCAGAAGAGTCTGTGCTTGTGCAAAGGAGGCAGGGAATCCCTAACAGGCATATTTTGGGGTGAAGTGCTGTCTTTACCCCATGGCATGGCTCCTGGGAGTGAAATCTTTTTCGTGCCTTAGTGTTTTCCCTGCTCCCATGCTCAAAAATATTATTTCAGAACAACTCAGCCTGTTTATTGGGGTAGTTGATCATACCAGTTGGTGCAGATGGTATTGGAAATAAGAAATTTTAAACTTTGGAATGTCACCACTATTTCCAATTTTCTTGTCAGGCTGGGCTATTTTGAAAACAGTAAGTGAAACTTCTAATAACTACCTGATTCTTCCTGGAAACAAAGACACAGGGCAACTTAGTCCTTGTCACCTGCAGTGCAAGGTGACAGATCATCATCACAGGAATGGGGTCAGGATTTGTGGAATGGCTTGCTCTATAGCAAGTGGGTGAATGTAGTGTGATGCTTCCCATGAATATTCATTCCCATTTAAAAAGTGACTTTACATCAGCCGTGCTGGGGTAGTTGGTGTCTGGAGACTATTTCCCACTTAGGGGTACTGGCTAATTTGTTTGCCTTGAATTCTTTAAAAGCAAAGGTCCTTTGCAGTGTGTTTTCCAAGTGAGATGTTGTTTTTTACAGAGATGAGAACACTGTCCCGTGGGGTCCTCTCTCCCAGCCTGCCTGAACAAATCTTCCAAATGCAGGGGCCTGGGAAGGGCTTTTTACTGTGGTAGTGAAGGGAACTGAGGGTGAGCCAAATTATGGCTGCTACTGTCTTTCTGAATTTGGAACGAGATTATCTTGATATCAGGTATTTTATAGCATGCCTCAAACTTCCTCTGATTTTTTTTTTCAAATTTAATGCAACAAAGTTTTACTCCAAATACGGACATCGGAGTTTAGATTGGTAACAGTGCTGGGTTAGGGATGTGTCCAAATATTGTGCTGAAGCTGAGTAACACCACTTTGCTAGGCAGCAGTTTTGCTCTTGATAACAGTGTGGCAGAAATGGGAGCACACAACGCAGATGGAATGTCTGTCTCTGAAGGGGGCTGGTTGCCAGCATGCAAGGTTGCAGGTTGCAGCATGCAGGCTGACCAAGTCCGGCCTGCACGGGTTACAGGAAAAGCAGCTCCGTCACTCCAGAAAAGCTGGATATCTTTAAAAGCTAGAGGTGCTGACCATCCTCAGGAGCCCCACCTGGCTCCTGTCCCTGCTCTCCACAGCTGCCTGGCAGGCAGTGACAGCTCTGCCAGCTGCTGCGAATACATTGGCTCTAAACGTTTCTGAGCTCTGTTAGATCTTTAAGAGCCTGTTTGCATTAGGAGAGGGGAAAAGAGGCCATGCAGTGAACAAAAGAGCTCCTGCAAATCTTCCACTGTTCTCCAGCTTGGCTGCAGGTGAACTGGTTACAGAAAACACCTATGTTGGACTTTGTGTGACTAAAAGTGTGGGGCAGCCCCTACTCTGGTGCCTGAGACATGAAAGGGGTCTGTGGGAGTTGCCAGCCCTGCCAGCATCTCCCCTTGAACTGGTCCTGCCTCAGGCTACAGCGAGGCCAAATGTGGGACCCAGAGGGAAGGATGCATGGAAACGCAGCCCAGCAACCCCCCCCCCAGTGCATTTTTCGTGGGGTATCAGTGTAGGTTGGTTATTTGGGTTGCAAATTCTTTCCTGTAAAACATTTACTGCATTAATAAAGAATGTTTCACAGGGCTCTACTTTTAAAGGAAAAGCCAAAGTAACTTTGCAGGGTGTTGCCAGCCCTACCCACTCAACTACTTTTAGCTTTAAAAGACCTTATCAAGTTGAACACAACTGAGAGGTCATATTTTGAGGAAGCGAGCCAAAAATGTTTTCACTATTTATTTGGGTAAATTCAAGTGCTGAGTAGTTTAACCCAAATACACCCTCCTCATCTGCTCCCTATGCACATTTTAAGATTGGTTTTGTAAAGGAAAAATGTAGCTTGGCTATTTATGCACTGAAACATAAGTGTGTGTTTTCTGCAGTGTTATAAATATGTGGATGATCATTTAGTAAAAGGTAACTGGGAGGGAAGGGGAAGAAAACCCCCAAAGGTGATTTCCATCAGTGCTTCCAGGCTTCACTTCCACTGTTATGCAATTAAATCCAATTCAGTTGATGCATTAGCTACCCAAAATGGAAAGACAGAAGGTTTCTATCTCTTTCCATTATTATGAGTATGATGAAAGTACCACAGGACCCCATCCCTGATAGGAACCGCTATTGTCTGAGACACAAAGCTGAGTAATAAACACAGTCCCCAGGGGACATTCTCAGCTGGTGTAAATTATCACAGCAATTAATGTGCTATTTTGAAGTATGACAATTTACAACAGATGATAATCTTCCTCCTGGCCAGGAAGAATTACTGAATTTAGCACACGATTCTATAAAGCCAGCTACAATTACAAACTGCCCTGATTTACATGCTCAGCTAAAATCCACCTTCTCTGTCACGTTTCTCTCAATTAAGAGGATTAAGTGCAACATTGAAGTTCTCTCTCTTCTTTACAACAGACACCTGTTGAGCACCCACCTTCCAGGTGCAGCCAGTAGTTTTTTAGGCATTGCTCTTCTGCTGGAGAGTTGTCTCAGCCTCATGAAGGCAGCTTGGACTTGGCCTGCTAACCTCACCCTGCCTGTGCTATCCTCCTGCCTGGTGTTACTGAGGTTTGTTGCTCTAAAGGTGTGGAGTTTTATAGTTGCTGCCTTAAGGAGGCTCTGAAATGATCTAAGGAAATTATATGGGCATGCAGGCTTTGAAAAGCAGAACAGCAGGCAAAGGTGGTGTATTTCTGCAGCTGTGTTGTGTCCTGAAGGATAAGGAATGATGAGGTTAGTGAGGAATCCTTGCTGAGCCCCTTCCTTGCCACAGTAGCTACCAGCACTGGCTTCTCTTTGCTTTACAGGCCTTACTTCTCTGGCACCTTTGGGCATGTGAATATTTATCTATTACTTTTGTTACCCTATTTTGACTTTGGTGCGTGTAGGACACCAGCATCACGGAATAAACTGTAGTGACCCACAGGGATAATTGATTCCAGCTCCTGGCTCTGCACAGGAACATCCCCAAGAGCCACATTGTGGGCCTGAGTGTGTTGCCCAAATACTTCTTAAATTCAAACAGGCTCCATGCTGTGACCACCCTGGGGAGCCTGTTCTGGTGTCAAATCACCTTCTGGGTGAAGAACCTTTTTCTAATACCTAACCATCATCTCTGCCATGGCTGTAATATTTCTGTCTCTCCAGAAGACCCTTAAGGAGCACTGCATTTTTTAAAGAGATGCATACAGATTTCCACAACATCTAAAGCAGAAATTTCAGAATATGACTGCGGGCTTAGGCTCTTGAATTATCTAAACCTATCTCAAGCAAGGTTATTTTTAATTTCCTTTTACTTTGTAAAGGTTGGATTACTGTTATTTCTTCCGTACACATTTATTTTTAACCTATGGATTACACTGAAAACTCACAAGAGTGAGAACCCCTCAGATGCACTTTACACCTAGCACAAATACTCACTAGGTTGAATTCAGGCTTGATTTTTTTTTTTTTTTTTTTTTTTAGGTGGGGATGTTCTCGAAGGCCATGACCNTTTTTTTCCTAGCTTGGAGATGTTCCAGATGCCAGAGCTCTTACATGTGTGCGATGAAAACAGGACTTCTTTATCTGGTTAAGCCCTTTTGCATCCTGCAGGATGTAGACATTACTATTATAGTAATGGTTATGGTAATTTCCAAGGTAGGCGATAAATCTATCGCTTAATCCATCTCTTCTAATTAGACAGCAAGCATAACATCACTATCTGGGATAGAAGGAGTCTCAAGTGAGACTGGTGTTTAAAATCTAAAATTCAAATTATCCTTTCCTTTCTGAAGATGGGGTGGGGAGGCACTGTTTAAAAGTAACAAACTCCAGTGATTTATATGGTATCCTTTTGTCTTATCAAAAAACACAGATTCAAATTGAAAAAGCTTTAGTGGTCCTAATGGAGAAAAGTCTTGAGTTTAATCCTGCCAGGCATCTTAAAACCATGAGATGATACAGAGCACAGATTTTAAAAGGCAAAATGAAATACTTAATCTTGATCAGTTAAAAAAAAGGCCACTTCAATGACACAGAAGATTATGTAACTTTGAGGAGAGGGTTTAAGTGGTTACTACTGCCTAAGCAAATCAGGATCATGGGAGCCGGGAACAGGAGATGTGAGTGGGGGGTTTGAGTTTGACTCAGGGTTGGGGGATCAGTGCATGTGAATTCTAGACCTGACTGTCCTGGCTCACCCAGGGCCCTCCTTATGCAGGAAAAGTCCAAAATGTTTGAGTACCTCAAAGGAGCAGGACGAGCTGTGTGTGTCCCTGTGGTGCTGAAGCAAGGGCCAAAGTGGTGGCTTGGCTGGTACAGCTCGTGTGGGAATGGGTTGCTGGTCACAGGGTCACAGTCTGTATTGCATTTTACTGTCCTCATTTTAATCTGCTAAAAATAGGTTTTCTGCAAAGGTTTTGCAGCAAATTTTACTGGTTCAAGAAGCCTTTCAGGTGCTGGCTTAGAGGTCTCCTGCCCATGAGCTGGAGCTCTTGAAAAGAGCTCTGCACTCCTGCCTACAGCTTCTGGATTAGGGCTGTTATTATTACAGCACACTTGGCATCAAACCCACATGAGCTGATTTCTCCAAAATGCTTAGAAGTGAGAATAAATTCCAGCTTTTACAGGAAAAAGTGACTCAATGAGTTTAAAATTCCACCCAATGTGAGCTTGCAGGTGATCTGCTAGTCCTATGTAACTTTTTGTTCTATGAACTTTTAACAGAATGCATTTGAAGCTGGGCTGTATCTGCAGTTCATCCTTTTCCCTCTTACTTTTTACTGCTCTAAACTTTTTCTTTCATTAGAAAAAACAAGGTGCTTCCTACACACAAGTCAGAATGTTCTGAGTGCCTCTGATGTAACAGGTGGTTTTGAGAAGAAAAATGTTTGTATTTAGGGTATTTTTAGTTGATTTGCAGCATAACAAGCGGCTTATGTCTGTGGCCCTAAACATGAATGGCAGGGGCTTGTCACTCATAAAGCCTTATCTGATGCAGAAGTTTCCCACCATCTGGAGCTTCTCTGTTCTGCCAACTTTTATCCTACTGTGGAGAAGCTATAAGAATTGGATCATTAATTAATAGTAGTATCCTAAGGATATTGTCTTAATCCAATGCAGTAAAATAGAGCACTGATTTATTGAGTTGTTTCTTTCCCCTGCCTTAAAAGACTGGAAAAAAGTCCTCCCTCCCCAAAAAACCAAACCCCAGAAGTGGAGATTTTTATAGCGGTAAAATCTTGACATAGTGAAACTGCTGTATGGGCTGGGGGAAGAGGGAGGAAAACCCCATTTTGCTTTTCCCCTCTGTCAGAAACACAGTGCGTATAAAACAGCTAAAGTAGCTTACAAAGAAAAGCTCTGCAAGCAAGGCTGAAAGCAGCATTCACCCCTGCTTCAACAACAGCCCCTGGGATGTCCTGTATGGCCTCGCTGGCTGGGATGGGATGGATGTGTCCACTCAGGGTCAGTCTCTGCAGAAGCACTGCTTTTGGAGGAGATGTGCAGATTAATACCAGCCATAGACCTTCCCCCATCAGCCATCACTTTTTTTATTTTTTTTTTAGATTTTAATTTATATCGGCTTAACTCAGATCAAAATCAGGACCACTGTGCCAATAAAGCCACGACCACTGTCCTGATGGGATATGAATTAGTGGCCTTTTACTTAGACCTGCTTGCATTGGTTTCATATACCAGCATAATCATCTGGCATTAGCATCCAGATGAGGGTCTTAAAAAAGGAAAATTAACATGACATATTGGAGGTGACATTTAAATACAAAGTCCCCATCATTTTCTTGACTAGAATTCTGCAATTATGAAAAAATGAGCCCATTACATGCTGGAGGTCCTTTCAGACTGCAGGACAGCCTTGCAGGCAGGGAGTGCAGCAGTAACACAAACCACACTTTGTGTTCAAACAGTATTTGACAGCATTAAATATAACACAGACTCATCTAACCTTCACGTCTCCATTCAGATGCCTAACAAAAGCAGCAGTGTTGTTTTATTATGGATTGGAGTGCATCTTGACTGGCTTTTCTTTGCCCTTCAGAGCATGCTGGAGAGATCTAGATAGCCTGTTTTTGGTGTGTTTAGGGAGTTGAGGCGATTCTCTCAACTCACACGTCTTTCCCATGGCATGCTGTGAGGGCTCAGCATGTTTATGGCCCTGTCAGGCCAAGCCTCCTGCTCCCAATTCAAGGGCAACTCTGAGCATTTGGTGAGGGGCAAGGAGCTGTGAGGAAGGGCTGGGAAATGAAGGAGCAGCAGATTGGCCACACTGGTACTGTTTGACTTTTCACACAATCAGCAGCAGCATGGAGGGGGTGCAGGGGTCTGTGGCTATGGGTTAATCTATCCTGACAGCAGAACTGTCAAGGTATCTTTCCATAATGAGACCTAGAGATAATTAGATTTAGCACTCAGGGCCAAGCTGTGAACTTCTGGAGTGAAGGGGCTGGTAATTGGGATTATTCCCCATGGTGGGGTCAGGGCGTCTGCCTGGCCAGGAGATGGCCAGGGGTGAAATCTTTCCTAAAGCCGCCCTTACTTTCTGTTGAGCTTGGAGTAACAAG
Organism: Polioptila caerulea; assembly: GCA_013397295.1. Taxonomy (NCBI): domain Eukaryota; kingdom Metazoa; phylum Chordata; class Aves; order Passeriformes; family Certhiidae; genus Polioptila; species Polioptila caerulea. The sequence goes on from VYXF01007738.1 coordinate 173,986, forward strand.
CCAAAACCCACAGCTCCTTCCTCAGGGTGAAGCTTATTTTTCTCCCCTTCATCTCAGATAACTTTCCTGTCCCTGAATGGTTAATCTCAAAGGAATATTTTGAGAAAAAAAATATTGATATAAAATAGTTTCTTTGTTTTTTTAAATTTTAGTCTTATACAGCATTTCAAACCATCCTTAGGAAATAATAAAAGTTACAGAAGTCAGAGTGAAAAGAAAGATGAAACACAATTATGCCAAAATGTAATTTAAAATGCAAATTTCCCGGAGAAACTGCAAACCCCTAATTGCGGTGTTCTCTCTTATCATTGCTTCAAAAGCTCTGCGTGCTCCCTTCCTCCCTCCGGGAAGGGCCTCAGCTGCGGCTGTGCTGCCACACTCTGACCTCTCCAGCGAAATACGGGTGACCCAAAATAAACCAAGCGGGGAACTGGGGCGCCTGCCCCCGTCCGGGACTGTGGGTGGGTGCCCCGGGAGGGGAGCTTGCGCCACGGGCGGGGTGGGAGGGATGATTTACAGGGAATAGTCTATGAACGTGTAGGTCGAGAGATCACCAACCTGCTGCCTGCACCTTCAAGTCTGTAATGCCTAAAAACCCCCATAATTGCACTTTAAAAGAAGCTTAGCTGAGAAATGTGAAAGTACTGCAGCTATTGAGAAGTCTTTTCACAGGGCCTGGTAAGTGAAATGTAAAAAAAAAAAAAATTCTACTTAGTTGTTGAGCAAAATGTTTGTAGCTCTTCAAAGTTGTCCTTGTGGCTGAAATCCCTGGCTGGACTATGTAGCATACAGCCCATATGCTCCACATGCCACCAAGGCCCCCAGGAGGGCACCTCCTGCCCCTGGCTGGGTAGCCAGAGGCAGAGAGGCCTCTCCAGTGTCCTCTTCCCTGCCTTCATGGGCTGCCACTGCAGCGTTATGGTAGAGGTCCCAGTGTTTGCACACGGACCTGTGGCCATGCTCTGGTCATCAAAGATGTCCTCAAGGATAGCACAGAAGCAATTATACCCCATGGTCTCAGGCAGGCTGGCCTCCTGTGAATATCTCCAATCAACTTCTGAAGCTGTTTGTGTTTTAGCCTTTGTGATAAGTAGCCCCCATGGTTTTACCCCATGGTTTTACTGTTATTCCTCATGAGGCATTGGAGAATCTTGGCCAGGTTTTGTGCTCAGCACCTCACAGTGAATTCAGAAGAACTGGGTATTTATAACCTGCTCAGCCCTCCTGTGGCTTTTTCTGCTTGTGGTCTGTCTCCCTTTCTCTTTAGTTATGCTTTATATGTGAACTTGAGATGCCCTGAGACTGATTACTGACGGGCAGTGGAGTCATTTCGGAAGCTCTGATTGCTGTGGGAGGGGCTGACACCTCCCTTGCACAGGCTGCCCAAGGTGGTGGCAGACACCGGGGTGTCACCCTGCCTGCCACAGGACGGTGAGGTTCATTTCAGCACAAAGGGAAACAGCAGTCAGGTCTCCACTGAAAGGCACTGAGCGATTGGGGCCTCAGAGTCACAGGTGGGGTTTGCTGGCTGTGTACTCACCATGGTTGCAGGACATGTTTCCCTTTCCAGCCCCCCTTTGCTCTAGAGTGCTGTACTCTGCCTAAATTTTGGCAGTGCTCTGAGCTGAAGCACTTTTGTCTTCTCACTGGCAAGGTTTCTCAGAGGCTGGGGCACATCTGGGATGCAGTTAGGATGTCTCTCTGGTGTTTGCCAGAGCCTGAAACTATGGTGGGTCTGAGGGTGCTGGAGTGGGAGGTTTTCTTGTGCCTCTGAGCCAGCGGGGTGCTCATGTGAGCAGTGGAAAATCCATTACCTTTTTAACAGTCCTAGATGGCATTTGGGAAGGAGTAGATAAAAAACAGGATGAAGGCAGGCGTGTGACACTGGTTCTACTTGCGCAAGGGGCTCAGGAAATCATCAAATGGGTTGTGCTGCTTCAAACAGAGTCCTGCTTTCTGTTTTCCATTTTTCCCATTGCAGCATGAGGTAGGAGAGCCAAATCAGCCCATTTGGTGACTCATGTTTTAGTTTAAATCCACTTCCATTGGTAATATGGACTCAGATCCATGCACTGAAGCATCTGAGCTGCATCCTGCTGGGCCAGCATCCAGGGTAGGAGCTGCAAGATGACAAGGACTTGTGGGCACAGCTTCTGGGTAGCCACATGTAGGACCTGCTGCTACAGTGGCTCCTCATTGCTTCTTAATTTTGCTTATCATTGTACTGCCTTTTGCAGACACTGGCCTGCTTTTCAGGGTTGCATCCTGCACAGCTGCTATTCAGCCATCAGGGGCTGCGTTCCCTCTGTGATCTGAGCATGATGATGATTTCACAGCCTCTATGCTGGCTCTTATGGGATAGAATGGTCGTGGTAAGGCATTTGGGATGCTCTAAAACAGTGAGGAAAGGGTTTCTTGGCGTGGTTGCTGGCCTCTCCTCTGGGCTTGCAGTGGAGGACACCTGTGACAGTCACGTGCTACTTTTGTCTGCCATGGAGAGGGGACAGGGCTTTGCAGGCAGGCTGGCATGTGCATTGCTATCCAAGCTGGTTTGGGTAAAGTGACTATTGCTTGGCATGTCCAGCATCATTTAACAGCTTGCTGGCAGGTATGGCGCCAGCTGGAAGCACAGCTACAAATGTAAGCACGAGGAAGAGGCATTCACATCATCCCAGAATCAAACCCTGACTCTAAGGCCACCAGGTAGTTTTTCCTAAGCTGGGATCTTGAATTATTACTGCAGCTTTATGTTGGAGATATGTATTAGATGTGGAAGTTTTTGACATTACCACTTGTTAGTGACATTCCTGAGTTGGGTTCTGCCAATGTCTTTGACTTGATCAGTACTTTATTGCACAGTGTCCTGGTTTTCTCTGGAAATACTCATACAGTGCTACTTAACCTTATGGCCTAATGACATGGTTTAATTTGGCACATCATTAATGCTGCTACTGTTATTGTGTCCTTAAAGGACCCCAACACAACAGTGGTCCCTCAGCATGCCACGGCTAGGCAGGAGGGTGGCAGCAGCAGTAGCTGGCTTAAGGAGCCTAAAGCAGCAAATTAAGTTTCAAAATGAGCTTCCAAATGTTATTCCTGCCCCACACCTGGGTTGGATGCTGTGCCCATTCAAACACAGGCATCACCCCACTCCTGGAAGCTCCTAATGGCTTTCATTCCATGAGTCACAGAAATCTAACCACAGTGTACATACACTAGCTGAAAAGAGGTTTCTAAAACCAAAATGTGGGTCATCCTTAGTTTACGTAGATGGGTAAAGGCAACAGGTGCTTGCTCTAGTGCTAGCTGCAATGTAACTTCAAATTTAGGAGCTGGAGGTTGGCTGCTTACACACAGTCCAGGGAGCTGCAGCCAATGGTTGTAGCTTGACAGAAGCAGAGCCGAGCAAAGATTATTTATTTCCACCTAGCAGAGCTGTAATAAAAAACTTCTTGCCTCAGACAGGCACGGTGCTCACCTGGCTCCTTCTGTGCTGATGGATGGGAAAGCAAATGAGGTTTTACTTGCCTGTGGAAAAAATATTCTCAAAGAAAGCCAGCCAGAGCTCAGCTTGTTGGAAGAGCTGCCAGGCACTTTTAAAGCCATTTTTTGGGGTAGGGCAGTAGTGAAGTAATTATTGTCTGAATGCATACACACACACCGTAAAATGGGTATGTTTTCTAAATGGTCTCTTAAAGCAAAACTGAGTAGTAAGTAGGAATGCTTCCCTGCAGGCTGGCAGAAGGACACAGTTGGTATCACACATTTTAGCAGCTGGCATGTTAATGAGGCCATTTTTATTGAAATGAGCTAAATACTATTAACATTTGTGGACTCCCAACTGATTTCTGAAGCATTTATTGAACTTCAAAAACTGCCTCAAGAATCAATTAAAAATAATTTTTTACATTTTATAGAAGACGAAAGAAAATTGTGCCGTCACGTTTATGTTTATCTGAACAGATCTTACCTTTCTGTTGCTGACTTTAAAGGATTTCCTCTCTTTGTTCCTTTTTGGTGTTTAAAATACCACTGAAAAATATCTCTTTGGAGAAAGTGGTAAAGTAGTTCGTAGTCCCGATGATTTTTGTTGGTGTGGGTTCTCTTCTGCCAGGGAAGATGGTTGGTGTGTGGTTGAAAATGAACATGAGGCTCTGTTATACGGTGATTGCACTTGGCCACTTTTACCAGTGAACTAAAAGTGTTTAGTATAAAAATGCTAAAAAGTTTTAGAAAGGAAGAAAGCAATGAAGAGCTATCTGGCCTGGCATTGTGGGGAATAGGATGACAAGCAGTGCTCCCCATTTATCCTTTCACCAGGCAGATCTGGGGGAAGTCCTTGAACTTTGATATGTTTTGGGAAGCCCGAGCAGTCAAGTCTGGGAGCAGTGGTGAGGAGCTGCTTGTCCTCACCAGGGCATCTGGTGGTCCAGCACACCCAAACCCACCATGGGTGAGGCCTTGTTGTCTCCTTGACTGCTTCCCTTGGCTTTGGGAGAGCTGCAGCCCACTATTTAAAGCATTGTGACAAGCTCTAGTATCTTCAAGGGAGAGTCAATTATTTGGTGCTAAGGTGAGGGGCTTGTCGGTAAAGACAAATGTTAAAAAGAAAAATCAAGCCACATTCTTGAAAGCGACATTAATCTAAGCAGTGTGTCAGCCTGCAGATGCTGCTGGAGTCATTATGCCGAGCTGAAACAACAACCTATGCAATTTTATTTCCCTTGTTTTGTATTTTTTGTCACAGCAGGGATTAATTGCCTGAAAAAACGTGTAATGTTCATCAAAGACAGTCAAAGTTTGCCCCAAGCCTTGACAGAGCATTTAGGGTAGCAGGAGCCAGGCACAACGTGGTCGCTGAGGGCACCCCCCAAGCCATGGGCCTGTAGTGTCCTGTGCAGCTGCTTCAGGTGGGGGCAAATCCACAAAAAGGGATGGCTGCCTGGTTTGTTGAAATAATCTGGGTAAGGGCGGCTGAGCCATCATTTGGCCTCCCCCCAGGGGCTGCAGGGCTGTGGGTCCTTCCTTGCTGTCAGATGTGCTTTATGGCTGGGGCAGGAAACCTGCTCATCAGCAAGGCTCCCAGAGGGAACTGGAGGGACTGATGTGAGAAAATGGAGTGGGAGTTTTAGTCTTTATCCCAAGATTTGTCCAGTACCTTGTCCATTTACTGATGAATCCAGTCTGTGGCAGAAAAATCCTCTTGGCTCCATTTAACAGCTCTGGAGAGGAAGGCAGAGTGTTAGAGTATGATCCACAGTTACCTACCAAAAATGCAGGCTGCTAGGTCTGCGTGTGGTTGGCGAGACCACAGCCTGCCACAAATGCACAACCGTGCAGCAGCTGGAGTGAGCAGCACTTCTGTTTCTGTATGCCCTCCAAAAAGTTGTATCATTGCTTCTAATGTTACCTCACATCTAACCTGAAAGTTACTAGCCACTAGGATGATGACTTTTTTCATTGGTTTCCTTTTAAAGAAAAAAAAAAAAGACAACAGAACAAACCCTCGAAACAAGCAAAAAGATCCCATTATGGAAGCATAACCTGGGCAAAAATAAACCAGTAGGAAAAAAAAAAAAAAAAGACTACTTGTTTTATAAATATGTCTAGAAGTGATTGGGGTTTTTTCCTTTTTACTCATCTGAGTTGAATCCTTTCCCAAACTTTAAAAATATCCTTATCTGAAGGAAGATAATGAAAAAAGAAGAAACAGCCTTTCTCCCCAGTGCCTTTAATAGTAAACCTGTGCTTCCCCAAGCTGCCAGGCTGTTGTCCAGCCCACACTTAGGTGGTGGGAGCATGACACAGAAGCAAAGGAGACCAGAGCTCACCCTGAGGTGAAGGATTTTCTCCTACCCTTAAGTGCTGGAGATGAGATGTAAACCTGGTAGGCTAGGTGTGGAGGAGAGGAGGTGAGCATCTGTGGCGCAGGCTGGAGGTGTGCCAGCAGCAGGGGGAGGTGCAGGCTGGTCCCACCAGCAGAGTAGCATCCCTTGCCTGCCTCCTTCAGCCTTCCTTGACAATGGCATCCCTTGTGTGCTTATGCTTCTGGCTATCAGGGGGACAAGCTTGAAACACTCTGCATAGAGGTTTCAGGGATCTAGATCATGACTGACAAAGTCAGCATACCACAGCTAAAGAAATTACTCAATGTACATTTCTTCACTCTTCTGAGTTCAGTTCTGTCATGTGAAAAAGAAACATGGAAGATGATGTTGCCTAAGTTACTTGCTAAACACTGATCTTCATTATTTAGCCCTGTGGCAAAATCTGGTTTAGCTGCTTGTTGTCTCTGAGGCTGCATAGTCACTTGAAGCCTCATCCAGGGAGTACTTTGTCCTTTTACCATTATGGAAATTGTTGAGTGTTTCTCAGCAAGTGAGACAGCCCCCTCAATGCAGTGGGGTGACTTACCTTCTGTTGGGCACAAACACATATGAGTACCCAAGATGAGCTTCAACTTCTCATTCTGCCGCGCTCTCTGTGAATGATTTCTGTATGTTAATTGTATTTATTTAGAGTCCAGTGTTAGTGATCTGTCTGGCAAAACTTAACATTTTTTAAGACCACTTTCATTCTGCTGGTAGAGTACAGCTGTGGATCTTGATAATTTTCTTGAAAATGCAGATTCAAAATACTCTTAAAATGCTTTCTGATCATTTTTTGAGTGACCAGAAAACCTCTTTTGACTCCTTTGTGCTTAAGTTCACATCACCTACTCAATTTCCAGGAGAGGGGCAGCATGCAGGTAAGCCTGCTAAATGAAGGCCGCGAGCATCAGTGTGGCAGAAATCCAAGATGAGCTTGTAGCTGTGCTGAAATTACAGCGCACAAGTAATTAACACATTTAAATAACCCCCCTAGCCAAGGCATTGGATGATAAAGGCAAAGTTCAAGAGTTCCATCAATTAATCTCTGGGAAGGGCTGGTGCTCCCCAAGCCCAAGGGCTGAAGTGGGGCTGGAGGCTGGGCAGGGGTAAGGGCTCCAGCCCTGGCATTGTTCAAGCAGGCACAGATCCAGTGGGTTCTTGTTGGTTGGTTTTATCTTTGCTTAAGTAATTTGTATAGGAGTCTTTAGATGCTGAACACTTTGATGGCAGCTGCTGCCTGGAAAGCTTCATGTGCCAGGGCCCTAGTCCTGAAATAGTCATGTAGGTGCTAACTCTTACTAAGATTAGCAGCACTGTTTTACTGGGATGGGATTGTTCCCAGTAGTTAACCACGTGAGAGTTTGCTGGAAGATGAGCAGCTGAAGATCTGATGTCAGCAAGAGGATGTGATGACTGATAGCTGTTGAAGGAAGCAGAAAGGATAACTAAGATGATGGCATTAGGGAGACAGAATTTCAGTATGATTCTTCTTACTGCCGTACAGCTTCCCTTATATACTTTATCCTTAGTCTGGTTTCTATTTGGTTTCAGAGGTTTTGTTTGGGGTATTTATTGATTGATTGGGAGGGGGGAGGGCTGGTGGTGGTGTTGTTTGTTTCTTTTTTAGTTTCTACAAGTCCCCATTTTCACCTGTTATTATTCAGAGAAATCCACCTCATCCAACTCATCCAGCCCCTGCCTGTCTCAGTGCCTTTGCTGCTGCAGGGATGTTCTTGCTCCCCTGCCCAATTTGGCCAATGAGGAGCACTGGCAATGTGCCTTCTTGGGAAGCCTTGCAGTTTGGATGTTGTTTCACTTATATTTTCATTAAAAAAATTAAAAATGTACCAGCAGCAGGAATATTGCCCGCAGGACTCCAGAATGCCAAAATGAGTGGAGCCAAATGGCACTGGTTGCAGCTCCCTGTTCACACTGTGCCACTGGATCCAAGCATCATTTGCTGAAGCTGGACGGGTTCTGGGTGAGATTGCTGATTCTTACGTGACACAATGAGAAGTGTTAAAAAGCAGAGCTGGCTCTTGCCTGCAGAGAAAGTAGGTAGCTGCTGAATAAGAGCAAGAAAGCTCCCCAAAACATAATGGCAGTTTATTGCCTGAGAGAGCAAATGGCTATTTTCCTTGCAAATGAGAGTTTAGAGTTGGCATGGGTAAAGTCTGTCTTTCCCCCCTGCCTCCCATGCGTGAGTCTGTGCCTGAGTGAAAGCCTAGGAGGGAAGGGTTTGCTGAGCAGGGAGTGACCTGTACAGGCACTTGAGATGGGAAATCCCAAAACAAACACCATGGCTAGACCTCTCTCCTCTGGGCTTAGCTTTGCTTCCCCATTTGGTGGGAAGGTGTCTGCCATTCTGGGACAGGTAGCCCTCACACAGAGTGTGTAACAAGCAAGAGCTGCAAAGCTGCAAAGAGTTACCAAGATGAGTGAGTTCTCTGAGTGCCAGGGAAAACTCAAAAAATTAGTTCAGACAGGAGCTGGCATCTCCTTTATTACTCACTCAGTGGCAGCACCAGCCTCAGCTGCTGTACACAACCCAGAGGCTTTAGCTGGAGGTGACTCATTCAGGAAATAACATTTTCCCTCCCTCTCCATCCATCCACTCTTCCAAAGTGGTGATGCCCTCTCTGTGTGCTTGGCTGTTCCCCATCCCAGCCCAAGGGAATACTGGCAGCCTGGAGCTCACCTCCCTGCCCATGCCTGCTGGTGGCTTGCCCAGGGCAGCTGCAAGGAGCTGGGGGCTCCCCTTCAGACATGCAAGGGATACAACAGTCATTTGGCAGAGACTCATCCAAAACCAAACAGATTTCTCTGTATGATGCTGCCAGAATCAGCATCACCCCACACCCGGACATGCACAAGCTGAACTGAGCCCCTGCTTTTTCCAACTGCACTTGGTTGTGTTCAGGAGGAATCTCTCTGCCTCCCTAAAAACAAACAAACAAAAATCCAACTGACAAAACCCCCATCCCCACTTCCCCCCCTTCCGACCCCCAGCCCTGGCTCTGTGGGATAGAGAAAGGGTGTTACAATGAAATAAGTCAGGTGGAAGTGTTTTCTTCCAAGCTCTGTTCTCTAATGTCACAGTGTGGCCAAAGCGAAGAAGTCAAAGGTTAGATGTTTTAAAAGCTTAAGTAATTATTTTTTTTTAGTGCAAACAAGGCATAAGGGCTGACATGGGACTAGATTTAATGATTCCTGAGTAGCCATGGGTGCCGTTGGATGTGAAAAACCAGGGAAAATGGGACTATTTTAGGAGCTGGTACAGTCTGTTGATGGTAAAGCTGGTCACAAAATTGGCATTCAGACCAAAATCAGTGTAATTAGTAAAAACAGCTCTTCTCACAATCTCAACATTTTTGCAAACACTCACTGTATCATTGCCACCCACTCATCATGACAAGTACAAGGGGCTGCCTTCTGATTTATCTATTTCATTTATATATAATCACCTTGAAATCATGTGATGGTGCTGTAGTCTTCTCCAGAAAAATGCTGCTTTAAACAGAAATCTCTCTGCATGTAGAACTATAAAAAATGTATGACTCTGTAAACACAAACTAAAAGGGCTGAATTTATCTTTCCTGTAACTTTGCTAAAGCTGATGCTGTGATCTGTGTCTGTATGAATGAAATCAGCCAGAACAGCAAAGGAACCAACTTTATACCAGATTATTGCAAATGTTTGCAGATATTCTACTTTGCTGCCAGAAGTGCATCACTGTCACACAGAGTTTAAGAGCAGCGTATCACATAAAATGAGAATTAGGAAGCTCTGTTTTGTCAAATGACTGAATATCAGAAATTATTTTAAATACTTCACTGTGTGAGACATTGGGAAACTGCTATCACTTATTTTGTAAGAGTCCACTTGCCAACCAGCAGTCACTAGAAAAACACAGAGTTTGAACCTTGTTTTTGTAGTGGCATGGCTTAAATGGTTAGATTTGGTGAATTTTTTGCTGTTCTGGATTGTAAGCAAAGTTATTGTTCTGCTGCTGTCTCTTCAGGAATCATGCTGGATTTTTTTTACTTCCCTGTGAATGGGAAAAACATAAAGCAAGCTGGCATCAAGGACTGTGCTTTATCAGAAAGGAATGAGGAAAGATAAAATGGCTGCATATGGCAATATGGACAGTTTCCAACTTAATGGAAATAAAAGAGTCAGATTTTTTTCAGCATATAGTGAGAATTGAACTGTATTTTTATGCAAATGATGTAGAAAATGCAGCTCAGCAAAGGCTGTTTTCCAACTGTTGGCTGGAAAGCATTTTGAGTACTTAAAGACTTATATTTTCCACAAGAACCTGGTGAGAAGGAATATAAAGGGGTAATAGAGCATTTAAACCCATTATACCTACCAGAGGTTTCTTTTTAAAAAAATCTAAGAATCAGCTAAGAGGAGGAAACACTATGGAGCCTTTAACAAACCTAAGTAGTGAGTGTTCCTTGCTTGTTTGTTTGTTTGTTGTTTTTAAATGCCGGTCAAACCCAATTTTGTTTATGGAGTAACACACCAGGAGAAATGGTGTCCGCTGGAACAGCTCAACCCAGCCCTGGGGGCTGCCACCGGAGATACCTTAGGCAATGTAACTTTGATAGGGTGGAGCTTTACGAGTCTGAGAGGAAAGCCGAAGTAGAGCAGCACAGCACTGCTGTGCAGTGTGGACCCAGCCTCACCCAGGCCCTTCTGTACTGAATGATGCTGGGCACATGGACTGGAAACTCATTGCATGTGAAGAATAAGATGGTATCACTATCGCAGGGAGCTCCACCATCCAGAAAAACCTTTGGGAGAGGGTAGGTGGGACACACCTTGGACGAGCATGGCTCAGAATGAGAGTACTCTTTAGAGTAAAAGCTGAAGGGCCTGAGCCCCTCTATTGGCATGGATGGGATGGGCTAACTTCCTGTGAAAACAAAGCATGCGATGTTAAGCCTGGGAGACCAGCAAAGAAAAATTTCTTGAGTAAGTGCGAAGGAAATTAACTTCTTGTTAAGATGTCGCAGAAAGTGGAGAAAAGGGGTTTTAGGCTGCGTGGTTGTCACAGTCACTTCTCTGTGTACCTGTGTGCCCTTCGAGATAACTGGGACTGAAGGAGGCGGTCTCCTGCTGATAGGCAGAAAGTGACAATGTATTTAAATGTAAACCAGACCAAAGAGCAGCACCCTGGAGACTTGCCAGGGAGGGGGAGCCAAGAATTAAAATGTGGAGCCCTCTGTAAGACGGACACTCATTTCATAAGCAGCACAACAGGAAGGCTGGAGGAGCAGGCGGTGCCATTTCTCAGTTGCTGTGGGTGATACTGGTGCCATTTGTGTAGGGGAGGGTGGCTGTGGAGAGGTAGTTGGATAGATTGGAGGAGCAGTGGGATGGATTGCAGAGGCTGGGTGTAATTTCACCTGCCAATTCCAGGGCAGCAGCTACACCAGCCATACATGCTCCCAAGGCTGGGTAAGGATTTGTGGGAACTATAAAGTCACTGTAAATCCTCATTTACAAATGGGTCAATACCCAATTCCTACACCGTAAAATTCATTCACAGCAGTTTTGAGAAGGGGGGAATTCACATCTCCCAGCTGGTCCTGGGTCTTCCAAAACTATTTGATGGTGATGATACCCAAGGGGCCGTTTACAAACATGTAAAAACTCTGTAACCCTCAGAGTAGCCAATCTGTGTGCCAGAGACTAAGGTGTGGGAGTTACCTGGGTTTTTGGAAAGTGTTTTAATGAATGGGATGAGTTCAGAGGAACAGTTCCTAAAGTCATAGGGAACACTAAAGAGACTGCAAATATATGGCTGTACTATTTAGAAAAGTTGGCTCATTTCACTTCACCAGAGTTATTTGCACTCTATAAGAGCAGGAGCAATCTGTTTATTAAAAGGGAAAACAAAAGTAATTAAGAGTGTACTGGTACCACAAAATACTGTTTCTGGTCACATTAAGCTGTTATAGTTTAAAACTTTTATTCAAATATATTAACCTTAATCAGCTTGATGTTTGGCTTGTTTAAAAACTGAAAGAAAAGCTTCGCTCAGAAGATTGAAGTTAGGTATTTTGGCAATCAAATAGCTTGAGCCCTTTGATGTATTTTATTCTTTAGCATTAACATTAGTACCTGTACTGGAAGGACTGGTTCCTGAAATTTCAAACATCTATTAAGAGATGACCAAAAAATCTTCTGTATCGTTATCTTACTGGGCATCTCAAAACTGGCCATCATTCACCTTAAACAATGTTGCTGTTCTGTGCTTCTTTCACTACAAACCCCTTTTGTCCATCATTTGCAGATAAATGCTAGAATGACTTGTTGAGATGTAAATACTGTCCTCATCACCAATCCAAGGCTACTGATGGAAGCATTGAGGCTGAGAATATGCATTTTTCCACTGGTAGAGGCCAGATAGCAGACACTGAGTTTTGCTGGGTAAGCATTTTACTAAAATACCTTTCAGAATAGACCCTCAAAAATGTTTCCTTGTACTCATGGAGGGAAAAAAAAAAAAGAGAAAAGCAGTTCAGTGTACGTTTTCTATTCTACAGACTTTTCTTAGCAGTGCTAAAGAAATTCTTCTGGTAACAAGAAATAACTTCATTTTGGTTATAGTTGTACACTCTGGACTTCAGGGATGGCCCCATTACATCATTGGCGGCCAGCTTAAGCCAGAGTGCTTTTAGAAAATGGATGTTTTCCTTAGTTCTTTGCCAGGGGGAGTACTAGGGACAATAAAAAAAGCTTACAAAGAGACACACTGGTATAATTACCTGAGTAGTACCAAGAGACTGTTAAATTGAAAAGGAGGAAAAACCTCATTTAGTGTTCCTGCTGCTTTCCTGCAGGGCAGACGCAGGCAGCAGTTTGTGCCCTCACAGCAGATCGTGGCGCTTGCAGAGCCAGGAGTGCTGTTACCTGGAGGTGTGTGCTGTGCCACCACGTGTTAATTTTTCAGGGGGGAGAAAATCTGCTGCTTTCACTGCTGGCTGGGGCACATTGCTGGTGCCAGGGCAGGATATGAGGGATAGGAACATGTGCTGTAAAACAGCCCAGGTTCTTCATGAGACAAAATTTGCTGAAACCAGAGCCAGACGATCCCCCAGTCCTGGGATGCCCACCCTGCCAACCCAACCATGTGCTTCAGGAGGGAGTGGGACAGACCTGCTTTGGTGCACTCCTACAGCTTCCCTTGGCTTGCACAGGTTGGCTGCACAGAAAGTGTCACCAGGTACCCCTGACATAAAGCATTCCCTGTGCTGAAATCAAGCAGACTCAAAACTCCTGACAGTGGAAAAATTCTCTGTTCCCTCTTCCCCCATGTCTGCTCAGAGCTAATGGTGCCAGTAATGTGCCATTGGGTGGGACAGGGAAGTCTGGGAGAAGGCATGGTGAACCAGATTTTGTTGCCAGTGACTTATTAAATAGAGTTAAAGGGCGTGTGATGAAAAGATGTTCTGATTAATTGAAAAGCTTGGAGCAGATATAATATGTGGCTCCTGAAGTCTATAAAAATGGCTTCAGTTTTACAGATTTTTGTTGTTCCAGAAAATAATACCCAAGGAAAGAAAAGAATGGAAAGATGTGTGGGCTTGCAGAAGGAAAGGGCAAAAGAAAAATAAGGCATTTTGTTCTGTCCCTGATGCCCTGCACTGACCGTTGAATTCAGAGTGCTCCCCCAAGGTTAGGCTTGTGATTTATTTTTCTATTGGGGATGTCATTGGGGTAATGAACGAGGGCGAAAGCTGCTGTATTGACAAGCTGTGCTTCCAAGCTTATGGGGCTGCTGATTTCTAGTTCACTGGGTAAAAAACATCTAAGATTTTGTTCTGTTTCAATCATGATTATTGCACAGTGGGATTTGATAGATCTTCTGTGTCCACTTCCTCTCAAGAGTTACTGGGTTTTAACTTCTTCACGTATATCAGCCATCTAACTGGAAACAGCTTATAGAAATGAATATGAAAGATAACAGCAGCAATCTAAAAAAACTGTGGAGAAATTAATTGAAAAAAGTGAATTGTAATAGCCTCATTTGGATTTTTGCAGTGGGCAGCACAAATTACTTACAGCTGATAAAGCTCCTCATCAGATAGACTGTACCTCACTCACTTGGAAGACAAACACCCACAAGCCTTTAAGAGTCAGGTCCCTGACAGACTGGGAGGAACCATCCTTCCCTGTGGTGTGACTGCTCACTTGGGCATGAGGCAAGATTTGGCCCTGGTAAAAAGGTGCTACCCAGGTGACGGCCTGGAGGGAACTTGGCCTGATTCTGACTTTGTTGGTTTGTTGACACCCAGCAAAGGCAGGAGAGGAGCTGTGTTAGGACCTCTGTGTGCCAGGTTTGGTGCATGAGCAGAAGGCTGAGGGTGGCCCTTCCCCAAAGGCACAAGGGTGGCCTTGAACAGCTCTTTGCCTCTTTAATGGCTAAGTCTTGCAAGGTGTGTATATTCCACCTGCCTGCTTTTACAGTCTGCCTCATCCTTCTACTACATGATTTTAAAAAAAGAGTTAGATCGTACTTCTCAGCTTGCTCTTCTTAGAGGGATGAAAATTTCTTCCTGTGGAACCCATTAGTATAGCCAAAGGTTGCTTATGAAATGCTTACCTCTTATGGACTGTCCCTGTAAGTATCAGAACTGTCTGGCTATACCTTTAGCACTGCCAAATCACAAGCTGGAGGGGAAAGATCTTTCCTTGGAGCTTTAGCTCTGGGATTTGTGTGATTAAACTGGATTCTCATTTTCCATTGTAAAAAAGTAAGTTTCCAGCTGCTGTGATTGCAAAGAAAAGGTTGAAGGTTTAAGCCCAAAGTATGCAAAGCAAGAGAAGCAAATTAAAAGAATATGAGGAGTTTTTTTCATTAAGTCCTATGTTTTGAACTACTCCTTCAGGAGGCTGATTCATTCTTTTGAATGAATTGCACTGGTTACACAGTATTTTTTTGTTCCCATAAGGGATAACTTCAGAGCTTTTCTTCCAGAACTTCTCTGCCCAGTTTAGACATCTCTTAGAAAAACTAAATGAGAAGGAATTTGTAAAAAAAATTAATGATCTGCTATATAAATTTTTCAGAACTTTGTACGTGGATGGAGTGGGTTTGTAGAATTACAGAATTGCTGTGACTAATAATAGTAGTAAAGTATCTGATTGTACTATGTAGTTAAAGACAGTCATAATAGTCTCATTGTCTTGTCTTCCCACTCCTTGCTGTGACATCAGCCCATCTCAGACCATCACATCCTGCTCATGGCTGTGTCTTTGTTGATAAATAGTGAGTCATTATATTCTGTGCTCTATGACTCCTACAGCTGTATTGCCCAATTTTCCTCTCTCCAGAATGAAATCTCCCTTTGCAAGGATTTAGTATGCCTTTTAAAACAGACTGGTTTGTCTTGTGAGAAATGTGCACTTCAGTAGAAGTTGGAATAAGTAAAATAAGGTGAGGGGGGTTTTTCTGTCTGAAACCTGAAGTAGGTTCACCTACTGTAAATGATAAATTTTTGTTAGTGACAGAACTCCACCACCACCATGTACTGATGGCATGATCTACCACATGCTGAATTTATCATTTCCATGCTTGTCCCTGCAGGACACATTCGACCTGTGGAGCCCTGCTGCCACACAGGCATTAAACTCTGCTCAGAATATTTGGATGCTTACATGTAAACAGTCACATGGAAGTTACAGGTTTTTACCACAAATACCAAAGTGATTTAGTAATACAGAAATCAAAACTTCTTGCTCTCCAGCATGCTGCTACCTACACAACATATTCAGGAAGCTCTTCTGAAACTCAAAGGATAACAAAATCTTTTTTTTAAAGTATGAGAAATAATCTGAATGCTTTCCAAAAGGAAAAAAAAAAAATATATGCTCTGACACTGAGAACATTGAAGAAATACCATGATCACACTCAAAATAGCTGATTTATGTAGTTGTAAGATAGTTTTCTTTCAATTTAAATTAAAAAGTATGAACAAGCATGTGGCATAGCTAACTTCAAGTTCTGCAGACCTAGTGAATTAATATGAATTTCTTATCAAGAACCAATGAGCAGTTCATTGCCCTATGCCTACCTTGTACAAACGATTTGAGAGGAAAGAGCCAAAGGGTGTAACAGGTCCTCAGTGAGGCAAGAGACAAAATAACCAAGTAAAATGCAACAAGTTAAACTCGTGGTGTAACTCACCCTTGCAAAGTCTGAGAGACCGGATGGCCCAGGGCATTGCACTGAGAGGATATAGGATGGATAGTGTAAATCGGGACAAAACATGTGGTCCCAGAGATGGATGGATAGATGGATTGATTGTCTGCAACTCCTACTTTCATCACTGTTGCCTTGCCCTCCCTTTGCTTTCCCTGGCTGAGGATCCCAAGCCCCAGCCTATCAGCTGCCAAACAAGTTGCACGTAGTCAGTGGTCGGTCTGGCCAAAACCTTGGCTGTAAATCTTGCTCTACTGGTGACCCACCGTGGGGCTGCACCTGTGTGCCTCAACAACCTTCCACCACCCTTTCACTGTGGAAGCACAGAGCTGTAATTCCTGTGCCAGGAGTGGGCTGAAGTGGTTGGGTATTGTGGTTGGGTGTGCTGCTATGAAGCAACATCCACACTTGGGGAATGTTGCAAGCACATGTTCAGAGGTTGCTGAATGGAAAGCCATCACCTCTCTGGCAGAGCCTGTGTGTTGCACTGAGCCTGCAGAGCCTCCTTAAGAGCATCTCTTTTTCACTAGACCTAAAGTGATCCAGGAAAGTCTTGTCCTGACTCTCTCCCAGAAGGATCCTGAGTAAAACTTTCTCACCCTTGCCCATTTGCCACGAGCTGGCCTGGGGCAGGTGCTAGAATGCTGCTCTTACCTTGCCAACAACCCTTCTGCAGAAATGAAGATGTTTTCACTGCACAAAGCAATGTATTTCATTGCAGAACAACTCTGTTGACGGCTCGCACATCTGTTCCTCTCTTCCCTGTATCAGAGTCTCCTCCTTTGGGTTTCTGAGTGCTGGGGGCACTATAAAGTAGAGCTAGTGGTGCACCAGACCTGCACAAGGCATCCTCTGCTCCCTAGCCCCAATTAAAGAGCCATTCTTGTGCACAGGGGGAACTGACTTTGGATAAACAGAGAAGATGGGAGATGACTCAACTGCCCATTTGCTGCCTCTTTCTTTCTCTGTCCCTTCTGATGTATTTGAAAATTTGATTTGTTAAATAGGTTTAAGAAAATGTAAATTATAATTATAAAATTCCCTGAGTCTTTTTTTTTCATGATAGATTTTATGTAGCTGGCAGTTAAAATAAGTTATTACCTCATAAATATCATTTTAATAGCCTAGTCAACAGTGTAGCCTCTGCTGTTCTGAGATTTTTATCTTGGAAAAGGGAGGGAAAAATTTCCTTTCCCATGGATTTATATTGCTGTAGCGGCTGCTGCTGCCGCTCGTTACTTAACAAGTAATTTTGGGGGAGCATACTCTTCTCAATGCAGGCAGACACAGAATGAGTGAGCAAGCATGGATGCTGCAGGGGACTGGCCACCCTGTGCCCACACAGCCAGCTGTGCCCTGGCCAGTGGTGGCCCTGGCCAGCATGTCAAGTGTTCCAGCTGAAGTTTTTAGAGTTACAACCTCATGTTTTTCAAAGCCAGTCACTCCTGCACACAAGCACCATCCTCCTCCATCAGCAACAGGCAAGCAGGCCAGGACTTTGCCCACATCCTTGTTGCTAAATTGAAAAGAGATTAATTTGGTGAGTCCACTATTCTTTGGACAAGGAATTGGCTGGATGGCTGCATCTCAGTAATTTTGCAGTCAATGGCTCAATCTCCAAATGGAGATTGGTTACAAGGGATTTCAGGGGTCCGTATTAGGACTGGAACTCAATATCTTTATTATTGCTACAGACAGTGGTGGCCAGTGCTGCCTTGGCAGGTTTGTGGATGACAGCAAGCAGAGGGTGCCATTGATTTGCCTGGGGGAAGGGCCTGGACAGGCTGGAGGGGGTGGCCCTGTGTGTACCTCACGGAGTTCAGCAAGGCCAAGGGACACCTTTCCAACTCCTTTCAATGTATATAAAGGGGCTTGCAAGAAGGATGGAGAAAGACTTATTACCAAGTCCGGCAGTGACAGGGCAAAGGGCAACAGTTTTAAATTGAAAGAGGGTAGGTTTAGGTTAGAGGTAAGTAGGAAATGCTTTGCTGTGCGGGTGGTGAGGCACTGGAACAGGTTGCCCAGAGGGGCTGTGGGTGCCTCATCTCTGGAAACGTTCGAGGCCAGGCTGGATGTGGCTTTGACCAACTTGTCTACCGAAAGGTGTCCTTTGCCCATAGTGGGGGGCTTGAAGCTCAGATGCCTTCCCACCCAAACCATTCCGTGAGAGGGGGCTGGGGAACCCTGAG
>VYXF01007738.1:194411-278557 GCA_013397295.1 Polioptila caerulea
GCCCCCGGGTTAATAATAGAGCGGTAAAAGCTCCTTTGTGGCGGTAATTGGCGCACGTAGCTCTGGCGCTGCCGCGTGCGAGCGCTGGCGTCATTCCCGCAGAGGGAAGGGATGCCTCGGCTCGCCGCGGTTTCCCGGAGGGCAGGATGGGGATCCCTGGGATGCGGTGCCTCCGCCCGCGGCCGGGCTCGGGGCACCGCCGCAGCCTGCCTTAAGGAAACAAACGCAAGGTCGGTCCTGTCTCGCCCGCCACCTCGCAGGCCGTGTGCGTTCCTGTGCCGTGCTCAAGGCGATGTTTTGCTGCAGATGCTGCTTGTGGCCGGGTGGTATTTGAGGGAAGAATTGGAGCAACTGAGTCCGCCTCCAAGCCCGCGTGTGTGTGTGGGTACCAGTGGTTCCAGTAACAACACCAGTGACTTTCCGGGTTGTATTGGTGCTCTTGGCGTGGCTCAGGAGAAGAGTTGAGGAGTTCAGCATGGCTGCTGGTCTGCAGGAGAAGCTGCTAAGTGCTGTCTCTTCCCTCCCATAGCATCTGCCCAGGTTCTGTCTGAGGGGTAGAGTTCCTTTGCTCTATGCACTCTCTGAACAAAGGGTACACATTGACTTTCCTCATGGGCTGTGCAGGGCCCCTTCAGCCCTTCAGACTTCAGGTGCTAGAGTCATTGCAACCTGTGTGTGTTTGGGACAATGGGGCAGAGATACCAGGGCTTGCCTGCTGGCTCCAAGCCCTGCTCTCAGGCTGGCGTTATCAGATGGCCATTATCTGTCTCTGCGTTAACGTAGGCACTCATTTTTTCCTCTCCCTGTGAGCACACAAATTCATCTTGCTAGGGATGGTGTGCTTCTGCTGCTTTGCCAGAAGTAGAAATATGAATTGTTCAACCTCAGCTTTAAAGGTTTGGACTCTATGGTTGTTTCCACATTCATTTTAAACAGATGTAAATGCAGAGTTAACTCTGCTGAAAGAAGAGTTGTGTAGCACAAAACCATTGTGCATTTCTGTGAACAGATACAGCTGACTGTCAGAGAAGTGAAAATAATGAAGTGGTGGTGAATAAGCCAGGCACCTTGCTTTGAGCTGTAATACACAGAGTTTCTGAGGAGCAGATGTTCTTCCTCTTGCAGCTGCTGGTCTCTAGCTGAACATGGCTGAGGAGGCAGCGAGGTCCTCCCGAGGTGTGAATGTATGTACAGGTTTTAATGGTGTCTGAAAGGCAGAATCCCCACAATTTGATGCTTAGATGTAGAGTTACAACATTGGATGCCCTGCCAGACATGCTCTAGACGTGGATTGGCTTTACAGGGATCTGCCTTCGCATGTCTCTTGATGTGTGCAATAGTTATTGAAGCAAGATTAATGGACATACTCTCTGGCAGTTCTGTGCTTTCGGGGCAGATTTATATCTCTAGGTGGGTCCTGTAATCACTGTGCTGTGCATTACACCTTCTGCTGGTTGCTTGTGCCATAGTGTAATGTAAGGACTCCTGCAGTCCTTTACAACAGGTAGTAGTGCCATTTCTGACAGCACTGGGCAGCTCTTCCACTGCCTGGGCTCTTGTGTGTTAGTGGGATTGATGAAGTTTTCTTCCATCCATTCCCTTTAACGTGCTCCCTGATCGCAGCAAATAGCTGTGTACTGAACTGGGACAATGAATCTTTGACCTTTACATGAGCCTGGAACAGGCATAAGGAGAAACTACGCTAGTCTGCTCCTCTGTTTCTGCATTTGGACTTGAGGTAAACTTGTCATCCAAGAGTATTCTGTTCTCAAATGCTTTTGTTTTTCTTCTAGTAGCCACCTAGAGAGGATTGTTTATCATATACCTTAAGGAGGTTTCTTTTACAGAATTTGCTGACCGTTTTCTGTATTTAAATGGCTTTTCTCTTTCTTTACATTGACCCTGCTCTGTTCAACAGCCACTTAATAAAGTCTGGGGGACTGGACTGTATTGATTTGAGATTGACCTGTACACTTCTGAATCTTTCCCACTTCTGTCAGTCTGAGCAAATTTTGCTTCAGTTTTGGTGTATATCCACTTACATATCTCTTTCCTCTAGTAACTGTTATTGCTCATTTTTACTGGTGGCAGTTCTAGTATGTATGTGCTGAATACTGAAGTCTAAGGACTTAGGACTTGTGTCCTCCTGAGCAAATTTAATTCTAATTTTGATGTATGTAGTAGAGGGTATCTCTTGGTATTTGGTAATATCAGTTTGGGTGCAGAAGCTCTTGAATCTAATTTAGCTGATTCTGTGGAAATGAAGGAGCCAGCTACCAAGCCCACCAATCCTCATAGAGTTGTAGGATAACTGAGACCCCACAGCGGTTTCCAAGTGTGCTCTCTGCCAACCACACATGCAACAAGCTACTGAAACCTGTGGAAACGTGCCTGTGGTATCTCATGGACTTTACTGCCACCAGTGGAATCCATCTGTGCCTTTCATTTCTCTCAGGTACTGCAGCAGGAGCTTACAGGAGAACTAAACAAAGCTGTCACTTACTTACGGTAAGTGGAGCTGCCTGTCTGTCCTTCAAAGAATGGTATTTGGTCCTCTTTGTGGGAAAAATTTCCATCAATCACATTTTTGATTCATATTGATGGAACTGATGAGTTTTCTTACTTGAAAACTTGATTCTTCTTAGACAAAACTGTGGTCACTAGATCTCTGTAGTTCAGCCTCTACAGTTCTTCCTGTAGCTCAGCAAAGTGTTCTAAGTAGCAGGTTTTCTCTCAGGGTGGGCAGATCTACTTTGGTATGATATGAAACTTGGTGATGTTTCTTACAAAAAAAAAAAAATCTCCTTCAAATCAAAGAAAAGAATAAAAGGAAATATAAAAACAAATTAATTTTGTGAACATTTTTTTTCCTTTTCAGGTAAAAAAATAAATAAGGAGCAGAGTAAATAAAAGGGAGCAGTAAATATTTACTATTTTAAAGGCAAACATTTCCTCCTCTGTTGTATTTTTTTGTTGGGGGTTTTTGCTTGGTGTTCTTTTTTAGCCATACCACCCCCTTAGCTTTTATTTCAGGTAGATTCAACTGAAATTTTTTCTGCCCATGATTGTTTTTTGTTTGGCCATTGAACCAGATAATCCAATATTTGCACAGCACTCCCTGGAGCTGCATGAAGAGGTAATGTTGTCATTATGACAGGTAGACCTCAGGAGATTATGAGAAAGCACAGGGTCTCCTAGCAGAAGCTCCTTGGCCTTTAAATGTTCACTCTCAGATCCTTAGGATTTCCCTGCAGATCTCTGGACTGTGTTATATTAGAGGAGGTCGAAGTGTTGAGGGGGTCTGTGGCTTCCCGAAGGAAGAGCAATAATGGTATTCAGCAACAGGGCATGGAGTTTCTGGGCTGTTCTTGAGTATTTTTCTTTTGAGGGAAAGATAAGGCTTCTAGTGCTAAATGTTGGGATTTACTCCACTGTACATTTGAAAGTTATTTTCTTTTTAGTTTGTGGCTTTTTATAGTTCTGAAAACATGGTGATATATGTATATATCTATCTTTTCTACTATTTTTCTGCTGTGGGTTCTTGCTTAGGTCAGTGTACCTTGTTCTGTTTGTACAAAAATATTTGTTCCTAATTAAACTCACCTTCTTCTGTTTATACCAAAACATCCTGGACTCATGAAAACTGCCTGATCTGTGAAGCTGTCTGCTTGTCAAGGATTTTGCAGATCACTCTGCACACTGAAATTAGAAATTTCTCCTGCCTGGCTTAGATGGTTAGTAGTATAGATTTTTTAAGAAAATGCCCAGTGTTACAAGCAGCTGCAGGTTTTGTGCTTGTGAAACCTATTTGCACAAATATTAAAAGCCACCAAAGTCTCCACCCAAATCTGCCACAATTGCTCAGATCTCCAAACAATTACAATCTAATTAGAGCTGGCATTCAAAGTTGCCTCCAGCAATTGAAACAAAAGTAATTTAGCGGTAATAAAAGTGTAGATTGGCAGCTCTGGAGGCTGAACTCTGCTTATCCACAAAACGCACCCAGGGTGGGAAAGAGCTACAAGAATCACCACAATGACTGAAGGGCCTGACCCCCTGCCTTGAGATGACAACCCCCAAGGGATGAACAAATGGGCAATTTTCTACAGGTCTCTTTACTGCCACTGCCGAGAGTGCTGCTAATTACTGACAATAATTAGCATGTTGTCTGTGGCATGAATACTTTTCTGCTAGGAAAAACACCTGATTCATTGTATGATAACAATCAAATGCCCATCATGTCGTGATGGTGTTTATGAAGTTAAGGATTATTCTGAATTTGAACCGCAGCCTTTGAGGTGAAAGGCTTTATCCTGTTACCAGTCTGCCGTGTGTGACACACAGGGTTGTGATTACCAATTCATTTCATAAAGGCCAACCGTTTTAAATTCTCTCAAACTAGCAGCTGCTGGAGGAATGAAAAAGCAACTGGGTCTGGACAAAATATCTTTTTTTTTCCTCTCTGTTAATTTAAAAAGAAACCCTGCAATTCTTCCCCCTGATGAATGAGACTTTCAATCAGTGTTGAGCTATCACTGCTGAATGATAGCTTGTCTGTGCTTGCTTGACATAAGGCATTCTTCCAGTTCCAGAGGTGGAAGTCTTGTTTAGGCTGAAGAGCACCTGAGAAAATCAGCTGCTTCATGTTACCAATCAGTAGGAGCAATCTTTTTGATTTGATGTGGAGGTAGGTTCTAGATGAACCTGCTTTAGAAGGAGTGTTGCATTTGATGATCTTCAGAGATGCTTTCCAACCACAACCGTTCTGTAAATAGAATCCACTTGCTTCAGTTTCTTGTGGTGCTACTGGATTCTTTTATTGCTGCCAGTTATAACCAAAGGCAGAGGAAAGAAACCCCTTCCCTTCCCTTCCCTTCCCTTCCCTTCCCTTCCCTTCCCTTATAGCATAGAAGGGATCACCAGTGACTTCTGAGAACTGACAAGTCTTAGCTCTCCTCCAGCCAAGTTAGCATATGCCTTACTGCAGCAGGCAAACCTTAATTCAATTGGCAGTAGGATTACAGCAGGTATATTTACCATCAAGAACACTCATTTTCCATTTATAATTATCTTCTTCTCTGCTGAGTCAGGAGGAAAATCAAAATTATCCTCTGTTTTCGATTATGTTTTCCTTGCACTGACATGAAAATTCTGGGTGACATTGTCAAAAGCATCCAATTTATGTAGGATCAAAAGACTGTGGCTTTCAAGATCATCTGCTCCTCAGATGTGTAAGGGACATTAGAAAACAGAACCTTTGGTTTCAATGTTGAAGATGGAGGCATAGATAGGAGGTTGCTGCTTCTATTACTCTTCATATGGGATAAGATCATAATTTATGTTTTCAGATGAGGCTTTGAATATGATGTTCTTATGTGTTCTAATTAGAAGCCAAGTTGCCCCTGGGGCAGGTTTCAAAAGTGTGTAAATGTGCACTAATAGTTCCATTATAATTTTTTTCTTTGTCCCTCTGCAATATATGTTTCTGGCAGCCACAATCCACTCCAGAGGATGAAGAAGAAGGTAGGAGGCTTTGTGGATGCATATGAGAAAAAGTATTTTTTCTGGGGGAAGTTGTGGTTTGGGTTCTTGTTTTTTGGTTCTTTTTCGGTAATGTTCTTCTCATCTGCAAATTACTACTTCTGGTTTGAAAACTGCATGTAAGCAAGATGCTTTTATGCCTCCTTCATCACTGTGTTCCACTTCCCCTACAAGCAGATTCAGACAGAGGATGTCCCTCATTCCAAGGAGTATGTATGCCACCCATATCCATGCCTCAGTGATCTAGAGGTATTATGTTATCCCACTCAAAAGCCAAAGCTGGTTAGAGCAGTTGTACCTAGAGACATGCAGTATAGGACCTTTTCTTTTCCAGTTCTGTTCCCTCATCCCTATTTAAGAAAAGCAGGATTCTGTGAACAACTATGACAGCCAGCAACCTGTCTCCTCATCTCACTGCATGGAGCTATATCAGCATTTTGGCCCCGCATCTAACCCAGCACCTCATGAATCTCACCAAAATACAAGATAACAATACAGATGGAGTAAGATAACAATACAGATGGAAGCATTTAAGTTGTATATGTATGTAGAGTAATTTGGGTTGATAAATGCTGCAGAAGTTTAAAGCGTTATTTTGTCTAACACTCACATAAACTTACATTCCTTGGCTTTGCGTTTTGTTGTGTGGATTAAGTTATAGCAGATCTGTCTGGAACACCCATTGAGGCTAAACAGTGGTGCTTCATTGTTTAATATCAGCTGCTTTATTACAGGAATTCAAATAAAATTTGACCTAAACAAGGCAGGCCTTCCTGCTATTTTTAGAATGCTATGCCGTATTCTGTGTCCGTGTTTCACAGACCGGTGTGTAATTTATTGATATGTGTCCTTCCTTCTCTCGTTATTTGATGCACAAGCTTTTGAGAGGTTTAAAATCATCCAGAAATGTTAAAAGTGGAAAAGGGAAGAAAAGAAAAAAAAAAATCTGCATGCCTTGATACCACAGCTGAAATGGGAGCGGGGGTGGGTTGCTGTAGGCAAGTTCAAAACTGCACTGCCTCACAGCATTGCTGGGATCTCTGAGCTTTGAACATTGTCTGGCTCCAATGCCTCCATGATCCTGTTCAGAGAAGTTGTTCCAAATGTGTCTTTTCCTTCTGTTGCCCCTTGCCCTGGCATCTGGCAAGAGGGCAGAGGAGCCTCTCCTTCAATTTTCTCCTGAGTGATCTCCATCTCACCGTTCGCTTTCAGGTTGGAGGCAGGTGTGCAGGAGACCACAGGTTCCTTTAATCCCTATTAAGAACAGCAGATCACAGTTGCCCCTCTGGCCTTGTTCCCTATGACTATGAAACTAGCTTTAGCAGCCGAGAGATTTTATCTTTCTAGTGGAAATGTAGTGCTGGTCAAAGGTCTGCACTGCATCTTTTAGGACAGTTTCTTAACTGTGTGAAGTTAATTGTGAGGCAGTGTCCGTTCCAAGTCACAGGTTTTGGCAGAAGGCTTGTGCTACACTCTTGCCTTTCTGCAGCTCCGCTCCCTTCCCTGGGAGAGATCTCAAAGAGGAAACCCACAAACTATGCCAGACATGTAAAGAGGCCTCCACCCCCTCTTAGAGGCTCCTTTATTTGCCTGCCTCCTCTTCCCATTACCTATCTGGTGCCCATAGGGAGGGAACAGGCAGTTCTGGGATGCACTGCAAGCTGCGTGGGGATGATAAGCAGCTCTGTTTTTCTTTGTTATCTCTAAAACCTACCTGGTGCAGTCTGTCAGCTGCTTCAGGTGCTCTCTGGGAGGATGAGCCAAGGTGTCTATGCTACACAGTAGTCTGGCTGTACCCTTGCCAGTGCCTGCAGCAGATAGGACAGGCTGATAGGAAGCAGCCAGTTGCTCCTCCAGCAGTTGCTGCCCAGTTTTGTTCCTCCATCTTCTGTTAATTTAGATCATACCTTAAGTGCGTCCACAACTACGTTTAAGCAAAAGCTGTTGCCATAGTAACACTGGAGCTTTTCTAAATGCAGTCTATGATGTAAACAACTAAAATGACTGTCACCCCAAATAGTTTATTTCTTCTGTGTAGTTTATGGAGTATTTAAATATGTTTTGGCACACACAGATTTACCACTTCTAAGTATAATTTGAAGGAGTAACACATCTTTTCTTACTGCCTCCACTTCAGCAGATCTGTTTCCATGTCAACAGCTCACATTGATAAAGAAATTGACATTCTGACTGCATTTGGCAGTGTAGGATACAAGGTGACAATTAAAATAAATCAATGTTTCTAATGATGCTGATGTTAAAACCATGCCAAAATACTGGGATTCCCATGCACAGTAGGCAGAGATTGCTTCTTTTAATCTGCAGAGAGTGAGGCAGGAATTCTCATGGGAACAGACTTTCTTTGCAAGATTTTTAAGCCTTCCTGCTTACAGATGCAGGAAGACTGGGAAAGCAAACTCTCTCTCTCTCACAGAAAAATGCACCTTGCACTCTGTGTGTATGTGCACATGTGTGTTTGCTTTGGCTCATCCACTTCTAATCTAGGTGAGGTCTGAGAATGTGTAAAGCATGTAATAAAAAATAGAATGCAATTCTTGGATTATAAACCTGTTTTGAGCCAAGTTTCTCACAAAAACGGTGCCCCCTCTTTCCACTCCTGATTTCTTTGTAGTGAATATATGTGTTGAAATTACTGAAGGACAAGAAGCATGGAGGCCCAGAGGGGCATTTTTTCAAGCATTTTTTAAGCTTGAAAGCTTGTTCAACAGACTGGAACTTCAAATTGTGTATTTTGGGGACGTTTTCTCTGTCTCTGTGAGCAGCATGTAGATAGATAGTAGTCACTGTTGAGGTGTCATCACTGTGCTTGTTTTCCCTTAGTTCATAAGGGCTGAGATTAGTGTCCTAATGTATTAAGCACCCCAGTTATACATTATATGAGAGACAGAAACATGACCCCCATTTTACAGGAGCAGAGAGGGATTGAAAAAAGTTTTTCAAAGCTGCAGGTTGGATTGGATGCTTCCAGGTGGTGCAAGCTCCCTACCTGTGGTTGAGATGCCAGAAAATCCTCTGTCTGGTATTGACTTGGGGTCATACTGAAGTCTCATGGCAGACATGGAAATCCAGCTTAGCTCTCCTGATTTATAATGTACTCACTTTCAAGGGTGAGCAAAATTTGGGAAAATATTTCCATGGAGGTATTCAACTTGTCTGAAGGTACTCTGTCTAGTTTGAAGTAGGTTTAAATCTATAATTTCTGTTGCACATGAGGACTATAAATGCCTTCTAATGTTAGGCATATAGGTGATGTGCCTAGTGACCTTAGTTGCTGTGGATTCTCCTGCAATCCAATGAAAAGGAATAGTTGTGTCCAAGCCACAGTTCATGTCACCTTCAGCATGTGTCTAGCAGCGCCTGATACTGCTTTGTGAATATGTAAATTCACTTGTTACATCTTTTGTATTATGGAATTTTTAAATATAATTTTTTATATAATTTTTGTGGGTTTTGCAAGTGCACAAATTTACTTTGCCTAGCGAGGCTTCTATTTTTGAATTAAATTCTTAGGTGTTGTTTTAGAGAAAAAAATGTAAAAGCAGAAATACTGGTAAGAGTAATGTGGTTCCTGGTACCACTGAGGTATACCAAGAATCTGTCATTTGTGTAATGGAGAGTGGAGATGAATATAATAAATCTCTCACATGTACTAATGACAATTTTATTTTCAGAATGCATTCTTTGGAGGATCTCTGTGCACTTCAGAAGAATTAGTGAATTATGCCTCACAGCAGCCCATAAGATAGTAAGTATTATTACTGTATTTTGTAAATGTGAAAGAATTGTGTTTTATTAATAAACAGAGAACTTGCAAAATCAGTCAAATCCATGGAAAATAACTTTTCCCTATCGAAAAATCCTACTCTTTCAAATACAAGACATGTGCAATGTTTGTATTTCAGCAAACGAGCCAGTGCTGAATGACTTTAATTTGATTGCACAGGAGTGAGACACTTTTAGGAATACCCTGTGAATGTCACTGAAATGCTGTAGCATAAAAAATAGATTGCAGCCAAGACAGGACATGTAATCTCTGTTCTCTGATCTTGACTATTGGCTGTAGCTGACAGCAGAATAGCAGCTGGTTAGATGGGGCTGCACAATAATTAGGGCTAAGATGATCCAGCCCTTTCTATTGAACTGCTGTTGGCCTTCCTTACTGCATTACCTCATCTCCTGGCTGCAGGGATTGGGAATCCTTCAAGAAGGTGTGCCCAATATTGTTTTCCCCCACCTTGAGTTAGAGGCATAAAAGTAGCAAGGGCTGTATGTGCTGCTTCTCAGAGATTGGGCTGAGTGAGGGGTCCTGTTAGTGGGTAACCTCCTGCTCCTGTGGGATTTGGTTTTGAAGGGCACCAGGGTCAGGCAGTCCCTGCTGGTACCACAGTTTTCAGTACCTGGCTCTGCCTGAGTTCTGGTGTCTCTAGACACTAGAAGATGTTGCCACACACTTCTCAAGCTAAGTTTCAGTACCTGTAGCCATTGTTCCATGGAGATGTGACTAGCCATATGGTAGTGCTGCTTCTACCCATTTTATTACCTAAATTTAATTAGCAGGCAATTATAATATTTAGACAAACAAATATAATAACGTACTGTCATGCTTCATTGTAAATAATGTCTGTAGTAGCCAAAGCAATGTTATTTGACTTAATATGAATGTGCTTGACATATGCCATCTAGAGTGAGATGAACATGATGCCTAAGACAAACTCTGTAGTAACATGTGGTCCCTGCTGCTCAAAAGCTCTGGAAACCCGTCCATAATCAATAACAGTAAAGTTCCAGAGAATGAAAGGGTGGTCATAATCATTTATATATGAGTCAATGCAAACCAGATGAAATGCATTACCAAAGACAGACAGGAATTGAAGAACAGCTTTAACTTAGTCCAAGAAATTCTGTACTAAAGATCCTGGCTTTAAGAAGACTGTAATATCTAAGGCACAGCTGAGAAACCTTTGTGCTAAACAGAAGGAATATATGAATTAAGGATGTTATGTGGTCTTTGCCTGTAATTTGATACAGCATAAATGCCCTGAAATTGTCAACCTAATTCTGTCCAAATCTGAAAATAAAGTTTGTTCTTTCCACACAAAATTTCTTCTAATTTTGCAGAGGTGTGCGCTTGTGCACCACTAATCGAAAAAACCCTATAATTCTAATAACTGAGCAAACCCTGTTCCAATCCAACACTAGAAAGTGGAGGAGGAAAGAAATTAGTTACAACCCCTCATGAAAGAAAAAAAAGAGGTGGAAATAATAAAGAAAATTAGTTTTCCTATTAAACCAAAATATATTACACTTTCAACTTCTGCCCTTCTAAAATAAAAGAAAGCAGGAGGTTGTCAGTGGCAAAATACTACATTGTTGGATTTTAATAGAATTGTAAAACCCATTTCTCAGCCTTTGTGAGGATGTCGTGGAAATGCAAGATGCTACTCACAGTTCTGCTTGGTTTCATTCAGTATCAGAGTTGCCTTTTGTTGTCAGTGGGGTGCAGTTCCTATGGAGTGAAACAACGCATACAGCATGGACTAAAGTGCCTCAAAACAGCTGTGTGCTGCCTTAGGCAGTACCTCAGTGGTTAACAGGGATAATGAATGTGCACACTAACAACAGTGAACACAGCCAGTTTAAGGATCAAGACCAAAGGTTATTTTGGGGTAAAAGAGAGAAGAAGGTGAAAATACACAGGCGTGCAGGAATACAGTGTTGAAAGCATATTTAGGGCCTTGGCAAAAAACAGAGACTCTTCTTCTTCTGCTGTTACTTGGCAAAAAAATAAAACTTAACCTGAAACATAGGTAGCTAAAATATTGCTTCAAGCTGCCTTAAAGTTCACAGAGGCTCTCTTCTGCTGAGGGCTGGGCAGAGCAGAAGGGAAGGGTAGTAACTAGGGCTTACTGAGACCTAGTGTGGCTTTCTGCTGGGGCACACATTCCTGAGCAGTCACTTTGCTACCTTTTGGAAGGATAGGGATGCTTCTCCTAGACTCTTCATGCTGGTGCAGGTTGGTGTGCAGGCACAGAAACCTCATACCAGAGAGAATGCTGCAGTTTCAACAGTAACAGGGTTTGGGCCAAAAAGAGAGTGAAAGGGCATGCAGTGATACATGCAATACCCCATCTTCTTCTGCTGTCCTGGATATGCCAAGTCTTCCTGCTCTTTTTCTAGTCCACAGCAGAGGAGCAGCACAGCAAATTGACTGCTTGGTCCATTCTCTCTCCTGTAGCTGTAAAATGATGAGCTGTTGCTACCACTGGAAGAGTGGCACTGGGTCTCTGGTGACAAAGTAAGCAGGTAGCATAACTGGCAAGTGCTTACTGCAGCAGAAGGGAGATTCCAGGGTGTCAGAAATGTCTCACCTTGGTTCTGCATCTGGATGTTTGAATGCTGAGTCAGCTTCCCAGTGCACCGTGTTATTCTGGAAAAAAGTTACTCCGTTTACTCCTCAGGTTCCTAATTGCTGGGGTCAGAGACTGGCCTATAATTGCAGCTGTCAGCTCACTGTTAAATAGAGAGATGTAAAATACCTCCTTGCACATCATTTATTAACATTTAAAACCCATCAGGGGACATATAAAACGTTCCTTTTTTTGTAACATTTATAAACTACCGAGGAGCGCGGAAATATTCCCCTATATTAATTACGGTAATTTAGGCGATGTCCATGGAGGGCTGGTGAGCACAGCAGCTATGATTCTCCCCCACAATTCTTTTATTTCCAGGCACTGATGTTCCCCTGAGCCCCTTCCAGCTGCAAATTCTCCTGGCATGAAGCAGGGTAATGCTGGAGAGTGCATGTATTTTCAGACCATGTATACATGAGGGAATTGCACTAAGGTTACTGGTAAGCCTGCTTAGTTAAACCGATGGAAAATGTGGCATGGACAGTCTTATTTCATCTGGTCACTTCTTTTAGATTTGGATTAGGTTTGAAATCAAGTAAACTCCCATTTAACATCTTTAAATAAAGATGTATGAAGGCATTCGCATCAGTTTAACTTGAATTGTTTCAGTCAGATTTAAATGAAACTGGTGAAGCTTTCTTGTACTGAGGTGACCTCAGTAAATACAAATTTCTGTCTCTATTCTTCAGACCAAAGGAGCTGAAGCTCTTCTGGGTTTTCTCAAGACGTAATTTTAGTCACCTATGCCAGTAGCCAGTGGGAATTATAAGCTTTGCTGGACGAGGGTAAATCAAGTGAGGGACATTTAGTGGTCAGGAAAGGAACATGAAGGAAGGCAGCTTTACTTGTCACTCAAAGAAAATGAGCACAGCAGCTTATTTGAACTTCTCCAGGCCTAGTGCTGTGCATGGTTGGGCCTGCCATCGACCCTCAGTGTCTTGTTATTGTCAGAGTATCCAGTGGGTCTAGCACAAGCACACATGGGGTAGTCCAGGTGATGCATTTGACTGGGGAAGGGCCAGCCTGCAGCACGTATAGGTGACAAATTCCCTTTAGAGCATTCATTCTTCTGCTGGGGCAATACAGAGCTCTTGGTACCTGTGTGTGAGAGCAAGAGAATGGGCAGGTATCTGTTCCCACTGGGTTATTTCAGCCAGCTGATGCAAAGTAAGTAATGCAGCTACTTTCAGTTCATGAAACCTTGGTGGTGGGCATGTTCTCCTGCCATAGTGTGACATTTGGAGAATAGAGTATGCTGAATATCATCTCAAGCTTCCCCCGTGAAATAATTTGAAGAATGTTCCTCAGCTGCACATGCTGAGCCGTGAGAATTGTTGCTGAAAGTACATAGTGTGGTGTATTCTTAATTTTAAATGACTCCACCATGGAGAAGTGTTAGAGAATTTCTGTGGTTTTGAAGGGTACAGATACGTGGTTTTCTTCATCAGAGGTAAAGCCTTAAAAACACTGCTTGTCACTTTCTTGTTATACACTTGCTGTGTCACCTGTGTTTCAGTGAGTGTCCCAAAACAGTGATGGAAAAGCACTGATCTAAAGTAGTAGGGTTCTTGAGCCAGAGGGGAGCTGATTAGATCCAGTGCCTGAAGGGGAATTCTTCTGCAGAGGTACTCTTCCCATTACTGTGCCACTAGGCCATATATCATTGGAGGGCTGAAATTTGTTTTTATCAATTCAGGAACAAGATCCTACATCTGTTCCTAATTACAGGTAGGGGTCTCAGAGGAGGCCTGAGTTACCTTGTATGTGGATATCAAAATGTCTAGCTCTCATTACTTGAATAGGTAAATAATTTTATTCATCATCTGTGCAGGGACATAGGAAGTGTAGCCCAGGAGATGTTAACAATTAACAGCAATCTCATCTGCATTACTGGCTATCAATATCTTCTGCTCAGTAGTTTAATATTGACTGTGTAAACCCTCTGGAAAGGGATAATTTTCTTTTTTTTCATGTAAATTGGACATTTACAAATATATTTCTGGATTTGTTCAGATTGAATTTACATTGTATTTTTCTGCAGAGGATATGATTTATGGTTTTTGCTCTCTGTGGGGGAATGAAGGACCCAGTGTCTTCTGTAAAATGTGTGCTGCCATGGCTTGTGACTGGCTTCCATTCAGTTCAAAGTGCTGCTAACCATCATGCAGTACTGTTTCCTGTGCCTGAAGGAGGTAATTTCTCTGGACCCAAAACTTTAGTTTTGACAGAGCTTTTCATTTTGAGGTAATCTGTCCCTGTTCCATGCAGTGTACAGTTTTACTTTCCAGTAAGTGCAAGGATTTGCTCTTAGTTTTTAAAAGGCCTTGCCCTCACTGTACAGTTACTTTAGTTGCTTGCAAGAAGGTCACATGCAAGAAATGCAGCACCCTGTATTGATAAAATTTATTGCTATAGATTCAAACAGACGTGAGAGAAAAATAACAAATGTAAATACTTGCAAGCAAATGCACTACTATTAATATTTTTAACTTGAGCTGCCTTACCTCAAGCACACTGGTGCCTTTTAGTGAAGTCATCTGCATAGCCAGAGAGTATAGGTAAGAAATAGTTAGTACCACATACCAGATGCTGATAGAACTCTTCTGTATAGTTAAACCATGACACTACAAGGTGGCTCTCCTCCCTGTAGAAACTGTAACTCAAGTGTTGTTAACTTAACCCCCTGTTAAACTGTGACTGCTGGGAAATTCAACTGTATTCCAGGCAGTACAAAATACTGCTGACAGATTTGTTCTGCCCACTGCTAATTGTGATAGCAAAAGTGCTTTGATGCTTTCTATGTATGAGGCTGGGAAATCCCTCTGAGAAGCTTAACTCATGCAACAATGTAAAATACACTGATGCTGTTATTTGAATTTTTCTGTTTGTTGAGGTGAATGGCAGTTACCTGCCAATGGGAACAGAGGACAAACCGGCGATTTCAAATCAGTGCATTTAATTTGAATTCAGAACCAAGCACATTGCTAGAGTTATTAGTAGAGCAATCAGTTTGGAAGCAACTACAGCAATATGGGTGGTAAATAGGTGGCAGCATGGATTTATTAGAAGTAAGTCATACAAACTAATTTCTTTCTCTGATAGGATAAAAAGCTTAATGAATAAGGTAAATCCACCAGAATTGTGTATCTCCATTTCACGGACATTTTTCTTACAGTTCCATACAACAGTCTCATAAGAAAATTACAAGCATGGATAAGATATAATATTTTATAAAATATGATGGATTGTGAGTCATTTTGAGTGACAGTAAATATATATGTCAAGGTATATCTGAAGTGCTTGTCACATTGGTACTTATATATGTATTAATAACTCAGTTTTGAGAGGAGAATGCTGTCTTCTAGGAATCAATTCTGGCTCAAATATTAAGTTAATGTGCTCTATTTTCATTAATTGCTTTGATGGTAGGGTTAGGGCTTCATTGATTGTAGGTGTGAATGATATTAGTCTTCTTGGAACTACAAATACTATGCAGAGAGAAGTCATTAAAATATCCCCTTCTTTGTATGTGTTCCTGGCATATGCACTAGAGTCTTGGACAGGGAGTGTGTGCATAGCTGTACCACTTTAGAATTTTGTCTATAAAGAAAACTGTCCTACCTGGGATCAAGAAATTGACTTTCTATCTGCAATTACTCTAAAAAACCCAAACCCTAAAAAGCCACACATTGAAAACTTACATTAAAAGAACATTGAGGTTGTAAAGCCAACCACTGAGTAATTAGGAAATAATAGAATTCAAGTGGCCTGTATAATTTTATTTCAGTTTCCTAATGCATATTTATTATGAAGCAGTCCTTAATTCCAGGAATTCACACTATTTTAAACTTAGGATTCTCTTTTGGTAGCTGTCTGCAAAGGAAGGAATTTCATCCAGACAGCTTTTGGCTTCATGCAATTTCATGAAAAATTCCTCAGAACTTCATTGCAGGCCAGTTTGCAGCACACCATTCCTAATTATATTCCGACGAAAAGGAGATGTGCAGGCAGAGACATTGAAGCACTCCAGAAAAATATTTCAGAAGCACTACAAAGAAGCATGTAGTTCTGAAGCACAACAATGATTTAAGAAATTGGTGAAATCTGACTTTTTAAAATAAATAAATAAAACTTCAAAAATCCTTCCAAATTCAAGTTTCAGTGCAGATATTTTGCAAGGTCTGTAATTAAAGTCATAATGTGTTCTCTACGTACACTGAATCTTTGTGTCTGAAGGTTTGCACTGTTGCCTTAGATGCATGACAAGTAGGCATTTTCTGTTGGATGCTCTGGATAATACCATTAGATGCACAATAATTAGGTGTTTTCATCTCATTAATATTCATTTTCATACATTTATATGCCTCTCTTATAGCATTTGTTAATTAACATACATTTACAATGGTATATTCCTCTTCCCCATTCACCCATTCTGACTAATTTAATGAGCTGACATATCAGATGACTTCTCGTACAGGATTCTGCTGTTGTATCTTTGGTGGGAACAAAGGAGTGGTTATTGTGCTGTTTGCAAGCAGTATTAGCACAGCTATTTTTTCTCATAAGGAATCTGGGCCATGGAGAGTTTGTTCTCAGTGATGCTATTGCAAAATAGAGGGCTCCTTACTGTCTATTTCCTTTTATTCATATTGTTAAAACCTGCATTGCAGAGGCAAAGTTTGTGCCCTAACGTATTATTCAAATTGAAAGCAATTACAGTTTTTACCCCTAAAAGTTTGTGTTTTGTGCATCTCAGAGAGTAGAGTGCAGCCTGTGAGACTGTAGTGAGGGACTCATCAACATTAATAGAAAAAAAACCATTTAAACATTCTTGTAAGTAGGGCTAATTTAAAAGGTAAACTAAAACATTCAGGGGAGTTGAAGGAAATCCCCATTTCCTGATAATGTCTGCAAGGAGGTGAAGGAGTAACTGAAATGCTGCTGTATAATTACACCTGCTGGGGATATTCATTATGATTCTTTGGTTTCTCTGGAGTCTAACTATTAGTAGTAAGTTAGCTTGCCTGCATATCGTACAAATGTTTTAACAGACCATGCACAGCACCTCCCACAATAAAGTATGTGGTTTCAGTTACTGTGTTGCTGCTGAAGGACAAAGTAATAATAATAATTAATAATAATAATAGCAGCAAAACACATACAGAAAATAAACATAGTTCCTTCTGTAGGTTTAGCAGATAAAGTTTTTGTGACACTACAGTTTTTCGCCTCTCATTTCACCAGAAATTAAGGTGAAAAACTCCTGTAAAATTCTTCATACAGATACATCAAAAAGCAATCTCAGCAGTTAACAGATTATTCAAATTCAAAGGGAGAAAACACACCTGGAGGGGAATTTTCAAAAAGGCTCAATGTCAACTTAATTCTGTTCCCACTGAAGTCAATGGGAGTTAAGCCAGTACAGAGTGTTTTTCAAAATCTTAACCCTGGGATCTGCATACCCATCTAAGTTCGATGAGGTTTACTCTTTAGGAGATTCCAAGTTATTAAGGGAGAGATTTTCAGTAGCACCTGAGGGATTTAGAAGCACAGTTCAATTAGTCTTTCAGTGCAATTTGTGCTTCTAAATACCTGAGACAGGTTTGAAAATCTCACGCTAAAACCCTGTCTCAGCTGTTGGTTAAAGCCTCAGTGCACATGTCTATTCTGATAAAAATAGGATTGCAGTGTGAGGCACATGCGGAATTTTGCGTGTGGCTGGATGGTACGCCAGGAGAATAGGCTGTCACATCCTCGTTAACTATAAATGAAGGGCACTGTCAAGTGAGGAGCGTTTGAACAACACTGCAAACACTGCCGCCGCCGTCCTGTGCCGGGCTCTGCCTAATACTGAGGAGTCACGTTCCGTGACCTGTGTTCAACTGAGAGGCACAGAACTCCCTGAAGATGCAAGGAGGGTAAGTTAGTATTCATTTTGAGCACGGTGGAAGGATCTGGTGCCCCACTTTTTGGATTGGCATATCACTTAGGAGTGATGGATGCGGTTATACGTCAGTGAACATGATTTACATGGGTTTAAATGGCTTCTTTTGATGTGGGTTTTATACTGCAGCCACCCAACAAAACCTTGCCCTGCTAGTGCACTGAAGATTATCAGATTTAGGTGTCTTGACAGCCCTCACTTTTTCTGCTGGCAAGAAGAGACATATCCCTCCTTTCCCAAATTTCATGGAAGAGAAAACACACTTCCTTTTAAATGTCTGAAAGAGAAAAGAGTAGACAATTCTGTCAGTATGTTAGAAACTGGGAGATTCAGCTGTGACTCTTAGAAGAAAGGTTTGAAAGTCCAGCGTTCCTTCATTTAAGGGCAGCTTGGCTGGCAATGCCAGGTTAGCTCCCTCACTGTTTGGAAGGTCCAGGCATGAAATGCTGGTGGTTCATAGGTTAGTCTGCCTTCTTTGCTCATAGGATGCAGTGCATGTTTCACACAGAAATGGGCAGTATGCCTCTTTCAGAGGTCAGGTTCTCCTTGAGATACATCTAAGCTCTCCCACTGATGGGAAATAGTTGGATGGCTACTGAGCAACATTACTGCCAGAATGATGTTTTGAACCACACTGGTCCTCCTCAAGGCCTCTTGTGAAGGTGCCTTGCTTTACATTTTAAGTCTGCTGTGGTGCACTTGAATGGGAATTTGGGGATGAGGAAGGAAGAAATGGGAGTAAGAAGCTGATAAAGAAGTTGTTTTCCTTTAAAAAGGATGGCTTAAAAAAGGATTCTAAATTTGAAT
Organism: Polioptila caerulea; assembly: GCA_013397295.1. Classification (NCBI taxonomy): domain Eukaryota; kingdom Metazoa; phylum Chordata; class Aves; order Passeriformes; family Certhiidae; genus Polioptila; species Polioptila caerulea. Next base: position 213,138 of record VYXF01007738.1, read on the forward strand.
TAGTTTAATGTGCAATACACCACACAAAAATGAAGAGGAAGCTTGTAATTTATTGCAGAGGCTGTCCAAGTCACTCTGAAATTAAGCCTAACAGAAAAATCAGTCTTAGTCTTTACTTGGGTAGGCAGATGGGTGAAAGGAAGTAAATCTGTTTTTGTACCATCTCTTCTTCTCAGCAAGCCTTGTACTCGTGTCACAGGGAGGAGCAGCAGGAACATTATAGCAGCAGACCTAGAGAAATGCCAGATGCTCTTCTGTGAGCAAAGGGGGATGAAGCAGCAGGAAATGAAAGGAGCCTCATCCTGATGAATGCAGAGAGGTAGCAAGCTCTGCAAAGCAGGGTGAAATAGCTCCCCACTCTGTAAAAGGAAGGAGTCTGGGAGGTGAAGTAGCGGTAATTCACACAACCCAAGCCAGCCTATTCAAGGGACTACTGTGTAATTCAATACAGAGTGAAGAATTACCATCTTTATACACTATTGAACCTAAACCAAGCCCACAGCCAAACTGTTTCAAGGGAAAGCATTTGCACTTGTACTGGAAATAACAGTTAATGAATGGCTCTAGAAGCTTCAGATTACATTAAGAGTTGAGATTTACAGTCTGAGTAGGGTATTTCTTATGACAATACTTTTGTTTAAATATAGATTCCCCTTTGGAGGTGCTTGATAAAGGAAAATACGACCAACAGTGTTACGGAGCTCACATTTCAGGGAGAAGAACTCTGCAGAGAACTGCTGCTTCTGAAGCCTTCCAAGTACACTAAAGTAGGAAAGCTCTGAGTATCAGAAGGGTGGAAGAGGATTTGTAATAGGCAGTTCCTAAATGGAATAAGGCAAGGCAGTGTGTGGCTGGTTCATCATCAGGACAAAAATATGGTTGCATTATGGGGTGGCTAATGTCATGGAACCTAGGATAGGTCAGGAGGCAACTGAATTACAGGTGAGAAGAGTGAATCATAGAATGGTTTGAGTTGGAAGGGACCTCTGAAGGCCATGTAGATCAACCCCCCTATAATAAGCAGGCGCATTTTCAACTATATCAAGTTGTTCAGAACCCTATTTAACCTGACCTTGAATGTTTCCACAGATGAGGGATCTACAGCTTCTCTGGACAACCTGTTCCAGTGTTTCACCACCCTCACAGTAAAAGATTTCTTCTCCTATTTCTAGACTGAATCTACCCTTTTTTGCTTTAAACCCATTCCCCTTGGTCCTATCACTACAAGCTCTATTAAAATGTCTGTCTCCACCTTTCTTATAAGACCCTTTCATGCACTGTAAGGCTGCTATAAGGTGTCCTCAGAGCCTTTTCTTTTCCAAGCTGAACAACCCCAAGTCTCTCAGCATGTATTCACAGGGGAGGTGCTCCAGCCCTCTGATCATTTTGATGGCCCTACTCCAGACTCACAACATCAGGGATGTGTCTTTCCTCAGCTGGATCCAGCACTTCAGGTGGGGTCTCAGCAGAGAGAGTAGATGGGGAGGATCAGCCTCCTTGACCTGCTAGCCATGCTGCTTTTGGTGCAGCCCAGGATATGGTTGTCTTCCTGGGCTGCCAGCACTCATTCCCATGTCGAGGTTCTCATCAACCAAAACTCTCTCCTCTCAGGGCTGCTCTCAATCCATTCTCTGCCCAGGCTATATTTGTGTTTGGCATCACTCAAAGCCACATGCAGGATCTTACACTAGGCCTCGTTAAATTGAGATTCCTGTAGGCTCATGAGATTCCTGTAGGCTCATTTCTCGAGCTTGTCCTGGTCCCTCTGGATGGCATTGGGTGTTTCAGCTGCACCACATAGCTTGATGTCACATGCAAATTTGCTGAGGGTGCACTCAGTCCCTTTATCTGTGTCATTGGTGAAGGTATCAAACAGTACTGGTCCCAGTACAGACCCCAGAGGGGCACGACTTTTCACCAGTCTCCATCTGGACACCGAGTCGTTTACTGCAACCCTTTGAGTGTGCCCCTTCAGCTAACTCCTTATCCATGGAACTGTCCACCCATCAAATATATATCTCTCCAATTTAGAGAGGAGGATGTTGTGGGGGACTGTCAAAGGCGTTGCAGAGTTCCAGATGGATGACATCTTGCCTTGTCCACTGAATGGATGAGCTGTTGGTGTAGTCACAGGAAAATGTAGCATGAAGAGAAAGATGTAAAGAAGTGGGGAGAAGGCAAAAGTATCCCCTTGACCCAGATAAAAGACTGAAGAGCTCTGGGTAACTTTTCTGATTTGGGCTGCAAAAGTGTCTGATGCACAGAGACTCCTATGTGGTGGTCAGTCTCTGAACAGGCACTTAATGCAGTCTTATTTTAGTTTCAATTTTGTGAAAAACTGCAGCTCCTGATAATCAAACACTGGAAATATCCTTTTGATTCTGCATGGCTTGCCTGGCCTGGAGGCTAGACCCAGAGTGATGGCTAATGGGAGTTTTGACAGGAGCACTGCACAGATTGGTGATTCGGAGAGCAGCATTTTCTTCACTCGTGGTCTAATCTTGGAGGAAGTGAGTCACTGCTGTCTTTTTTTCATTTGCTTGGAAGTTGGGCTGGTAGCAAGAACACATTATAGAAGAATCAAGTTTGCTATCCTTCCTTCCTATACTTGTGTCTCTCTTATGCTAACTTATCCCACTTAATGCAAAACTCATCTTGGAATGGGGTCCATAAACAAGTGGCTCTAAAAGGGACAGGTGAGCTATTTAATTAATGACTTCTGTTCATCCCTGCCATCCAGCCTAGCCAACTCCTGCCTTTACCTGGCTCAAGGGGAACAGATGATTGGGCAGTAGTGCTGCAGTGTTCGCTTCCAGGCAGAGCCTGAGACCTGTTCAGCTTCATGGGGAAACAGTGACCCTGCAGCAGCAAACCCTCTGCGAGATGTTAATCCTGCTGTAAGGATGTGGTGCAAAGCTGTCTTAATGTCAGCATTAGCAGGATGGACAGGTGAGGTGTAGAAATAGCTGATACAAGAATTTTGGGAGATTCCTTGGGGCCATCCATAAGATTGTGCAAATCCACATCCTCTAAAGATGCTTCTCCTCCCTGACCCCTAGACGAGCTGTTCTCACGATGCTGAGGCCAAAGGCTGGGACAGAGTGCATATCCCTCAGGTAAAGTGGAAATAGAAACATATACCACAATTTGTGCTGTGCTCCTTCCTGACGTAATCAAATACTGTAAGTTTTACACACCAGTGCACAGATTACTGGCATTTACTAGGAAGAATGAGGAGCAGGCTGGCAACTGCTTGGAGGCACATGGAATATACAGGCAATTGCTCTGGAGCATGGGGAACACATAGGCAATTGAATTCCCAACTGGTTTCTAGGCAGGAGCTACCAATTAAAATTGAAAGAATAAAAGACCGCAAGCTTGGGACTGATGATACGCTCTGGAGAGAGGAGTTGCCAACAGCTTGTGCTACAAAGATGCCTCTCTTTCAATGGATTTCAAATGGTGAAAGAAACTCAGGTAACAGATCATTCTTTTCTTCTGGCTTCCCTGATTTTCATGTACTCAGTCGTACAGCCAAAATTCCTACAAAGACAGACGGGGCTGCTCCACATGAATTCCAAACAGCGAGCCAGCCGTTTGAGGGCTGATGCAGTGAATATGCCAGCAGTCAGCTATACCTAGGAAGTGAGATTTTAAAACCAGGCATCAGGTACCTGAGCAGAGAATGTTGAATGATGAGGCTCAGAGAATCCACTAATGAGAGCGTGCTATATATATATATATAAAAATATATATATGAAGTGATTTAGGAGTAAAAAAAAATTATCCATCTGACATGTCTTTCACATTAATTGTTCTTGAGTCTCTGAAGCAAACCTCTCTTTCTGATGAAGAAAACTGAAGCCTGACTAGGTGTTGTTATTAGACATGGGTGGGCTCTGCAAAGCTGGGATTTATGCTGTGTCCATCACAGTGGTCTCTGAGGATCATGCGGAAAGTGTGTATGTTTTAACTGTAATTACCAAACTACAGTTGCCATGGGGCAGATGAAGTTGTAAATCATAATCTGTCATTGGTTATGAAGTCAAAACATGCTTTCTTTGCCTCTCTGAGAAGTAATGTGAATGTTGATTAACAAGTTAGGTAGAGGCTGCTCGATAGGAGAATTTTTACCAAAAGCTGTATGTTTACTCTATTTTTAAAATGTTTTGTATGAAAGAGGATGACACAAAGACTCTTAGTGCTTCAGGATATGGAAGTCCTAATGGTGGTGCAAGGCAAGAATTGTGCTCTTACCTGAACTCCCTGCCAGCCAGAGAAAAACCTGTGCCCACCATTCACTGAAAAATGGTGGCATTAATGCAGTCAAAATGTCTGGAGGAAGATGCATGTTGTCACAGGTGGCCTTTGCTTGGGAATCAGAGTAAGAAAGTGAAAATATTTCTGGCACTTCACCTCTGTTGGGTAACTTGGGAATGACCAGACTCCACACCACAGTACTTCAAGTCATTGTGGTTCCTCATGTCAACACAATTCTGCTACAGCAGGGTTTGCTTTGTGAAGGATAAAGTGTGGCTTTTGGATTTCTCTTTTGGAGAGCTTAATGCAGAAACTGATCCACCAGCAGGTGTAGGATGGAATCATTAATTATTGCTTAGTTTAACGAACTGCATCTTAAATTATGATATCGATTACAATGCTGAATGAAAAGGCTGAGTTGGCATTACAGTATTTGACACAAGCAGCATTTTAAAGTGTTCACACCGATTGAATGATGCACCAGTATTGTTTTGGGGAAGCAATAGGCTTCAAATACGGCACTGCATAACGTGCAAGGTTCTTCTGAATTCGTTTACTTGAACTTTGATTTAAAAATTTTGTATGGCAAAAGGTGCTTACCCAGAGTTCTTGTTCTCCTTAACAAGTACAAGCCAATGTTTGCTCTATCAGTTCACCAAATAAATGACATTAGAGCACAGCAAAAATATATTTGCAGCATCCCTAGTAAGTTCTGTAGGATCTCCTGACAGGATAAACATGTCTTTTCTGCCCTCCTTCCCCCCCACTCCCCCCCAAACAAGCAATAAAAACATTTTGCATAAACAAATTCCAAATTACAACTAATCATAGGAAAGCTGACAAATGTATGCTATGCTAGTCTGTGAAAATACTAATCAAAGCAGTCTGTCAATTGTTAAAGTTAATGATTTAGATATGCAAAACTCTGACTGAATTTTTGTGGATAATTACATAATTACGCCTGGGTTAACACAATCAAAAATAGCGATTGCATGCTCCATCTTGAAACCACCACAGCAATTCCTACTATCTTTTAAAGGCCTCTTTACCCTTATTCCCCTGCACACAAATTGCAGTAGGAAAATAAAAAACTAGGAGTCACCTGGGAAGTAAAAGCAACTGTGGTAGGTGTCTCCTGCCTATTCCGGTCTCTTTGCCCTCTGCAAAAACAATCCGCTGGAGAACAAAGAACCTGTTAGCGTGGGTGGAGGTGTGGGAAAAGACAGGCAGATAATGGAGAACTGGAAACAGGAGAGTTATCAGCTGTAAAAAGCTGAAAGAGCAGCACCTCCACCCATGGATTAAAATGTGTGTGACACTGAGCTTTTACTGTGGGAGGCATTGCAGATTGAAGGGGAGGGAGTTTATAGTTTGTTTTAAAGGTCTTGCTGTCGTGCAGGAGCCTAGGATTGGCAAGGCTTACCTAGGTCATTCATTTTTTCATTTAATTATCAAATCACTCAGAAGTTCCTTTTGAACCCAGACAGTCCCCTCACAGGTGTTTGCCCTAGAAGGTTCTATCAAGCTCTTCCATCCAAACCCCACCCCCTCGAGCTATGAAATGACCCCTCCACCTGAGCACATGCTTAAAGCCTTTGCTGAGGTACTAAAGGAAGAGAGACTTTTCGTGAAGGGGAAACAAAAAGGGGTAAGCAGACCATGTCCTAGTGGGTGCTGGTCTTTTTTCATCTTCTTTGAAACAGCTCAGAATCTATTCTCTGCACCTTTGAAAAGCCTAGTCCTTGGAAATCTGGAATTTCTTTTGCACCACTGTTTCTTTCTCCTTACATCAGCTTTGTTCTCTCTTTTTATAGTAGGTCTAACTAATACTGTGTAGAGATCCCAGTTGTCAGGGATCTCAGGAACGTGACCGAGTATAAATAAAATGAATATTGGGCTCTTTGCTGAATATCACGTTGGCTGGGATGGCGTAATGGTAGTGATGGGGATTTAAAAAGTAATATATCTCTTGTGTAATTTTTTATCATAATTTTTATATAGAGCTCTCATTAAATAGATGAATGACCTAAATGAAAAAGAGAAATAAAGTGAAAATATAAAATCAGTCCCTGTCAAGAGCTACATAAAAAGAGCCAGCCTTCTGAAACTGGCTGCCTAAACTCTAGAATCTGCAAATAAGTGTTCAGGTGAATTGATTGGCTTTACTAGTGGCTTATTACTAACAGGGATCCAACATGTAAGAGAAGCAAATGCTTTTTGACAAAGATGTATTCACAACACCAGCCCTCTGCCCAGAATATACTGTCAAAGTCAGCTTTAGCTCAGTGATGTTATGGAGCCCATTATTGTTTTTGTTATATTTTCAAGTGTAACTATTAGAAAAGCACTCAGTGAGTTTCTCAGTCTGGATTAAGGGTGTGAAATTAAATAGTAGTGCAGTTGGATGTCTGAATGAAACCCAAAATGTTGTTTTGGAAACCTCACAAGCACCTGGAGCAATATCAGAATTCTGAGGCACTATTCACCAGTCTTACACTGCTTACTTCTGCTGCACTGATGAAGCAAAAATAAACTTCCTGTGCTTAGACAGATTTTAAACATTTTTCTCCAAGACAGAAACCAGATGGAATATTTTCACAGCTGACACCAAAATTCACAGTTTTCGTGACTTCTGTGATATTGTGATTTATACAGGGACTTTGCGTATCAGCAGCCCTGAGCAGAGAGCGTCTTGCCATTCAAGCTTTTAAACATTATTTAGATTGGTAGGTCAAAGGATTGTATTAGCTGTGTGAAACATGAAGTATCAGTGGATTTAAATGATAGTTCTGTGAGCTGTTCTGTTTTCACATCTTGACTATAAGTCATAATAAAAAAATATGTTAAAAGTACACTGCTCTAAAATGGATAGCAAACCCTTAAGTCATTTCTAGAAGCAAACAAGAAATTCTTATGTCAGGGCACGAGCACAAGGCAGGCAATTGCTTTAAGCATTTGCTAGATCTTTTAAAGGGGGCATATGAGTGGCAGAAGGTTTTCTGCGTGGGGCTGCATGTTTCACAGGCAATATTTTCAGATAAACCTGACCAAAAACGTTGAACATTGTTTTGGTATTCTGGGGAGGTGAATTTTTGTTTGATTGGCTGTTTTCCCTGCTGGGAATTAGAAAGCCTAGTCAAAATTGCTGGTAGACTAGTTGGAAGGAACTGGTGGTTTATGTGGGACCTGGCAGAGCTTAATGTAGGCACGGATTTTTCTCCATGTCCTATTTCATTTGCTCTCCATTTGTATCTGGATTAGCTTGTTGTTCTTTGCAGTTGAGATTTTTCCCATCTTTGTAGGAATTCACAGTTTCGTGGGAAACTTGTCTTGACCTGTACCTGAAAAAAAAAATAATCAGAAATGCATTGTTTTTTCTGGTTTTGCAAGACTTTCTCTACACATAAGAGCAGTGTTTTGGTTACCCTGGTGGCTGCCTGCCTGTTTCCAGATGCAGTTCTAGATTTTATGTTTTCCTTTCACAGTTGAAACTGATGTGACTTTTGGCTCTGTGGTATCCTTCCTAATCTGAAGCAGCATTTTGGTGGTTTTAATTCTAATTGTACTCAAGAGTTCAGTCTGCTAAATGAGGCAGTGTTGGAGGTATTCCTGATATATATGTATTTATCGGATCCCATACTCTGAACATCCACTTACCCGCCTTTCTCCCAGTGCAAGAGCTGGTTTGCATAGAGCTCCAGAAATCAGAGAATTGTCTTTTCTTTAATCAGTTGTTTGTTTAGGAAGAGTTGTATTATTGCTGGGAAATGTAATTTTGTAGATTCACAGGATGGCTTGGGTTGGAAGGGACCTTCAAGACCATCTTATTCCAACCCCCCACCATGGACAGGGACACCTTCAACTAGACCAGGTTACTCAAAGCCCCATCCAGCCTGGCCTTGAACTCTTCCAGGGATGAGGCAAACACAGCTTCTCTGGGCAACCTATTCCAGTGCCTCACCACCCTCATAGTGAAGAATTTCTTCCTGATACCTACCCTAAACCTATCCTCCATCAGTTTCAGGCCATTCCCCCTTGTCCTATCCCTATGTGGTTGGGAGCCCCAGGGCTGGATGCAGTGTTCCAGGTGGCGTCTCATGAGGGTAGAAGGGCAGGACCCCCTCCCTTGCCTTGCTGGCTGCACTGCTTTTGATGCAGCCCAGGACAGAGTTGGCTTTCTAGGCTTTAAATGCACATTGATGGTTCATGTTGAGCTTCTCATCAACCAACATCCCCAAGCCTTTCTCCTCAGGGCTGCTCTTAATCCATTCTCCACCCAGCCTGTACTGATGCTGGCTGTTGCACTGACCCTGGTGCAGGACTTGGCACTTGGCCTTGTTGAACTTCATCAGGTTTGCACAGGTTGCCTCTAAAGCCTGTCCGGATCCCTCTGGATGTCATTCCTTCCCAGTGATTCCAAACAGCACTGGTCCCAATACCAACCCCAGAGGAAGACCATTCATCACTGCTCTCCACTTGGACATCAAATTGTTGACCACAACTCCTTGAGTGTGACCATCCATCCAGTTCCTTATCCATCGAGTGCTCCATCCATGAAATTCATGTCTTTACAGTTTAGAAACAAGGGTATCGAGCAGGAAAGCACCAAGTTTTGTACAAGTTGAGGTAGATGATGTAAGTCCCTCTTCTGTCATCTACCAATGCTGTAACCCTTTTATAGAAGGTCACCAAATTTGTCAGCCATGATTTGCCCTTAGTGAAGCCATGTTGGTTGTTACTAATCACTTCCTTATTTTCCATGTGCCTTAGCGTAGTTTCCAGAAGGATCTGCTCCATAATGTTGTTGGGCACAGTTGTGGAACTGACCAGCCTGTAGTTCCCTAGGTCTTTCTTTCCTTTTTAATGATGGGGGTTATGTTTTCCTTTTTCCGGTTTCTTGACAGCTCTGAGAAAGATGGAGGTATACCTAATTGTAGGTGCTTCTTATATGTGAACCTTGTATTTATAGAAGGATTTATTGTGTACATCAAGGACAAAATAAATGGTTAACAGGTAATATGCAGCACAGGCAAGGCTAAGGCTCAATCTCCAATGTGTTTTTCCTGCCTAACCAGTTCTTAAGGCATGCCAAAGTATCCTTCAGTTTTCTGGAACATATGTACCAGTCTCAACTCCGATGCAATGGTCAAATGAAGTAGCATTGAACTACACTTATACTTTATGGTGAAATGGCACTTGATGTTGTTGGACTCCCACACACCATCCTCCCCCGCTAAAAGAAAGGTACAAATATGGTAGAGACAGAGGGACAGGATGGTTAATAATTTACAGCAGATCTTACTGAATTTTGCGCAAAGTAAATATTGTTTCCAATGGTATCTGCTCAAAATTGGCATACAATAAAACATTTGGTGATAACATATGGAAGGAGGTGTGAGAGACAGTTGAAGAAGCTTTCCTCTTTTCTGTACATGTTTATAATCTAGTGTCCTCAACATTATAGATACTACATATTGAAACTGTCTGTATGCAACCTGGCTTACCAAAAAAAAGGTGCTGTTATGAGCAGAAAATACTGGCATTCTCAACATGTTATTTCCCTATTTGTACCTTTTATGCCTGTTTCTTTCCTTTTCTTTTTTCACCACCTATAATCTTCAATGAATATAGACACTGTTTTACAAGGTTCATGCTAATGAACAATTGTTTAAGAGGCTGTAGCACAAATCCACGGTGCTCTTTTATAGATGGTCTGTGAAATCCAGGAAACCACATTTTAAATATAATGCTGATATGCATCTAGAGCAGTTTAAACAAATGCAGTCACGTTTGCAAGATACTTCCTTTGGCTACAGTGATCTGGCAAGTTATGCATACATATATATATATATATATACACTTATGTACCATGTGTACTTGCTTTGAAGTCAATGGGATTACTTGTGTGTTTATATACTGTGGCGGTGTGAGGCTTCAAAACATAGGAGGACATTTGACGTTTAGCAGGACTGGAAGGGGCCTCAAGAAGTCCCTCTTCTGCAGGATTAGTTATATTTATATAATTCCTTAAGAATTGGGGTTTTTTTCTAGGCTGTTCTTAAAAACATCTGGTGATAGAGATTGCAGATTCCGTAGTTTTCCCAGACTCCATCCCAGTACTTCACTATCTTTGTTATTATAAATGTTTTTCTCCAATGTCTGACCTGCATCTGTCTTGCTGGAAATTAAAGCTGTTATTTGTCAAACTTTGTAACACACAAGAACCCTGTGTGTGACAAACTCTTGCACATTCAAAGTCTTAAAATTGCCTTCCCAAAAATTCTCTCCTCTGAAGAACCTAGAATCTTCAAATCTTTTCCCCTGGACATATTTTCTGGACCTATGGTCGCTTCCACTGCTTTTCTTCTGGGGTTCTCCAATTAGACCATCTCTGCCTTGCAGACCCTTCCTTTCCATCCCCCATTAAGTGTCACTGCTTTTCTTGACACCTCGGTTATTCCTCAGCATCTCTTCAAACTCTGAGCCTCTGCATTTGTATTTGTCCTGTTCATGAGATTTGTATAGTCTGCAAGCACAGTAAGCGTGCTGTGTCATGGCCAGATGATTTATGAAAGTACTAAAACGCAATCATATCCACAGCAGAGTTTTTAAATCCTCCTGTCCCCCTAGATGGCTTAGACTATGGGCAAATGATAACTTCCTCTACACATTATGCCCAACTGCTTTCGTACCTGTCTTGCAATTTTGTTCAGACCACATTTTGTTAGTGTGCGTGAGAGTGACATTTGAGACAGCACCGCAAGCTTTACTAAATCAGGAAACGTGACATCTCCTGCTCTGCTTTTGCCACAAGGCTTGTTCCCATATGGCAGAAGGAAATTACATTGATTTGACAGGATTTATGCTCTAGAAATCCATACTAGCTGCTATTCATTTCCATGTTATCTTCTAGGCACTTATAAGTAGTTTGAATACTTGTTCTGGTGTTTTTTCTGAGGATTGAAGACAAATTGACTGGCTTGTAGCTCCTTAGTTCTGCTTCCCCTGCTTTGCAGAGCTGGATATTCTGTTTACTTTTCCCCAGTCTTTTAGTACCTCATCTTCTATTCTTGCATTCCCAGAGGTGGTCCAGTGGTTCAGGGAGCTCTCAAGTGGCCATGTAAGATTCCTGAGTTGAAATTGTGCCTAATCAATGTGAAGATGTCTGATTTATTTAAGGGCATATTAATTTGCTCTTTTTAGGCCATTAACTTCTTGCTACTATGTCTTCTGTTCCTTGTCTTCATTGGCATCTGTGTCCTGTAGAAGTTTCTCAGCAGCACTATCAATTCTCCTAAACTGTTTATTTTGCCTTGCATGAAATCTCCTGAGTTTAGATCAACTGCCAGGGTTAAATCCTGCTGATATCAATGATTGTGTTGCCTTTGGATCAAGGCTTAATTGTAGGCCATGGAAAGAACCTTGCTTTCTGCTTCCTTCTTGGACAGTAGTCTTGCTGAAGGGTGAATGGAACTAACTGCAATAATGGGACCTGAGGTGGACTGTGATTTGGGATGCTTGCTGACCAACTTGTGTACAGTAGGGTTTGAGCTGTTGTATTTATTTATTTTTTAACCAGAACAAATAGCTCAGCTGTCACTCTGGGACCTTAATGAACACTTATGCCACAGCATCTTCTTCTCTTTGTTAGATATAAGAATTTATTCAAGCAAATATATAATATGTTTAGAGAATAAATTGACCACATTGTATTTATGTCCTGAAGTTTCTTGTTTGTGGTGGCACTTCCTCATTTGCAGTTCTTCGCTGTTGTTGGTCAGGTACCAGAATGGTCACTTCATCCTTTATCTGCTTCCCTAAAAAAATGTAAAGTAGGGTGCACTGTTAGAAATTTGAGTACATTTTTGTATGTATTAGTTTCTGTAATGTCAATTTTTCCATAGTCAAAAGAGGAGTGTTCAATTGAGGTTGCTCTTGAGCTGGTAAGAATTCACTGTATATAAATTAAGACTTTCAGTGCAATTATAATACATTTATGAGGGCTTCTGGTTTCCTTCCTATAGGGGAGTATTTTCATGCCTATTATATTTTGGCATAATCTATTTTTCTGAAAGGAAAAAAATTTAAAATTCAGTAGCTAAGGTTGTAATTTTAAGAGGTGCAATGAGAGACTAGGCCAAAAGAAAATGCAATATTCCATATAATTTCATGGAGTGTTCTAAGAAAATGTGTCAATTTTATGAGGGCTCTTATGGAAAAATTCTTATTTTGAAAAGGTAAATTTCATGGGATTTCTGAAAATGGCTGGATTTCACTGGTTCCATGAAATCTATGACACCCATGGAAAAATGCACAGTTCTTGTCATGGAGGAAATTTTTATTGCAGTTTGCAGAACTTTTATTTTCTGTGTACATCTGTTCCTCTGGCACATATTATGCATTCTGGACCTCTTCCTCATCTTGTAGTCTCATCCTGTGAATATTTTACCCTTCTTGATGGATGCATAGTGCTCCAATCCTCAGATGATAGAAATCCATGACTGCCTGCAAAGGAGGTTCAGTGTGCGAATGTGGGTGGGGGACAGGCATGAAAAGTAAGAAATACTAAATGCAGTCCTGGGGATTTTGTATTTTATGGTAATGCCAGCTTATTTCATGCAGTATAGGAGGGAAAATATCCAGGACTAAGAAATAGGAGTGATTTATCATATTCAACATGAAATCTAAGCGATGTAGCATCAAAAGCCACCTACCTGCAATCTGTAAAATCTGGGCTTCTGTGAAGGGTCCAGCACGAGACCACCCAAGGAGCATATAAAGCTTCAGAGAAGAACAAGTGTATTGTGGCATCTCAATTTATCCTCTAAGCAAAGGCCTCGTTGGTAGGACACAAGTGTGACTCTAGCATGCTCACGTTGTTCCCTGTCTTCATAGAGGCAGCAGAGCTGAAATAAGTCTTGCTTTTCAAGGAGAGAAATTAAGACACAAAGGAGAAAAGGAGTGCATCCTCAGACAGGGCTTGAAAAATCACTGAGATTGTGAAAATCAGTGAGATGAGGTGAAAACTTACAGGAAGTCTATATCAGAAGGGCGTGGGAAATGACAAAGAAAATGCGATATTAGATGAGTAGAGGAATTGGAAAAGAAAGAGTTGTGAAGCAGATTAAGCCAAATCTATGCAGGGTTTTAAAAGAAGTCTGAACAGTGTCTTGAGACGAACAGGGAGCCATCTGATTAGCTTTGATTTAATGATATTTTTTTACATCTTTATGTGCCTGAGCAGCCAGAACTGAGAACATTCCTGAGAGAAGTCTCTTCTGGGGAATTAGCTTCCCTATTGCTGAGGGAAGATGTGGAGTGTCCTGGTTTTGGCTGGGATAGAGCTCATTTTCTTCTTAGTAGGATTTAGTGTGTTGATGACACAGGCATGTTTTTGTAGCTGCTCAGCAGTGCTTACATAGAGTCTCAAGGCCTTTTCTGTGCCTCAACCTGCCCTACTAGTGAGGAGGCTGAGGGTGCAGAAGGAGTTGGGAGGGGACACAGCCAGGATAGCTGACCACAACAGACGCCAGAAGGGTGTCATCATGGTCAGCATATAGAGCTGTGGGAAGAAGGAAGACAGGGGCATTTGGAGAGATGATGTTTGTCTTCCCCAATAACTGCCATGTGTGAAGGAGCCCTGCTCTCCTGGGGCAGCTGAACACCTTCCTGCATGTTGGAAATGAGTAATGAATTCCTTGCTTTGCTTTCTGGCACATCGCTTTTGCTTTGGCTATTAAACATCATCACCTTTTGCTGTATTCTTTTGAAGGAGACTTTGGCTTGCTGAGACCTAGAACTGCTTTTCCCACTTCAGCATCAAAAAACTTGCAGTTCAGCTCTTCTTTGCATTTGTGCTGAATGTTCAAGGCCAGGTTGGATGGGACTTGGAGCAGCCTGGTCTAGTGGGAGGTGTCCCTGTCCATGGCAGGGGGGTTGGAACTAGGTGATACTTAAGGTTCCTTCCAACACAAAGCATTCTATAAATCGGTGTACTCTGTGAATTTTCTTGCTTTTATATTTTGATTCTCTTCCCCCATTCCCACTGGTGGGGTGACAGCAAGTGGCTGCATGGGGCTTAGTTGCCAGCTGGTGTTAAACCATCACAAAGGTTTTGACAGGGAGAAACGTCACAAAGCACAGCAGAGGTGATGGTACTGTGGGTTATTAATCATGCAGGAAACAGAGAGGATATGAATATCAGGGTCCTAGATGATGTCATGTACCACTCCCACTGCCATGAGAAAGGGGAAGCAGAAAGCTGACACTAAGACTGGCTATTGATGCACACGAAGGCTTGTCTGTATTTTGTGGAGTGAGAATTTCAAGGGGAGGTTCTGAGGGGCAGAAGGAGCAAGTGGAAAGCAATGGCTGAAGTATGAGAGAGTTGTTTGTTTTAACTGCAGTGGGCATAGGTATTTGTGCTGCATGTTACACTGTTGGTTATTGACTGCTATCCACTCTCTTCACTGAACCTAATAAGTTCTGTATTCCCTTTTGCTCAGTTTCTGTAAATGCTAAATAGATTTTTGCCATGTAAGATCCTTTCCAGAGAAAACATCATCACCTTTTGTTATAATATTTTGAAGGAGTTTTTGGTCTGCGGGGACCAAGAATTGCTTTTCCCACTTCCTCATCAAACAATTTGCAATCCAGCTCTCCTTTGCATAATCCTGTTTCAAATACGAATAATGTGAATCCTCCAGTTTATAGTAAGGAAATTTGCGTGGCTATATTTCATCATTGCCTTTGAGAAGAAGGGAAGGGCATCTGCCAGACTGTCTGTACAGATTTTCTCTGCTGAAATCTAGTGAAGAAACTGTATTTGTCTTGATAACATATTCAAGATTTTTCCCCCTTCTTTTTCTAGCTCACAATACCAGGAAGTTGTGGCTGTGCACTTTTCACTTGCAGCAGATAACAACCTGTCCACCTCATCCTCAAAATGTGCAGGTCAGACAAGGTCCTACTGTCTCTTTCTCTGGCTGCAGCATCCTGATATTTCTGGCTCTGTCTTGGTGACACTCAGATCTCCCTAGTGATGCCTAAGTCATCTCTAGTTTTAGTGAGCTTTTCAACATATAAAAGGGGTGTTCATCTCAAGGACAGCAAAGCCTGGAAGGAGATGTCTGTAATAGTATTGACCAAGTCAAGCCTGTAGTTCAGGGAGCCTGCACAAAGAGCTGTGGAAGGTTGGAGTAAGTGGTCTGCACCAGGCCTGTGTTGTGGTGACCTCTCTTTTGCTAGGGAGCTAACACATGCTCTGCTGGGCTGATAACCAGCAGAGCTGCTCCACTCCAATTCTTGGTGTATGGCAGAGCAGGCTGGAGTTTGTGTCTCACTGGGGGTCCTGTGCTGCACTTGGTCCCTGTGGTGTAGGAGTCAAAGCCCAGTGTAATGTCTTGTGGGATCAGAACAGGGTGTGTAGGTACTTCCAGTCAAGAACTTAAACAGTTTTGTTCTCTGAAACTTTCCAGTTACTCCTTTTCTTTACATCCTTACTCCTTTCCATGCTTGTATGTTTTGTCATGTCAGGGAGGAAGAAAATGTCCACCTGGTGTAATGTTTTGGCAGAATGTCCCTTTTTCCCCAGAAGCAACTTGTGCCAATATTCCATTTTATCAACTAAATATACATGGCTAACATCTACAAATTTATTCTTGCTGATGGGCCCTACTTGTTGAAAGTGTTCTGTTTGCACCAGATGCTGCAACCTTGACCATACATTTGTGGATTAGCACACTTGATTAATGAATACAGAACTGGAGGTCACAGTGCAAAGGCATGGGCTGTCTCAGCCTTTAATCTCAAATGTACCCCGTGAGTAAGGTACATGGATTAGTACCATCACAGGTAATCTCTTAATTTTACCTTTCAACCTCATTGGTTGTCTCCACCTTGGGAGTCTCCAAAGATCCATGGAGAGATGTCACACCTGTGTTCACATAAGCAGAGACCCATGTTACCTGTGGTTTCTTTCCACCAAGGAAGAACTAGGTGACAACCCAGATATTTCCTATTGAGTGTTTCTTTTCAAAACAATCAGAGGCAGTGGGACTTGGAGTGCCTGACACCCTGCTTTTTGCATGTGTCTGACATCGTCATTTCTTCTCCAGAGTAAGCTGGGTAAATTGATTTGATTTTAAAGAAGTGAAGCACTGAGACTGTGCCTGACATTTTCAGACTTCCAGGACGCTGTGTTCCCAAATCAATATGCTGATTTAGTAACATAACTTATGCTTAGGAAGGCCATGTGACACTCTCAGACCCATCTATCTTAGTTGAGCATTTCTATTAGAGCTGTGCACATCCTTTCCAGGACTGCAAGTGAGATTTTACAAGTTTTCCAGTAGAAGGAGGTAGTGTGGAATTACAAACACCCCACTATCCCCCCCACCAAATACCAGATTTGAATATACCCCTTTTCTTGTTTGAGCCTCAAGCAGGCCCTGACACAGGACCATCTCTGTATTGCTAGCAGTCAAATAGACAGGTGCACACATCCATAGATGTGCAGGTATAGCAATAGTAGCCTACTGCCCATTAAATATGCACTTCCATATGCAGATAAAAATCCATTTTTAAGCAGGCATTTCAGGGAATCAAAAGATGCATGTGAAAAAGTAAAAGGGTACCTCAAGAGACATTTAAGTTTTTCATAGTTTTAAATAGAATCAGGATAGTGCACAAATGTAGTCTGTGTCTGTCTATGTGAAAACAAACCCAATACCATTTGTCCATGTAGCTCATTTGATATATATAAAAAGTGTTTGGCTGTAGGCCACTCATGTTTATGATACCCACAGAAAAAAAAACATGTTGGAGGCAGCAATGACTGAGTCACTCAAACAAAATGTGACTTTAGGACACAGACAACGTGAGTGAGTTTCTTATTCTGGCAAAAGTGTCGATAAAAGTATATCAATAAAAATGCTAGTCTCCTTTTCTTTGTTAAACATGTGATACTGCAGCCTTCTTACATGACATAATGCTTTGAGTTTATATTTCCTTTTACTTATAAGGTACTGGCAGCCAAATCTCCTAATAGTGCTAGAAAAATCGTTGTGTGTTATTTCAAGGTGCACAGAAACTCTGTGTTTCAAATAGTGAGATTGTAGCTGGGAAGTTGCCTACTTTCTAAACTGATACCTTGTTTCTGTGTAAACTTAGATTGAGAGTATATCAGTACCATCCTGTTCACCTGAAGGGAACTTGCCTGACTACAACTTTTAAGAACAGGTTGAAATTTATGCTGGAAAGTGTCTGCACCTTACCAAAGGACACACATTTTCTTCTCAGTGCCTTTCCCTACTCCAAGTAGCCCAAGTACTCCTGAAGGCATCACATCTTTTATGCCCTGTGCAGTGGCTGGCAGAGCCCAGCACATCAGGATCCTTTGTGCTCACCAGGGAACCAGGATTTGAAGGATCACTAAACTTAGCCATTTTGTATATCAATCCACGAGGCAGCACTTTAATCATGTATTTTCAAGGTTAGAGTGTTCATTTTGGCCTCATACTTGCTAAGTGGCACAGGGATGTTATGCACAGTACACAGTAATGCTATAATTTATTGCTTTCTAAAAGCCACCCAAAGTACTGCACTGTAATCAAATAGCACTTCTTGATGACATTGCGTGCTCCAGATATAGCCTGAAACAGACTGACACAAATAAGTCATTTAAAGGTGCACAGCCAATCAGAAATTCTTGCCAAATGGAAGATTTGTGAATAAGCAGTTTTCTGCTTTTAAATTATGGCTTTGTCTTAATGAGACATTTGCTAACAATAAAGCTGTGAACGTGCATTTGGTCTGTCCCTGCTACTCTAAACAAGGTAACTGACATGGTCATATTCTGATCTGCAATGTGGGACGGTTTTTTGCTTTGTCTTGATGAGAAGAAAATATTCCTATTACTCCCACTCCTTACTTGGCTTTGGTTACTGCCAAAAAACCCATAGTTTTTATACTGCGTGGAAAAAAAATCAGAAGACTTAGAAGATGAAAGTTGCACTCAAAGTGGCTGTTTCTAAGGAATTTGGTTTTTTGGGGGTTTTTTTGTTTTGTTTTATTTTGTTTTAACTGTAGGACTGTGAATACCCCACAATCTAACTGCTTTCCTCCTCAGTTGGTTCTAAGAAACATTATCAGGTTACTTCAGATAGCATGGAAGGCATTAGTTTTTATCAGGCTTGTCTCGTTTAAAATCTCTGTCTTTTGTTACGCTTTGAAAGTCACTCTAGACACTCTTCCTCCTGAATTCCCTTTTTTTTGTGAGGACCCTCCAGTGACCACTTCCTACCCTGCTCCTTCAGGAAGCCTGGAGCAAGCTCACAGTTTGTAATGCTCCACCTCTTACCTTTACTGAGCTGCTTCTGACTCCTTGAGTGGCCAGGCTTCTGCCTGCACTGCTTTCTTGGCCCTACCAGACATCTGTGCTCGATGTCTGCGTGTTTGCTGCCATGTTCTACAGCCCAGTCCAGGCACTGTTTCTGCCACACTGTGCTGTCATTTGCCCACCAGTTACAGGAGCTGCTCTTCTATGCCCCAAGGTACTTTGTCCAGCACCTTCAGGTACAGAAAACAGCCTCAATTTCTCATGACTGGGGGAGGTGGGTAAATCTTAGCACACCTGTTTGCTGTATTTCTGAGACTCCTGAAGAGGTATTAGTAGGGGTAGGTCAGCCACCACATCTGTGTGAGGCCAGATAACATTTACTAAGTGTCTGCTGGATTTTTAGAGCTCTCAGGGACAAGCATCATTACTTCATTACCAATCATTATTGACAACAAGTGAACAAAGTTCATAGTATATTCAATATTACATCTCATTCTCAGTGTAATATTGCTTTGTGTCTTTGTAGAAAATGTAACCAGGAAACAATGGACCACATTTGACATTTGGGAATATGTGCAACAACGTAAGTACAGTTTTGGCCCATTTATTTGTAGAAATGTAATACTTAGCTACATCTGGTACATTTTTAAATGCTTTTCAGCACAATTCACCTGAATTATCTTCACCTGAAGATAATTTATTCTGTAAGACAACTTGGTCAACGCTACGGTTCTTGGAGTCCCATGTTCTGTAGCAGAAAGAGAAGATGGGCTATTTATGCCTTGTGAAGCCAGTGGAAGTCTGTCTGTTGACTTTCATGGGGCTCCGGATTAGATCTTTAATGAACATCTCCTGATATCATTATGGGAGCAAATATTGGAGCAGCATCATGAAAACTTCAGATTTAGTCGATACGAAGGATTTATTAAATTTTTTTTGAACACACAGTAGTTTGAAAATTGCTTCTTGAAAATTGCTTCTTCACCTGCTGCTCTGTTCATGCTTATCCCACAGTGACCTGAACCACCCAAAAGATTATTTTGTCAGAAAGAAGCTGAGGCCAAGATTAGGGCAAATGGAGAAACCATGCAAAATTAAAGCAACTGGTTGTTTTGAAACAAATAGGCAAGGTGCAAATCCAAAAATCAAATCTGTATGCACGTCTGAGAGATGTGAGGAGAACTTTTTGAAGTTTGGCATGTTGGGTTGCAGAGAATCTAGTAGTTTTGAAATGTAAACACATGGTATGTAAAACATAAACCACAGAATTAATGAATCATGCTAATTTCACACTGCCCCCGCTTTGGACTAATTAGTGCAAATTAAATGTTGCACTTGTCAAGCAAAGCAGTTTGTGCACCATGTATTGCATTAAGAATTATTTTTGGATCCATTTGCACAATGTGAAAATAGAGTGAAAATATTTTTATTTCAATTAGTGGTAGTTTTACAGTCATTAGAAGATTTCTTTAATAGGCTTAGACTCCCATGGCCTGCACAGCTGCATGAGGTCTGGTTTGCATTTAAAGGTGGGAAAAGATGTAGTGGGAAGGAGACCATTTAGCTGACTGGATTTACTTAATTACCCCCCACCCCATTCTAAAATGCCGACCAGGCTGGTCAATTATCTGTCCCTTCGTCAGAGGCCAATTGCTTAATTGCAAATTATCCATAATAATTACACAGCCAAATAACTACTGGATTTATTTTTAATGAATGTGGAAGCCCTTAACAAGGATTTAAATGTACCCACCAGGATTAGTCAAAATCGACAGCTATCAAAGGGCTGGAATCTGCCACTCTCACTTCTGTGGAGGAGAGCATCGCTCTGCTTATTTGCTGCTCATTTTCAGTGAGACTCAGAGAAGTGAGGATGCTGTGTCCATGCTCTGTAATGTTTTCAGGGTCTAATATTTCCATTGTTTCAGTGAGACAGATTGAAAAAGAGGGATTACTGAAAATGGAAAAGGCTGTCAGAACGTGGGATGCTGTGAAGCCAGGGCAGAATATAGGACAGAGTGGAAATACTGCCTTTGCTGAAATGAGATGGAGCTCTGCCAGGCAGCAAAAAAAGGGATTGTCAAAACAGCAGCGCACTCCCCCTCGGCGGCATTCCTGGCGCGGGAGAGGAGGGTCTGCCCACTGCAGGGAGATGGAGGCCTTCCCTCTCGGTGGGATGCAGCGCTCGGAACTGGCCGGCAGCAGCAGGGATGTAATTAGCGCTGACACAAAACACAAGGCAAGGCTTTTGACGCTTGTTTCTCAGTTTTGACAGAGAAGAAAATCATAAGGAAGGTGGCAATTTTTTCTGTTTTGCTGGTTTGGTTTTTTGCCTTTTGCTTTTTTCCTTTCTCCTCTCTCTCTCTCCCCACTTAAACGGCTTTATCTCTTCAAATTACCAGAAATCACTGGGTTCATGGGCCACATTCCATGGTGCTGCCCACTCCTCCACACTTGTCAGCCTGGGAAAAAAAAAGGTGTACTTTATTGAGATACTAAACAAAATGAGAACAGGAATTTAAATATAATGCTCTGTCTGCTCACAGGCAGACGAAGAAGATTCAGTAGTTGAAGATGTAACAGAAAATTTGGAGTGTGAAGGAGGAGATAAACTGAATGCAAAGGAGCATGCATAGGGGAACTAAATTATATAATGTGGTGCAGGTAAATTAAAGTGGGTGAACTGTTTTTGAAATGGAAACTTGGCATCTGTCTGTTCTCTGTCTTGCCTATGTTGTTGTACAGAGGTCCAGTTCAGAAACCTGTGTCCCACTGTGCTAACCTCAGTAAAAATAGTGTAACTCAGTGTCTTCTACCACTATTGCCCAGCATCTAAGCAAAAGCATTCTTTCAGTTCTAATTTGCTTTTTCGCTTTTATGTTGCCTGCTCTTTGTAGGTCATGTGTAAGCAATTTTTTCTGCTGCTTTTTCTAGGAGGTTAAGTAATTAACTTGGAGGAGAATGGGAAGCTGTGATCTTGCCTCACTTTGAAAGGCCATTTCCTGAGATTTCTGCAGAATGCTTCTTTTCTTCTGAAATTTCTTACACTGAATTCTTGCATGGGGAGTCAATATTCTTGACATAAAAGCCCCAGCTGGGATCTCTTTTTGATTGTGAAGCATCCTATGGAATACTATACTCCTAAAGGGACTTGAACAATGAGAGAGTGAGGCATGATGAAATATTGGACTGTTTTATTTCAAGGCTTGTTTTTTTTAAATGACTGAGCCCTGTCAACTTCTGCCCTGCTATGATGGGTGTCTAAATTTGCTAATGCAAACACAGCCTGAAAATTTCAGTTTGTGCTTAATGGCTCAGTGGTTAGAGGATGCAGTCCTGAAGTTCTTGAAATGTGTCTGGATCTTCTGGATGTCACTACATAAAATAGTGACCCCATAACTGGTAGAAACTTGACTTGTCATCTAAAATCTGGATGTATTTAAGATGCAGTTGATCCCCCAAATATAAATTCAGTATCATTCATCATTTTCATCTATGACTTTGAACAGCTTCTCTAGTGTGTCTCTGCTGTTGTCAGTCTGACAGGTTTGCTCCTTACAGGGTTAATTAGAATACACTTTGGTTCTTACACATGGAATCTGCATGTTAAAATCAGTGTGGATTTCTGCCTACAATTGTTGTTTGCAGAAAGGAAACGAAGACCCTGCTCTATGAAAACAGTTGCTGGATTTATTCTCTGTACCAGATGCCAGTAATGAGGTTTCTAGGAAGAATCATCCATCCGTTCTTTTAAATTGAGCTGATATTTTCTTTCCTATTTTTGTAATTGATATACCTCACCCTTCAATGTTTTTATTCTCATTTTCTCATTCCTTCCTCCTTGGTTTCTCTTTCCCTTAAATATGCATCCCAGTCTTCACTGCTGTTTGTTCTTCTTAAGTCATGGTGTAGTTTTGACTCTTAGTCACATGAAGAATATCTTTTTCCAGTATTTACAGCCCCGAAATAAATGCCTAATCGTTAAGGGTACCAGAAAATTCCAACGCTGTTGTTTTTTCTTATATATATATATTTTTTTTAATCTGGACCAGTGCATCTTGCAGCTTTCTCAATTCTCTTGTAATTTGTTTAGCATGAACACTTTTCTGAGAGCTATACTAGGTACAGGTACCTTGCTTTTTTTTTTTTTTTTTCTTTTAAGATTTCTCTTTTCCATCTCTAATGTGGAATTTTGTGCACCAGAAATGATTGCAAAGCAACCTTTTCCTCTGCCCATATTTCTCAATGAATCTTCCCTTCCCATGATCTTTGTCTTGTCTCAATAAACAATCAACAGTTCCAAATAATGTTGTAATTAAAATTTCCTCAAGGAGTAGTTTTTACGGATACCGTTAAGTATTCTGAGAACTGTCGGGTTACTGGGAAAGAGGAAATAGAGGAATTAGAAGCAGTAGAAGGGAATAACCTGGCGCGCCGCCCCCGGGAGGGCGGCTGCTTGTGACGCGGCCCGGCGGAGCGCGGCGCTGGGCTCCGCCCGCAGCATCCCCGCAGCATCCCCGGGGAAAGGCGGCTCCGCGGGGCTCCCCCGTGCCCGGGACCCCTGCCCGCTCTCACCGTCTGCAGCGGTTCGTGCCCCGGGCCCGGCAGCGCCGGCCGGGCCGGGCTCCTTGGCTTGCCGGGGTGGCAGTCTGCGTGTGCTGGCGTGTTCTCTGCTTGCTCTGGCTGGCAGCCTCGTAGGGGACTGGCAGATCACAGGGGAACTCCCCTTTCCCTTCCCTACAGCCCGAGCTTCAACTGCTGTTGCCTGTACTAAAGTCAGGCTCTGCAGGCACTCTTGTGCTGGCTGTATACCCATGCAAGTTTACTTTATAGCATGCTTGTTTTGTAAAAAAAGTAATGAAAAATTGGTTAAAAAATAATGAATTTGTTTCTGCTCAGCCATTTAACTCCTTAACGCCTCAGATTTATTTTTTTTTAAATATAATTTAATCCAACCCATCCACTTCATTAATTTGGCCTGGTACCCCGTGTTTTTGCTCCTCCTCAATGAAGAGTAAAGCACGGTGGAGCAGCAATCTCTGTTGTGAGTATACATATAGGGAATTCAGAGAATCTCTTTGGACTTTAGATGTGGGCTCACCCAAGATAGAAACCATGGCTTTGCTTCAACACCCTATTGCAACAATGTCAGAGCTGCTAGGAAGGGCAGCGATCTGCCCAGTAACTCTTTAAAATGTATAAAATCAGATTGGAAGGAAAAGAGGAAATTACCCTGGGTCATCCTGAGAAGCCATGGAAAGTCCTACAAGTGAAAGTAAGGAACATCTAGAATGAGGTAAGGGAAAGATGAAGCTTAAAAAACATTTATAACAGGGAAGGCACAGAATGGCCTCTCAAGTGATGTGAGGGCCTCTTGTACTTGAAGACCTCATTAGGAAGCTGTGTGGGAATGAGGGACCTAAGTTCCTTAAAATATAGTCCCAAACAACTAAGATTTTGGGCTTTTTGAAAAGGGAAGTGATCTGTTTCAGGCCATGAAAATGTGGGATGAACAGTTACGTTCCACTCCATGTGTTTAAGGTTTGTCTCATCAATCATAAACCTAGGAAATAATAGTAAAGATTTATATTCTGTACAGCTCTGTACTGCTGTATTCTGAGAAATACAGAACAAGAAGGGATGTTAGAGATCC
The DNA here is from genome assembly GCA_013397295.1 of Polioptila caerulea. Lineage (NCBI taxonomy): Eukaryota > Metazoa > Chordata > Aves > Passeriformes > Certhiidae > Polioptila > Polioptila caerulea. The sequence goes on from VYXF01007738.1 coordinate 237,389, forward strand.
TACTTTATGTATTAAATGTCTTGTAAGTGGAAGTTTTATCCTGTGAAGTGATTGGCTCTGAATATGTATAGCACTCTCTGGGACTATCCCAATGCTTGATGGGGTGGATATATGAGTGTCCCTTGTGAAATCAAGGCACATCCTAGTTCAGCCTGGAAAAGCTCAGAGGCTGGGGCAGAAACATTCAAGGTGTACAGAAATACACTTTCCTGATGCAGATATTTCTATCTTTTGTTCCTTTAAGAAGAGAAACCCAAGCTTTTTCATTCAAACTTAGGCATGACAAATTTTAAGTTTTAGAAGAAAACTGCTTTTCCTTTCTGATGCTGAGCTGAATTTTAAAATGGTGGGAAGGAAAAAAAAGGCATTCCAAAGGTAAAATTTGGACTTAATGCTAAAAAAATTCAGTATCTAGACGAAATTATAAGTAGCTAAGAATAGGAATTTAAAAACTACTCTGCCCTCTCAGTACGCTGCTACCATGACACTACAGTAATTTATTGCTGCAGAACATTCCCTTCTAGAACTCTCTAAATATTTTAAGGAATTTCAATTACATATTGCAAGGGAAAATCTTTAAAAGCATTCAGGTTTGCTAGCTTTAAGGACCTTAGAGGAATCCATATGCAGAAAAGCAAACAAACTCAGTGAGAAATGTACACTGTTTAATTAAAATACTAGGGTTTGGCACATTTTTTTTTCTTACTATGACTTATTAAGGAAAAATTAAACCCTTGCATAAAATCCCTTAAGTGTACAGATAGATATTTTTTTTTCTTCTGAGCTTTGTACAAATGGCTTGTATTGTTAAAAAAAAAAGTCATAGACTTGGCTGTATATTCTGTTCTTTTCATATGTTAACGATTTATGAACTGTGTTGCACCATTTATACGATCAGTAGTTAGTTAAATGCTCATTGTCCTGAGCAATGTTGAATTCATTATGAGAGAGAGGAGTAATAGATTCCCTATCTTCATCTCAGTCATCAGTTTTTCTCATAGATGCTCAGTTGCTGTGGATGCAGGCAGACAGGAGAGCTGCTGGTGAAGTGAATTGCCACCCTCAGTGAATGTCAGAACTCACTGGCTCTCAAGTTTCATATGGAAACACACGTTTTTGCAACACAAGTGCAGGTAACTAAGAGGTGTAGTTTCCAAGCTGTTACAATTCCACAGTGGGTGTTTTCAACACAAAACAGCTCTTCTCCTTGCTCTTCATGTGAATCTTTAATGATTTCAAAGAGTATGATTAAGAAGGGCAGGAAGGCTTGGGTGCTTCAGTAACTTGGTAAGGGCTCAGTTATAGCTGTCAGTCCTGTACTGCCTGTTTCTGCAGTGCAATGCATGGTACTTCACAGCAAATTAATGCTATGTAAAACATAGCATTCAAAATTTTACTTTGGGAGGCAGTAAATAGTGTTTCTGTTTTCTGACTGGCATTTACTTGGGAGCTGGACTTTTTCTGTGATGTTCTTCACTTCACTTTGATGCTGGACTCTGCTTTTGCCTGCTTTGCGAAGCTGCATAATATGAGTAGGATCAATCTTTAGAAAAAGATATTTGCTTCCTTTCAAAGCTTAAACTGAGCCTACTGCTGGTAGATTAAGGTTGAAAGGAGATCTAAGAGGGTCAACCCTCTACCATGATGTTAAGTAACGGAGTCCTTTTTGGGAGAAATCCAGAAGTCTTGGTGCATCAGGAAAGATGTGCTCACTTCTTGTTGATTTCTCTCGTATCAGGAATCAGCACTGCAAAGGAAGGAAGATCCTGGGCATGATTCTGAGCCTTGTGGACTAAACTTGGCTATACAGCTCAGTGAAGTACTCCATCTCTGCTTGCACCAACCCAGATTCTCCCAGTGGGTACAGTGAGGGATATGCACTGCAGGAGCTGATGAGGAGCTGTACCTGTCTCTTATACAGATAACTGCCCTATTAAAAATTTGTTCCAAGTTTTGACCTTGCTGCATCAGTGCTCTCCTAAAATCAACCAGGAAAGAAAATGTAGCTGAGAGCAGTGTGGCTATTTATTTTTACAATCTCTTGTATTTGTTGTCTCAGTGGTGGGACCTGACAGTATCAGAACATCTCTCAGTAGGCACTCAACTCTCTAGCCCAGCCTGGGCTGTATGGCACTAATTAATTCTAAAGAAGGCTAGGTGGATTTCAGGTACGATATTATTGGTACTGAAGTAACTGAGTGAGGTACCAAAAGAATTTCAAATTGCTCAGTTGTGAGCGTAAAGGGCTCTGGCTTGTTCTTGCTTAAATACTCGCTTTCTATATTCCCTTGGCTGCAACTAAACTGCAGAATATTTACCTGCTTGATTGTTGTTTGTAAATCTAGGCTCTCCCTCCCCCCCATCCCCTAAATCTTCCTTAGATGCTGAGAGGAAAAAATAGCATACAAGAAGGTGGTTGTAAAGCATTTCTTTTCTGTTCTGCCGCTCTATGTAGAGCTTTTTGTGGCACTCAGGGGTGCAGTAGGGCTTGAACAGTCCAGACAGTGTGCCAAGGCATATTCCTGTAGGACATTGCTAGAGATCCCTGCTCGTAAACCCTGCCTGCAGAGCTGTAACTGGAGAGAGAAACAGAGAGAGAGGGAAAGAGGTGAAACAGGGAGGACACAGAGGTGTGATTAAGGACCTACAGAAAAGACAGAGAGAGAAAACTGAGAGAGAGAACATAGTGAACAGATTGGTAAATGGAGAACAACCTCCCAGGGCCAGGCTGAAGACAAAGGGGCTGAAACAGAGAGTAAAGGAAAAAGGTAATTGCAATTTTGGGGTATTATATTAAGATGAAAAGCTGGGCCAGTCCCAACGAGCCTATGTGGAAAGTCCAAGAGCTGGCTGGAAATCAGGAGGCAGAGGCTGTGAAAAAAAAGGAAGAGGTGGTAGAGAGGAAGGTTGGCCTTGAGAGCAATAAAATGTGCTGTGCTTTGTGCAGGACTGAAAATTGTTCAGCTGGGGAGGTGCATTTGGTTGTGGACAAAATGCTGAGAAATCTACAGGGAGAGATGGAAAAGGCCTTTTCCAAAGAGGCAGTGCAAAGAGCTTTGCATGGAGATAATTTTTAACAAAGTAAAAAGGGTGGTGACTTCGTTAAAAAGGATGATGACTTCATTAAAAAGTGCTTGACACTTACCACAGTTTAATCTCAGACCACTTGCCTGGGTATCTAAACATGGATTTAAGGGCACAGCTTTACATGTGTGAAAGAAAAGGAAGTGGATTGGGGGGCTTGGTCTACCTTCTTTGCTGGTGTAAATGTCTAGAAATCAGACTTACCTGGATGTCAGAAGGTACAGATAACTGCTGTTATAGTAGCTTGTTAGCAACTCAGGTTTTCACTCTTAAAACTAGGAGAGTCTGAGATAATGGAAAGAGAAGTCAGTGGAGCTCTTGCAAGCCTTGCTAGTGCAGAGTCGTCCTGGGTGTTTTTAGTTATGAACCAGCTTCATCTTGGTTTCTAATGAGTGATTTGGAAGCTGGTGCCCATTTGTGAGAAGCACTTTTATACTGATAATATTGTCATGTGTTGTTAATCTCATAATATATTTCTGTGTTTGGCTAGCTATTCTCAGGCATGAACAGTCTAAAACTGAACATAAATTCCATGCCACCTATCGTGTTAAATACCAATTTTAATGCAGATTTTTATTGTATTTGGCTGTGACTGGACAGAAACTAAAGAATACATGCAGCATTAAGAGATTCTTTAGAATTTCAGCCAGTCCTCTCATTCTGACTAGTAGGAACATCGTGAGAAACTGGAATTGGGATAAGTGAATGGGGCTGGTTAGGGGAGTTCGAGGGCTCCTTTTCTTCCTTTATTCAATTCCTTGAAACTTTCATTAAATTATGGATAAACTCTCAATAAGAACAAAAGAGTAAAAGAATGACAGCTGAATTTTTAGACTCTGATGACCTAAAAAATTGCTTTGCAGACATAAAGAAACATAAAGGATTGAAATGTATTACTGTAAACATCCAGACATTATACTGTCTTTTTTCAGATTCAGCTTGTGATATTCACGTTCATGAATAGCCCATTTCGGTGACATTACTGGGACAAAATCCCTGTGGGTGTAATTCCTGTTACTTCACTAACATCAGTTAAAGTCAGCATCTCTACATGGATTTGCACCTGCTTGATGAATTTTGTGAGGTTTGTGTTATACATGCAACAAGATGTGTCTGCTGTCACTGTATGGGTGTATATTGGAATCTGGTGGCAAGTCCTGTCCGCTGTGTGGGGAGAAGGCTGCAAAGGGCAAACAGAGTAGAGCTTGACCAAGCAGCAAAGGGTTCTATGAGGTGTCCTCTGTGGGGAGGAGTGGGGAGGCAGTTTGAGTAGAGAGTGTTGCAGAATAGAAGCTAAGGACTCCCAAGGAACGGGTACTCACAAAAGCACTGGATGCCTAAAAGCAGTTCAGCAAATACCCTTCTATGAATTTGAAAGGGACTGTGAGCACCAGACAAGAAGCTTTATTTCATATGGCTTGTTCTGCAAACCAACATTAAGCTAAGAAAGGAACATTTAACAAATCACTGCAAAAATGAGAGGTTTATTATAGTTGGAAAGCATGAAACTCTGCAACTACAGTATTAGTTTTCTATGAGGGGCCAAAACAAAGTGGGAACACTTCAAACATATAGATTTAAAATTTAGGAGTTGCACAAGTAATTTGGAAACCTTCCTTCAGAAACAGATTGTAATGGGCATCAGAGATCCAAACTGTGAACAGAGATGTTTGAATATCCTGAATTAACCTTAGAAAAACAGTAAGGATGGAGCAGGCCACAGCACAGAGGCAGACCAGACTGCAGATGATGGAAGGAAAACCAAGGCGATGATCCCCTGAATCGTGGCCACAACCTATCACAAGCCCGTGGGAGCACAGGAGGCAGAGCAAAACTGATGGCTCCAAGGGGAAACGTGCCAATGTGCACAGAGCTCTCTTTAAATGCTGCCCCAGCATGCCGTGCTATCTGAATGTGATGGCTTTCAGCAGGCTGTGTGAAATGATTTGGTAGCCTTAGCTGAGTCCCACCACAGAAATGCCAAGCTTCTTAAGCTGCTTAACAGGCTTGGCGAAGAGGATAATGATTAACCGTTTATTAAAGTCAGCCCCTCCAGGTCAGAATGAGGGATATTGGTAGTGAGAAAGCTCGTGCTGCTCTTGCCTTCCCAGTGCCTTTTATGCAGATAGAGGACTTTAGCCTTTGGGGATACAGTCAGTGGTATTAAATTTACTTAAAAGTATGAAGTGCCTTCATTTCAGTGCTGAATACCACTGTGGGCCATTGTAAACTTCCCTCGTGCTGTCTGAATCTCCTTAAAGGCAGACATGCACTGGTTTCTCAGAAAAGCTCTACTGAGAGCATGCAGGGTACATGTCAACTTAATTAAATGAATTTGTTTAAAATATGATCAATGGTGTGTGAAATTATATAATTATTCCATAAATACACATTGTTAATTAATTAATATTTTAATTAAAGGGTAATTGGAAACTCGTTGTGTTACTACCTTTTTTGAAGGACGTGAATGTGTCTTTACCTCATATCCACTGATTAGACCAAAAAACCCCCTTTTTAAAAGAAGATGTTGAACTAGAAGCCCAGGAGATTAAAAAAAAAAATTAAAAAAAATGGTACACTATGACAGCTATGTCCCAGTCTGCCATAGGAAGGAACTTGGTTGCCCTTTAAAATCTTTGCTTTCAATCAGCCTTCAGTTTTTCTAATATCTTTTGTGTCTCTTATTCTGGGAGAGTGATTGTCTCTCTGGGAGTTTTGCCTTGAAATGTCTCTTTGGAAAAAGAACTTGGAACAAAGTGCTGTGGACTAGTTGTTGGTTGAGAGAGGTTGGTATTAGCAGTTTGTCAGAGCTAGACATAAATCCCTCTTTCCCCCTCATAATAATTTTCCTCCTTCAGTTTACCTGTTTATTTTGAAGACTATCCATATTAAAAAACTCAGACTCCCTATTACTCACTGCCAGAACAGCACACCAATCCCCAGACCACTTTTTGTAACTGCTGGTGTGGAATAAATGAAAAGAAATGACTGGAAACCAAGAGAGAAATGACTGTGGCCCTTATCTTGCCCCTGGAAATTCATATATAATTCATACTGAAGCCAATAGGACAGGAAGGGCAAATTTGAGGCCTGCCTTTGAAAAATTATCAAGGGCTCACAAATTAAGGCCTTAATTTTGCAAACTTGCGCAATTAAATGCGAATGCCTTCTGTGAAGGCAGTGGAAAGGGTGCTGCTTGCAGGTCTAAACTGAGCTCATGCTCTTGTTTGAATCTTTGGGGTGCAGACAAATATGAAACAGGGAATTCTGGACAGTAGATGGCAATTCTGCATGTTTTGATCTTCTGCTTACCTGGCAAAATTAAACTGGTTTCTGCAGCTGTTAACCACTCTGCAGCTTCCCTCTGCTGCTGCATGCATCAAGTGCTAGTAAGTGTTGTTTGGGTGTGACTGGTCTAAAATGTTGGTGGTTTTTGATTTCTAATCTGTCCTGCAGCACCATACCCACTGTAGACGTAGAAGGTCCTAAGAGAAATCGTAAGCTCATCACAGTGACAGCTCTTTAGTATGTGACATAAGAGGATTTTATGAGGCTAGCATAGAAAGAACAACGAATACCATAACTAGCAGAGGGGTGAGTAAAATCTAAGTCACTCAGGAGTAAGTTACAGCACATTTAGGAATGGTAGAGGACCCAGTGTGCATCTGTTAGCACAGGAAAACTAATGCAGCTTTTCAGTGATCCATAGATTTTTTTAAAAGAAAATCTGAGATTTAAAATATTTTTTAAATTCCTAATTGCAAAACTGAGCTCACTGTGTTGTATTATCATAGAAAAGCTACCCTTATTTGTCTTTAAATCCAACAGTGACTCACAAGGCATGCCTGACTTATTCATGTGTGACATGTCAGGTGCATGAGAGCTTACATCACATGCTATGCCGATGCATAAAATTTTTAAGCCTGTCCTTGACAACTGAACAATTCAGCAACCTGGACACAAGCTGCAAGGATCAAAAAGTAGGACAAAATTACAACTGTTTATACAGCTTTGCACAATGCCATGGCAATGCGTTTTGCAAGAAGAAATATTTACTGAGAGTAAACACAGTTTAGAATGAGATTTAGTGTCTGTGTCTTCTCTGCAGAAATCCACACACAGAATCCTGGATTTAATGCTGCTTGAAGAGCCTGAGCTTTTTCCTTGGTGAATCCTCTGTTTTTGGAAGGTTCAGGAACATTTGGGGTAAGAGAAAGTGTCCATGACATGAAGAAATACTTGCATAAGCAAAAGGGAAATTTAATGTAAGTTCTGTTTCTCTTTTTTTTTGCCATACTGCAGATTGTTTGACAGGAGTGATACCAATTAGTGCCAACGATAGCATAGTTTATGATACTGACATCTGTCCAAGAGAAACTGGCCCAAAAACATCAAACTTATTTTGCAGATGTCACTGAATAATCATTAGGTGGTGATAATTTTTGGTTGCCCAGTGGGGGAAAGGTTCCAGCATATTGAAGTTTCTGAATTTCAAAAATATTGCAGTAAGGATTTTCACTTGAGACAGCAGGCTGAGATTTTGCAATCCATCTTTTGCTGCCTTGCAAAGCATAGGAGCAGAGGGAATGGTCTTTCCAGCAAGGCTCAAGAAAGTCTCAAATATTTGTAGGGTTCTGTGTTCTGACTGGATTTACAGGTCCAAATTTATCTTGGGGCTAGTTACACTGGCATCTCTGAAGTTGTGTTTGTTTATCTCCACGCTGAATTTGCATCAACAAAAAATGATCATTGAGTAATAGACATTTAATAACATTCAGGTACTAGGTAAATGTTGGGGTCATTTTAGCTGTTATCTGTTTCATACTTTTGTGTACCATCTGCAAACATTCAAACTTGCAAAACTAAAAATACAAAGATCCATTTATAAGTAGTCACCTAAATAAATGGCTTGGTTTTTTTTTTTTTTCTCCTCCCAGGAATGTTGTCAACAGACAGAGCTCAGTGGAAGCTGTAGCCACACAGCAGCTCTGGTCATTGAGCTTCCCATTTAAGTGAATAAAAAAGAAGTTAGGTGTCACTGGACATTCATGTGGCTTGCATTTAGAGATTCAAGGATATCCTAAGTTATACTGGGGCTGTATATCTTTATATATCCTTTTGGGGTTTTTTTGTTTAACTCCAGAATTATCTCCCTAAGAGAGAATATCTCTCACAATTTCCAGACAAAACCTTAAATTTGGAAGGAACAAGTCCGTGCAATACTCAGACTCAAACTAAGAGATGAATCTGAATAAATCTAAGGTGCTATTTTGTGTACCTCTAGATGCCTCAGCCTCTTCCTGTCAGTGATAAAGGAACTGAGATTCCTTTCTGTGTAAATCTAGGAGGAGGACAAAGCCTTGAGGGAAAATCTTGCCCCTTTTCACACCCTAATGTAGAATTTACACCTTCTTACACATCTGCTCTGAAATTAATCCTCTTGGTCTGACTGAATCTGAAATAGTCTAGCATGGAATGACTTACATGGATGAGAGTCTGAAAGAGATGTGTAGCAAGAAAGACAGCAATCAGAAGGCTATAAGTAGATAGAAACTAAAGTAAGGGGTAGCTTATTTATAATTCAGATTCACTTAGATTTGTATGTGAATTTGGCCCATACTCCGTGAGGGAGAAAGCAAGACCTCATTGTTATTTCCTGCTGCTAGATGAGACAATTGTAATAATATCAGTATTTTTAAATCCTTGTGTATCTGGTTTTAGAAGGGAATTATGAAATAGATATGATTCTTCTTTTATTTTTGAGTTGCATGCTGGGAAAACAATGCACTCATGTAGATATGAACAGAAATCATTGCTGCCTGTTAAAACAAATTAGGAAACATGCTTTCAATCTTAATATAATTTCTAGAGGAAGAAGCCTCTTGACTTGAATGGTAAAGGTCTGAAAATGGTCAGACAGAGTCATAGAGCTAAGTGGGGATCCCAATTACAGATTAGCAGTAATGCAAATGTTGCTGCAGAGGGACCACTCAGCTTCTGCAGCTCAGGAGCTGTGTCTATGCCTAGAGCGCAGGCATAGAAAACCTCCCTTTCATTATTGTTTTTAATTATCTGCACACTGACAGAGCTGGAATACCTGCTGCACACTGAGGCCCTTTGTGCAAACCCATCAGCAGAGACTATGCAGCCAAAGCCCATATTTCTTGCCTTCTGCAGGTCTTTCAGCTGAATTTTGCTTTCATGCAGATGCATTTCTTTCCCGTTTACTCCTTATCTTCACTGGCTATTTCCCCTGCTCCACTGAACATACACAACACATGCAGCTTTGTGTGATGACACCAGGTTTTGGCTATCCAGCTGTGATCCTGAAGTTCTCATGTGCAACTGTGTTGTCTCTTGTGTTATTGTGAGGGAGTGAGGGTGCACTGCACCAGGGTGACCTTGGGGCACAGATGCCTTGGTGATGAGCAGTGTGTGTCTAGCCTCCTCCCCTTCATAAAGGAGCTTGCAGGTGGGGATGCAGAGCAAGAAGCTGACAAGCCCTTCATTAAACTCAGGAATGAGGTGTTAGTCTGTTCTCTGGTCTTCTCACGTGTTAGACTTATGTTCAGCATCCCATTGTTCTCGTTGCTTATCCCTGTGCTTTTCCTATGTACTAAGCAGGCATGATATACCTTCAAGGGAAGGCAAAGCAACCAGGAAAACAGAGGAAGAGTTGGCAAAGGGAAGTTCACTTTCTTGTTGACAGCCACTGAAACTAATCCTCTCTGAGGAAATACTGCCAAAGTTATATTTCTAGTTATGTTTCCAACTAGGGGCTGCATAGTTTGCAAGCATATGAAAACATAAAATACTGCTGGTGTACCTTTGATTTGGACCTATTTGGTCATGTGTGGGACATGCTGAGCCTGCAGCACTGGGAGAATAAAAAGGACTGGCTGAGCAGTCTGTGTGTTCTGGGGCAGAAGAGTCCAGGCAAAAACACGTGGGTAGGTGAGCACAGGTAAAATGAATACCCACTGAGCAACAGTAAGGAGTGCTAACTGGAACTAGTCAGAAATAGAGAAGTGCAAGGAAACTTTACCCAGGTTTTTAGCCTCTTGGCAGTGCTGAGCTGTTCTAACATGACAGGAAAGCAGAAGCAAGGTAGATCAGCCCCTCTTCACGTGAGTACCTTTTGCCCATTGCAGAGCCCTTGCCTCCAACTCAGCCTCATTGTGAGGAGTCTGAGGAATGATTAATAGCAAAGGATGCAGGCAACTTCTGATAGATGCTCTTGAGGAATCAGGGCTTGTGATAATGCAGATCCTCCTTGTTCACCTTACTTGCTTTCCTGATGGCTCTGTGCCAAAGATTCATGTGGCAGCAAATTTCTACCTGCTGTAGACACATGAAGGATGACTTGTATATATGAGGGCATGAGGTACCCTTTTGTCAACAGAGAAGCAGGCAGATGAAAGCAGGAGTACAGCCTGGAAAAAGCTGTGTGGGTGAGGATGCAGCAAGTTGGTTGAAATTGGTCTGGGGAATGAGAACTGACTGCACAAATGCATCAGCAGGAAGATAAATGCTTACAAAGAGCATGTCCATTAATAAGTGAGGAGGAGGAGGAAAGGAGTGATGAGGACAGTCATAGCAACGCTATACTTCTTTTAAAATAAAGGAAGATTGGAAAGTAATACAGATCTCAGGAAGATAGCTCTTTGAAAGCATCGAGGGGATAGCAGGAATAAATGCAAATCAGCTGGCCTACATCATGTGTATCCACATGAAGGCATGTGGATACATACACATCAGCATCATAAAGTCACTCCAGGACTGCAATAAAGGGACAAACCTAGTGAGCTGCTAATCACTGTTCCTCAGAAATCACCGAGAACTGTGGCAGCTCTGGAGGGCAAGGGAGGGGGAGAAGAGAAGGTGAAATTCCACCCTGAGCCTGGCAGGACTGAGCAATTAAAGCCCAGTCAATCCAAGAGCAGTCCTCTGGGAAATAACGCAGCAAGTGAACGGAGCAGAGAAAAATCTTTCAGAAAAAAGGAAATGATGAATTGTGGCGGGTGGCCTGGTGCAGCTCTTCTCAAGGTGATAGGAGCAGTGCAAAGTGAATTCCTGAAAGTTAAGCTTTGAACCCTGTGTTGTGATTTGGGTCTCCATGTTGTTCTCTGGGCAGTTCAGAAGGGCAGTGTAGGGAGAAGCTTTACATGGATATATCTGCAAGCCACTTCTAGTTTTTGTTGCGGGAAGGGAGTCCAGTGGGGGGAAGGCAAATTCTATTTGGGAGTTAATAAGACGTTTAAACATTGATAGTACTAAATATCATAACGATATATACTGTGTGAACTCATACCAGTAGCACTGTGCCATTTAAGATCTAAATAATACAGGAAAAAAAGGAACACAGATTTCAGGGGACAAAACAGGTGGTAAGGTTTTAAAATGTATTTTAATTTCCTATGCACTTAGCCCATTTTTCAAATGTTTGCCTGATGTTAGTTCATCCCAAATCATCTGCCTTGCACAGCAAGGGCTATGTTTTCAATTGGAATCTTCCTCTAAGTAACCCAAGGTTTCTGCCCTGAACCCCAGAAATCTTACCAGCTTAAACACTGCCAAAATCTGGGATGTCTCTGCAGGGCATTTAAGCTTTGTCAAGATTTTGCCAAAACTTTTTACTGAAATGCTGATATCTGATTATCCATGACTGAGAATCCATTTATGGTTGGACCTATATCACAATAAAAATTGGATTATGGAAATAGGTGTCAGGTTTGGTTTTCAGTTGGATCCAGTTTTGGAACAGGATTCGGGTTTATTAGTACCATTGCATGCGTGCTGGTCCCAGGGAGAGGGATCAAGAAGGTACCTTGGAGGGGACAGAGTATTATTGCCCTGATGGCAGCAGCAAGGACCCCCAGTTACCACTGTGTGAAGTGCTTTCAGGATTCATCATGTTGATGAGTCAGACAGGCCAAACAACGATTTCAGTTTGCTTGTCTTTCACTTTTTGCTCTTGCAGGGTTTTAGCATTTTATTTTTTCTGGGAAGCAAGAAGATGTAGAGAAAAAGGAAGGGGAGATGGGATTTTTTTAGATATTTTTAAAATTTTTGTCCATTAATGTGGCTCTGAATGGCTGTGATTCAAATGCAGTGCTACAGCAAACGTAACAAAGAAAGAGAACCAGGAAACCTGGGTAGCTCGAAAACAAGAGTGGGGAAAGTCATAAAAATGAGGATCAAATTGGAAAAAGAATGCAAAATACTTGACATGAGGACAGAGTGCTTGGGAAGGGTGGAAAGGCACAGAGAGCTCAGAGATTTCTAGCAGGTGTTGAGCCTGATGTACACATCCTTTGCACAACAGCGAGTGGCTAGGCAGGGAGAATACAAAGAGGCATGACTGACATAAGCACAGTCACCATGCCAATGAGCACAAGTGGCTGTATATATTAGTAGGCCAGAGGGAAGATGTGAATGCAACAGGAGTGCAAGCTACTGAAGATGAGCTCTATCATCAGCAATATGTGGGAGTAGGGTGAAAAATTGACTTCTGATTGCGCTGCTTGCTCTCTCTGGAGAAAGAGGACTGTTCAGGTATTTTGGAAATATAAGACAGGCCAAGTGTTCTGAGGTTGGAGTAGGGAATGGTGATGGTGGGACTAGGTAACATGCAGCTAACAGTGCAAAATCACCCAGCAGAGCTGAGCCTCTGCAGCAGCTGGGGACAGATGTTATATCATCAGGATGGCCTTTATTGGCTGGGGTTAGAGAGCAGCGAGCAGCCAGAGACTCCAGAGCTGCAGCTCTCTCCAGGGCACCATCGCAGGGAGCCACTCCCTGCCCCTGGTGAACAAACTCGGCTGCTGTGGCCCCTGGGGGGCTGAGCCCAGACAACCAGTCTCAGCTCCTAGGCACAGGCTTTCAGAATTTAAACTCCCTGCTTTGTGCTTTTCCTTATTTCTAAAACATAGGGCCAGATAGGAATGCACTCCCTACTTCCTCTCCTGATCTGAATGCCTTGGTACCCTTCCCCATCTCTCTGGCAGTGTAGCTGTTCTCTTTCTGTGGATTATCCTGGCCCTGTCACCCTCTCAGTGTGTTAACCACTGAGCACAGTACTCATGCAAATGGTCTGGGATGTTTTAACACTGGGGACAGCAATTCTCCTTGCTGATTGACACCAGGCCTCCACTGGCACATTGGTTTTCAAGGTATGAGGGTGAGTGGATATGTAGATAAACAGGGGAGCTCTCATAAATGTTTCGGGAGCTATTGTGTGTCTCTGTGCATGTACCCACACATGGACTTCTTGCTCCATGTGGGAGATCACTTTGCTCTCTGAATGCAGAGGGTTTCCTGCTTTAACCGTGGCTCTTCATTTATTGCTGTGGCTTCTCATCACTTCCCTCGGGCATTAGAGCCGCCTGCCGCAGAATTTGCTCTTGCTCAGTAAGCAGACAACCAGTTTTGTGCTCCATGCCTGTGCCATTTCTTTGCTTTGTGGAATGTTGGCAAGCTATTTGCCTATTGAGTTTGTATTTGAAGCATCTCACCTAATTTCATCTTTTTTGTTCAGTCCTTCTACCTGCCGGTGGCTGCTCCCGATTGAGAAACATCTGCCTTGTAGTGGGGTTTTTTCCCCCCAGTCAGGTTTCCAGCCCTTTTATTTCCTTGCAAAAGGCTCTCTGTTGTGTTTGCACACATATTACGTAGCACCTGGTGGTTGTAGCAAATCTGACAGGTGCAAGTGTGAAAATGAATAGTTTCTGAGATATTTAAGAGCAAACCCAGCAATTTTGTCCACTTTTAATATTTGTGCTTCTTTGAGGGAAATCCTTTCTTTTGTTACAAACACCTGAAGACATCCTTGGCTGAAATTTTAGTTGTTCATTTTTTGGCAGGTTTCTACAGGTCTTTGTGATTCTTATCTTCCTTCTCTTTTCCTTATAGAGGTGGATAAGGAAAACTTGCAGGAATGTGCTAAAAAAAAAAAAAAAAGTTGTGATATACGCTAGCATAATAGCAGGTAGTGAAGAGGGAATTTAGTAGGCTGGAGGAGTTTTCTAAAGCCCTACTCAACATTTAATTTTATGATTCTTAATGACAAATGGTGATTGTGAATATTCATGAATTTTTCCCTGGGTTAATGTCATAACCTTTGCAGTAAAAAGGCTGTTTTCACCGGTAATAACTACCTTTCAATTTATTTATGCTTGTTTTTTTTTCTTTTTTGTACAGAAATAGACCTCAAATTAACATTCAAAATGCAGGAAAGTAATTTTGCATGTTTGTTTGCTGGGGGGAGGGGACAATGTATTTTATAAGTCTTATCATGTTGTGTCTTTATTGAGACAATGCAGTTCTTTACTTTCAAACTCTTGAATTTTTATCTCAGCATTATTAGAGTGCTGGAAAAGATGTCTCAATTCAGCTTTACTGAAGAGACAACTCAGCATGTAGTATGAAGAATTTATTTGTCTTTTTAAGCATGAAGAATTTGCCTGTCTTTGTTTTTTCCCCAGTCATTCTAAGCATTCATTTAGTATTTGATCAGTAATTACCTTATATCCTTTCCTCTGGACAGTATTCCCTCTTCTCCTTCCTTTTTCCTGCCTATGATTATATTTGGTGCCTTGCAGTCATTATGTCTTACTCTACTGCACTGAACTGGATGTGCCCTTTATCTGTCCATAAGCCTAATTTATTCAAATCATTTTAAATTTGCTTGCTCTGTGCATGGTTTTACACTTACGTGCTATCAGCAAAAAAATTCCGCTTTAAAAATTATATCCCCTGTGGGCCATTTATATAAAAGTTGAATAAAAATGGGTAAGGTGCTTAAATTTGGGAGTACTGCCTTGTTCCTGTCCCTCTAGTCACCCTGAACTGTGCTGTTTTGCTGACACCTTGCTTCTTGTCCCGCAGATAATTTGAAGGCATTTGCTGTTGTGCTTTTCCTATGCTGTACTTTACTGATTCTACAGAACAATCTCTCTATGTCGGGTGCAGCACCAAATGAATCTCCTCCATCTGGATAAATTATGCCCATCACTTCACTTTCAACTCTCTGTCGAGAAATGTATTGAGAGAACTTAAAGCACATTTGACAGACATGACATGAACCTGGCTGCCTCTCCTTCCCTGGCTGCCCATTTTTACATGTTGCATAACTCCATCCCTTATTAATGTTTCCAATATCCATTCTGTGGCTGCAGCTGGAATTCCTGGTTAATGGACTCCTAAATCCTCCTTTGACTTAAAAAAGAAAAAATCTTTTTTTGTTTTGTTTTGTTTTTTTTTAGATACTATTATTTTTAAAAGGTAAAGTTGGAGTAGTTACTTTCTAGGCACCTCCAGATACACCATCCTCAGGAAGCCATCATGCAGTATTACTAAAGGTTTGCCAATTTCCCTTGCTATTTCCTTCCAAATGCAGAGATGCAGTTAATCTAAGTCTCAGGTCCTGTCAACTTTTAATAGTTCTAATTAACTAACTACCTGTCCAGATTGGATGATAAAGCCTTTTAACATTTCATTTTTTCCCCTCATGAAAATGGATCCCTGTTTCCGGGATGTGACCTTCAACTTCTTCTGTAAATACTCGGGCAAAGGATATTAATTCAGGCTCAGTGCAGCATCAGTCTCATCTGTCACTGACTTCTCACTCATTCCCTTTCATGGCCTCACTGATTCCATCCCTGGTCATATGCTTTTCATATATCAGATGAAAGATCTCCAATGAGTTTCTTCACATCCTTGCCATTTTATAAAAAGCATTTGCTACTCCAGCGTTTCCTGCCAGTGTTTATAATTGCTCCATTTTGAATGCAATGTCATTGGCAGACCTGCTAAGTAATATAATAACAGTGCAATAGAGGAAACTGAAACTGTGGTTGGGGCTTGGGTGGCAAACTTCTCTGGATCTGGGTATATTGAAGTGGAAGTGGTGCCACTTTTACGGTATGCAGTGCAAGACCAGAATCTGGCCTTGTATGTGAAATAGCTCATTAATTACCCAAGGCCTTTTAGCATGGCATAATGGTGATGCTGCAGCATGTTAAGGGCTCTAAACAATGTTTTGTAGGGCAATCACATAGGAACATGAAACTTGCCAGAACACCTTTTGGAAGAAAGCTTATATTTCCTCATGAAGACAAGTATCTGACCTGGTTCTGAAGTAAATCCCTTTTTCTTCCTAGAAGGTTGTACCTGCTGTATGTCTATGCTAGTTTGTTTGATTTTTTTTTTTTTTTTTTGTGGCGCCTCTGTACATTTTTGTGTGGCTGTGTTTGATTTACTGTGTTGTGTTCCATCCCACTGTCATTACAAGCTCAAGTCCCCTTCTGGTAAACTTCTTCCTTTCACACATGAGTATGTTACACACCAGAGACCTGCTGTGAGGTTCTGGTGTGTAACAGGGAGGGCACGGAGGGAGTTGCCTTGGGAGGGATGTTTCTGGTGTGCAACTGAGGTGACTCCTGACAGCTCTGTGACCCAGAAAGCACCTTCAAGAGGCAGCTAAAACATTAACAGGCCCCCAAGCCTGCAGGCATTGCTCACCTGCTTTTGCAGATTATTAAGCAGATCAAGAGAGGGCAGAGGTGATGTTCAACAACCATAGTTTGTCTATGAGGTCTCTGTAGCCTCCTTGAGAGACGGCGGATTGCCAGTGGGCTGGGGAAGGCACGCTGCTCATGCAGCACTTTGCACTGGAGCTGAGCTGTGTAGGGGGATGAGAGGCTTTTTGGGTAGGACCAACTGTTGCTTCAGCGAGGACATGTAGCCATGGCAGCTTGTACCTCTGCCCTCTGTTTTGGAGGGTACATACACCTTGTAGCTGGCATAGAGAATGCTGCTGCAGAAGCTCTTTTAGCTTAGCAGTCACTGCACCTTCCACCTTTCTTTTTTTTGTTTTGTACCCTAATGTCCTAAATCATATTCCCTGTGTTGCTTAATACCACATTTGGCATTCTTCCCTTCCTTGTCGGTTTATGTACACATTAAATTAGAAAGCAGTCCTCTACCAGATCAAGCTTTGCTTCCTCCCCTTAATCAACTCTGAGGTCTAGATAATTAAACTCTCCCACTATCGCTGCCATGGTCTTTCACGTATTTTGCTGCTTATATGCTGTGCTTCATACCTCCTTCCCGGTCAAACTGTGCACAACACATTTGTTTTAGTACATCTCCAATGTAGGTGGAATCCACAGTGCTCTGCTACAACCTTGTTTGTTCCAGGCTTCAGTTTTCAAGATGGGCCAGATTCTCTTTTGGAAACATTAGAAGCCTCTTGAGACGAAAAAGGAAGGGAGGGAAAACCAGATATATTTCTCTGATTCTTCGTGTACTTGTTAAGCTCTAGCCAAGTCTTTAGTAATTTAAATTCAAAATTGTTTCAGCTTTATTTCAAAATACAAATAAGGTGTTGTACTTCTGTACATGGTTGTTTTCCCAGTTAAACTTTTTCAGTCAGCAAAAGCATAATAATGTAAAATTTTATATCATTGGAGGAAAAAAATTCTGGTGCTCTTTGTCATGTTCTGTAGTGGAAATACCACTAGACAGCATTAGAGATTTAAATATGTTGGTCTATCTCAGGATATGACTTGCTTCCAACTTTTTTTGAAAAAGAAATTCTCATTTCGGTTGTTTTCATTTTGTTGTCTGTGTTTTTCTCTGATTTAATACATGATCATCAAAAGTCTTTCCGCCAACCAGTGTAGGTATTTTTTAGTGCCTAGAGGGTACTAAATACTGGTATTTAGGTTCAAGTTCAAGCAGTACATGGTTGTACTTTAGCACAGCACTTGCCCTTTCTTTCCCCCATGGGAAGACATACAAATTCATTGGTAATTTGGTTTCATGAAGGTGGGTAAGGGGCCTGTGTAAGCAATAGCACTGTTTTGCCTTCAGATCTGATCATGTTTAGAGGCCAAAATATCAAGAAAAATTCCCTGAGGTCTGAGCATATTGTTTTTGGTCAGGATTACTGAGGAAGGCAGTACTTTGAATGTTTGTGTAGAAATTACATGGTCAATCTCCATGTGGCAGACTTACACTGAAATCCTAGGTAGAAGAGAGATCCACACCACTGCCTGCCCATGTACCTGCCATCACCACAGCCAGAAAGGCTTCTGAGGGTCATGGATGTCTTCTACTCAGCTCAACACTGAGGTTGGAAGAGTTGACTTTTCCTTTTTTTATTTCCAGCTGAAGGGCCTTCTCAAGGAGTCCCCTTTGTTATTCTCCAGCAGCAGCCAGCACATCAAATCCTGGCCTGCATCTTTCCACCCCTCTTTTGTTGCAGAAGAGGGCCAGCTGCCTCCACACCCTTTTCTCCCTGAGCAGGTAAGTGACTGTCGCTGTTCCATTTGCCAGCCCCCCTGGGAGACTGACAAATGAAGCTGTGCTCTTGAGACCTGAACATATAATTTGCAACACGCAATTTATGTCACATCATACCTAGCTGGAGTTCTAGTGCCTGGAGTACCCGAAATACATCTACAAATAGATCATGTCATGTCAAAAATGAAATGGAAGGTGATAGTAATTGTGGACTTTATAATTAGAAAGAAAGAGTGTCTAACGGATGGCAACACCTGGAATACCTGCACAAAAAGCTAATCAAAAGTCAGCTCGAAATCCAGGGAAAGCCTACATATGGCTGTTTCTGCCCCTTAAAAAAACTGCTTGGAACATTGCAAATTATACTCTGATCACACTTCTGCTGGTGTGAACCACATGGAAACATTAACAATGTTAATGTTAAACCTTAAACAATAATCTGACTTTCTTCAAGAAGGTTACATCCACATAAATGTACAAGGCTGGACATGGTACATTTTTCTAAATGTAGAATCTATCTATAAAATCATGATGATTCCAAGTCTAATAAGGTTTCCTTGATGTTATGGAGCGTAAAAGTCTGTTAGAAGTACAGGGTAGGAGGAGAAGGAGGAGGGAGAAGCAGCTTTAGGGCCATGTGAAAACAAAGCCTTTCTTCTCTCCTTTTAAATATTTCTGCTGAGCCTGATTGAACACAGGATGAAAAGCTGCTGTCTTGAGATTTGAAGAAAGCAAAGGATTTCTGTTTCCACTATTACATTGAAAAGTTCTTTACTGCATGAAAGGTCACCCCTTCTAAATGTCCTCAGACTTGCGGCTTAAGTTTTGGGGGAACAGAGCTGCTGATACCATGGAAATCTATTATCAATAGGATATGGTATCTCTGAGTAGTCCATGTGGTCAGGAACATTAGCTCTCTGTTATTTATATCAATTTTACATTGAACCTTAGCTTAAATATTTTGAGAATGAGGTTTTTACTAGTAAAAGTGGCATAGAGGGGTGGTGTGTTTTGAAAAAAAACGTTGTTACATGGTAAGAATGGCAGAGTCATAATCTGAGGTGTTGTACTGAAACTGGCAGTCACAGTGTCAGTATGAGCAATGGGGTCTTCTAGAATCATGCCTAAATATTTGATGTCATTTTTGAGCTAATGTTTATTATCTAGATTGTCAAAACCACACCTAGAATGCATTAGAGCCTTGCCATGACAATTGTTTGGGAAAAAAAACCAACAAAACCCTTCTAGAAAACATTATTCTGTCAAAATACAGCATTTTACAAAAATGCAAAATGTTTCAGGGAAATGTTTGTTTCAATGAAAATTTCTCAGGGAAAACTTTCCTAGACTAGCATTCTTAGGGAGAAAAAAAAAAGAGAAGAGAAAAACACTCCCTGTGACATAGGGTGATGACCCCATATATGTCCAGCCTGGGTGCAGAGGTGATTTGTACTGACGATCTGCCTGTTTACCTGCCTCTCCAATTTCTCTGAGCCTTGTCAGAGGTATTTTGTGGTGTGAATGGTTCACTATTCTCCAGTCCAAAGAGTTACTCTGTAAGTCAGGGGTTAGATTCCTGGTGTCCACCATAGAGGCCAGAGTTCCTGTAGGGATAAAGCAGGACATAAATTTAAACTCACCTTTTCCACTTCTAAGCAAGCAAGTTGGTCACCTTGTTATTACTCCTGCGGTGGATGTGGGTCCAAATGTCCCTCTTAACTTTTTCACTTTTAAAAAGTTTTTCATTCAATGCTGATGTAAAAGTCAGCTCTGAAACTGAGCTTTCCCTCCTGTCCCTGAAATTAATGTTTTTTATTCCTGTTTGTTCCTCAAGTACATTGTCCATCAGATAAACCCACCATGAAACAGGCTATAGTCCAGTAGATCCAGTCATGTGTGATTGATATGCAGACCTTACTAGCAGTTAGGGGACGTTTTTATGTGTTTGGGTGAGGCAGAAGGGGAAATCCTGCCTACCAAGGAGTCTTCATCTGTGCTCATGTGATCTCCACAGTTTGAAGATGGTGTAGGCTCTTCTATGAGGAGTAGCTGCTATTGTGATGTTTGAAGTACAAGCCAAAAGTTAGCTTCACATTGAAGACAGGAGAGGGTTGAAGTCAGCACCAGGTTCTGGCTGCTGCTATGTCTCAGTTGTGTAGTATGCTAATGAAAATAGTGTTAGCATGAACAATGCACGGTTGTATTTTCAACCATATTTCCAGGTCAAGAGGAACCTCTTGCATTCTCAGTCAATTATGTATCAAAGTGGAGGGAAGCAGGATGGTGGTGTGCTTCCTTCTCGCCTCATTTCACATAATTATTGTTTGAAGCAGGTGGGAAGAGGCAAGCAGGCTCATCTTGGACCCTGCTGTTGTAAGAAACTGGTCCAGGAACAACCCATACAATAGCTATGAACTCATCTTCTTCCTTCCTTCGTGACCAACCACAGCCTATCCCACTGGAAGTATTTCTGAGAGAATCGTGTATCACCAGCATCTTCATCATAAGCCACTTAAACACAGAATCAAAGACTCACCTTTAGACATTTCCATTGAAGTTGTTTTCAAAGAAAAATGGGAAAACTCTGCTCTCCCTGATATGCTTATAAATCTAGTGCTACTCTGCTGAAATCATGAGCTAAAACTGAAATAAGGCCTGGAAATTATGTCTTTTGGCTCAGGAAACAGGACTCCATAACGGGCCTGATTCATTGTGGAGGAAAGCCAAGTCCACCCCAAATGTTCATATTAATTTGATAATTTGATTTAGGACTTGACTGGTGAGGCAAGGTGACCCCCTAAAGCATTGAGTTCATTCAACTTGAGCTATTCTTAAAATGTTATTAGATATTATTGAAGACAGGCACTGCTCTAACTGCAGAAGGGCACAGATTTGGAATGTATTATTATTGGGTGACTGCGCAGCCTAGTCCCAGACTGTAATGCAAGTATGATGGGTGCTGAAAAAAAATGGAGAATAGGGACAGTAAGTCCCACATGCTTTTCCAGGTGCAGGGGAGATTTATTCAGGTATTAGTTCAATATTACAATACTTGTAGGAGATCTTTGTTCCGTGTCCTGTTGTCCAAGCCCAGTAACGTGCAGACCCTCCAAGTGCCTAGTCTTGGAAAGGTCACCCACCAAAAAAAGGCATTTTCCAAATGTCCTGCTGTGAATGGCAGTCTGGCCCCAGACCCAGTTCATCTGATGCACATGAAGAAGTGGATGGAATGATTTGCGCAGGTAAGTTGCTTGAATGGCTTTGGAATAGAGGTGAAAACTGTAGTCTTGCATATTGAGTGCTTGAAGCTACTAATATGTCACATTTCCTATTATAACTTCACATTGCACATATAGCCTTATTTGGAGGAATAATATGGGAGATACTGTTTTTTATTCACAAATTATTTCTTTGTAGTAATCGTATAAATTTGAACACAATGATACAGGGGTTTTATTTATTTGAAATAAAATAGAGAATATCTATAGAATTGGTGTGTTCCATCCAACTAAAAATCTCCAATAACCTATTATTAAATCATTAAAATATTTTAAACTAAATTGGCCATAATATTTTTATAAACAGTTAGCTTATGAAGGCAGTAGTTTCCTTCCATATGCAATAAAAAGCATTTCACATGCATGAAAAACTAGTGCACCAAATTCCAGGCTATAAATAAGGCAATTGTAAAATGTAAATGCTTAGAAACACTAGCAAACTTCAGCCAACAAAGCAGGGATCAGAAATTTATACCCTCGTTACTGGTAATTACAGTCGCATTCTTTACTGATCTGTATTCCCAGCCAAAACATAAAAGTGTCCTGGTGCATTACCTGCTTGGAACTAAGTCACCCCAAGCACACATGTTCCAGAAAGCCAATCTGTGGCCATGCTAGCACATGGAGCTCTGCGTGTGCTGCTGTAAATGTATCTGTCTACCTTTTAAGCAAAGTAACTGAAAGCCCCTCCGGGTGTTCTTACAAAATGTAAATTCACCGACTTGGAGACCTCAGCATAAAATCGCTGCTTTTAGTGGATGGCAGTTTAACTCCCTCCTTCCCCTAAGAAAGCAAGGAAAAAGAAATTCAGTCCCATAGTTGTTTTTAAATACATGCAACATTTGTCTTTTTTCTTCTTCTTTGACATAATAAGTAATTTAGGCATCTAAAAGTAACTACTTCTTTTTTTAACAGAAATCAGCAATAGATTCTTAATGCTCTTGTGACAGATTAATCTCAACCTGTCAATAATTCATATTTGAAGCTTCTGCTATTCAAGAATGAATTGTGAGGAAAGATAAGCCTTCTTTTGGGTTCATACTGACGCCTCCTGCCAAATATTAATATGCTTAAGAAAAACCCCACACATGGGAGCTTAAATTCATTAGCGGTCGTCTTGTAAATATTTTGACAATACTGCTTGAATCACATAGTTTTCTTTGAAAGATGTGCAAACACACATGATTAATGTGTCTTAAACAGTCCAGCTAACTAGTCTTGGTTACATAGAATTACTCATCCAGAGTGGCAGGCACCTGCATATTTGATTTTAGGGGAACTGTTGCAATTCCTTCATAGCTGGTAACTGGGCCCTGTTCTGCAAGGAGTGGGGTGCCAAGCGCTGCCTGTCCAGTTCCAAGGCCACTAAAGTGTAGCCATGAAGGAAGAGCAAAACACAGGTGCACTAGGGATGAGAGCTTGTGCTTGGAAGACTGCTGTGACTTGAGCACCTTAAAGAGTCGGTCATTCAATTCTAGAAGTAATTTTGTAGTAAGATGGCTTTTTTGATGTGACAGAAATTTCAGGATGTGTTACAGAAGTCCTCAGTACAGTTGGCTTAGTTGTGATCCTCTCAATTTGAAAAAGGGGAGTCTAAGAAATTACAGAAGTCAGAACCAAAATTTCTCACTGAATCCTAGAATGGTTTGGGTTGGAAGGACCTTAAAGATCATGTAGTTCCAACACCAGATCCCCATCCAACCTGGCCTTGAACACTTCCAGGGAAGGGGCATCCACAGCTTCTTCAAGCAATCTTTTCTAGAGCCTTGCCACCCTCACAGTACAGAATTTCTACCTGCTATCTAATCTAAACCTGCTCTCTTTCAGTTTGAGAATTCCCTGTTGTCCTGTCACTACCTGGCCCTGTAAATAGTCTCTCCCCATCTTTCTTGTAGACTCAGTAATTCTTATGGGTATTGGGAGGCTGCAATGAGGCCTCCCTGTAGCCTTCTCCAGGCTGAACAGACCCAATTGTCTCAGCCTTTCCTTGTAGGAGAGGTTCTCCATCCATCTGATCATTTTGGTGGCCTCCTCTGGACTCACTCCAACAGGTCCGTGTCCTTCCTGTGCTGAGTCCCAGAGCTGGACACAGCCCTACAGGTGGGGTCTCACCAGAGCAGAGCAGAGGGGCAGGATCCCCTCCCTGGCCCTGCTGCCCATGCTGCTCTGGATGCAGCCCAGGACAGGTTTGGCTCTCTGGGCTGGGAGTGCCCATGGCTGGGTCATGTCCATCCTGTCACCCACCAGCACCCCCAAGTCCTTCTGGGCAGGGCTGCTCCTGGTCTGTTCATCTTCCAGCCTGTATTGATAAGGTGTAAACTTCCTCACAAAGGCTTCCTTTTTTCTGTTACTTTTTCATCCTTTTGAAAGCAGTTAATGGAAAGTCACCAGTCTTAATGCATTTCAATAAGCTGATTCTCTTTGGGATCTTTCAAAGGCAACGAGAAAACAACCTTGAGTTTTAAAACATAGTGACACTTTATGTAAAAATGTTCTCCAGGATTTTTTCTGTATGTTGCTACTGATGTAAACAATAAGCTTTCTTCCATTTGAAAGTTAAAATGCTACTTTTCCTTGTCCAGTTCTCCAAATTTGTTTGGGCTCTAGTCATCATGTTTCTGTTCTTTTTGTTTTCATCACCACCTTTTTTTTCTTCTCTTTCAGATGAAGTAAACTTATTTCAAAGACTTGCCAATTAATACTGATTGTCTCCTGTCCTAAGTGCTATACAAACATAGAGAAAGGAATGATCCCTTCCCTGAAGGTCTTCCCTGATCTAAAACAAGACGGAGTTGGTGGAGATGTACTAAAATACGCCTTGCAGGTCAGTGATGTTGGCTGGTAGGCTTGATTGAACAAGCTAGAAAAAAATGTCATTGGCAGTACACAAATTGCAAAATTTTATTCAGTGCCAGATCAGAGATGTTTGCAGAAGCCAGGGGGACCTTTCTCATTATAAACTAAGGGTACAAGTCTCACTCCTTCTGTTTTCAGGGCTGTGTATGAGCTGCTTGACAAAGCCTAAAGGGTACCTCATAGGGGCTACAAGAAAGGGTGCAGTCCTGCCTGCACCCCAGGGAATAAGTAAGAGGAAAGCCACCTGAGCCTGCCTGTTATATCCATATATATATGCATTGTTCCTGATGTGCTTAATTTAATTCTCTGAGCCAGTGTGGTTCTGCCAGTGTCTCCTCTGAATTAATCACAGCTGGTTTCTCAACCCAAGCAAATTCTTACAGAAACTTGTTTCTCTCTCCTGTGAATGCATGCAAGAAAGAAAGTGCTATTTGTTAAATGTAGTCACATTTTAGATTAGAGCTCGATGATATAGCACAAGACACATCATTAACTACAGGAATCTGTTAATACTCATAATCAATAAATGGGTACAGGACTGTTTCTTGTACGACAGACACAAAGCAATGCATAGTGTTTGCTAACTGCTGTTCACTTCTAAATACTGCATGTTACTCCCTCCTTAATTACTGCCACAATTTTCAGGAATTATTCTGTAATTAATTGGCCTCTAAAACACTCTGCTATATCTTTTTCATATTTGGGAAGTGCTATTCAACATCTGATTTTTCATATAAGTTTTCCGTACAAGCTTTGCTAAAGCTCTTTGAACGTGTCATCTTGGCAGATAAAAACATGACAAAGGAATGGCTACAAGAAATGGGAATGACTACAAGAAATGAGATAGTATAAAAAGTTTTGCAAGCAGTGAAATATCACCATTAAGTGTAAAATTAATGTGGCACTCCTACATCATGAAATTCTTCCTTCAAACTATGAATCAGGCAATACTGTAAAAAGTTTGAATGCAGACTACTTAATAATTAATTCAGGAATTGGTTCAAATTTTAGAAAAATTAATTTATTTGAATGTATTTGAGCAATATGACTGACATAATGGCATAAATAATAACCTATACAGACCTGGGATCCTTCACTAGCATGGATCCCAAAGTAAAGCACCAGTTGTGGAAATGAAGCCACCGCCCCAAGCACCTCTGCCAGCTGTATTATAGATCCAGTCTTCCCCACTACCTTTGGTGAGCCATTTATGAATTGGAGGGATTCAGCGTCACAGATGAGTGAGCCAGTCTCTGTTGGGAAAGAAATATCGTCTCTACAGAGAGTTGCAGAGAGAGAGAGAGGGGCAGGCAGAGTTGTAGTTATTTATGTGGCACATAGCTCCTTATGATCTCTAACAGCTGAAAATACTGGGAATGATTTTAAGTCTCATTTTAAAAGCACCACAAATAATAAGTAGCTCAATCCCTACTTCTCAGGACTCTTTCAAGAGCCAATCTCATAGTACCGGTCCACACAGCACTGAACATGTAGAGCTCTGGGAAAATCTTGACATTTATTTAGGTGCTTACAAGGAAGAAGAAATCTTCTGAAAATTTAGTCCCAGCTTCAGGGGGTGCAAGGCCTTTGGTAAATTCCTATCAATAGCTAGATTGTAAAGCTGGAGATCACACAACAGCCTTGGAGTAAGTCAGTATTATGTACTGTTAATCCACACCCACTCTCCAGCCAAAACAAATAAAATAAAAGCTCTTAGTGCATTACAGTAATGCAAAGCCCAAGATAATATGGGGAACGTTCTCCCATGAGCCAGAATGCCTGCCTGTTCAGCTGAGATTCTGAGCACTGGTGATCACAGTATGGCCAAGCACACCCAGGAAGAAGTGTTGGGGACAGAAAGGGAGGCAGAATAGGAAAAGTACCCTATCAGGGGCTGGGGGACAGTGTCACTCCATCAGTCACACCACATGTGTCAAAACCAAGTAACTTCTGCCTGCTCTGTACTGGTCACAGCATTCATGATAACCTGCTCTGGCAAGTACTGTCTCATCCAGGCAAAACAACTAAAAGGCATTTCATTTNGTAACCTGCCCGTTGCCTGCTCTGGCGAGTACTGTCTCATCCAGGCAAAACAACTAAAAGGCATTTCATTTTCCTGTGCCACTCTCCCTAAAAATCTTTTATCATGAAGCTTTTGGACTGTTCTTCTTTGGCTCTGGTTAGACCAAATGGCAATTTGAGATATTTGCTGTTCTATTAAACCTTTTTGTATTTATCACCTCTGGTTCCTTATCACAGTCTGTTTTGTCTGTGCACTGAAGCCATACTTAGAAGACAAACCCTTAAAGGGGAACAAAATCTTCCTAGGCACTAATTTCTACAGTGCATAGTGAGGAGGGTTGCAAAGTGCTTCAGTGAAAATGAGCTCTTAAGCTATGTGGTAGATGAAGTTGTGGGGTTTTATTAGAGAAAAATCATTCTGTTGTATATATTAATTTAAAAAGCAGATGGTGGTTGTGGAGATGGAGGAGGTCAGTATTATGGTGACTCCCTTTAGCAGTAACTGAAGATTGATATATTTTGATGTGGTTTGGGTGTGTTGATTATGGTCAAAGATTAATAGGTATATACAGAATGAAACAAAATCATACCCACAGCTAGCACATGATTTGCTCTCTGGACTCAAACAGACTAAATGGGTACTGGCACTGAAGGACTGACCTGCAAAAGAGGCCTTCCAGAATAAAAAGTTATACACATTACACAGCTAAATATGGTTGAAGATTGTATGGTTTCATGTTCAGCTGCTGTAAATACATTAGTATGCTTTGATCTCCAGGGCTGCCAAGCCAGCTTCCGCTTTTGTTAAATCAGACGGGGGTTTTGATGAATCTGCAGTGGATGTGGTGGTTTGTGGAGTACTATACTGAGCTAAAACTACTGAGACAAGCAATTGTGGACTATCTAAAATGAAAAGCATTAACAATTAAGCTTTGGTGGCAGTATTTGATAAAAGAAAGATACATTACCTTAACTTTGCTGAGAGAACTGCTAATGTTGTGAAGCATTGGACGTGACTCTGAGGAGAGTATGAATGTGAACTTGGACTAAATGACTAAAATGTGAAGAAAGTTTTGAATTAAATATGAAAATGGTTCAACTGTAGATTTAGCCTGAAAGTTATTTAGAAAGCTTAGCCTGAATTTTTGCATAGTAACAGAAATGTTACCAGCTATTTGATGAATGTATCACTGCATACAAACATGTTTGATTAGAAACCAGTGACCAACAATGATACAGAGCGCAAGAGATTACACAGAAATGTACTGAGGAATGCAGAAACAACTGGCTCGTATTAATACTGTGACAGCAAATACAGCTAAGCTATCAAGATAGTAGAAAGGCTTTCTAGCTTTAATACAAATTCCCAAATTGTTTTGGCACTGAACTCAGAATTGCACAGGCAGACACATAGGATGACTCTGAACATCATAGGAACGCAAATAGCTGCTTTTGCTGAAACACAGAAATGCTAACCTTAGTACTAAATGGGAAAAAAACATGATTTGGAGAGACATCAGTAAAAAAGCTGAGTGTTGTCAGGTGAGAAAATGAGGTCAAAGAAAAAGAAATGTACTTTCTTCTAATGTTTAAGGGGGCAGAACCAAAGCTGAGTTTCAAACTGGCAGAAAAAAATTGAGGGAGATAAAATGATGCAGGAATCTGACTGAGAGGGCAGCTAAATCAAAGAGGTAAGAATTAATGATCTACCCTGAGGTATAATACACATGGCACAGCTTAGGTGGGCCTACAGAAGCAGCAAATCAAGCTTAGTGAGAGGTTTGGAATCAGAAAAACTGAAAAGAAAAAAAAATAGAATTAATTTATTGCTGAGGGAGAGAAGTTTATAATAAACGGGAAGCAAGGTATAATGCAAAGTCAATACGTGGGATTAGCTAGATGTATTGTTTTCTTCTTGAACAGTATGACTGAACATTAATATAGTTTCTATATGTGGAAGAAGTAGCAAGGCTTTGCAGGGAAAGCTTTAATGTCTTATTAAGTTATGGTTCTCAACCTAGGACTCAAGGAGAAGCACTGTTCTTGTCACCTCCCTCACCAAGATGATACCCCTCACCAAGGGAGACTGAGTTAGACAGGCTGATAGACTGTACTCACAACACACAAATGCTTAAATCAAAACCTATACTTGTCTAATTATCTGCTCTGGCTGATCTAAATGGTACCACAAACCATAGCTGTACAATAATCACTAGAACACTAGATCCTCTTAGTCTTTAGTCTGCCTATGGCATTGAGGGCAAAAGTGAGTTTAGGTTGAATGGGGAAGTAATCCATTCCCTTCACTGATGTATGCTAATGCTGTTAGAGCGTACACAGAAGTTACCATATTCTGCTTATCTACCTGACTTCATCTCAAGTGCTTTAAAGAATGGTCAGAGTGAAGGAAAACATCAAACAAGAAGCTTTAACTGAGATGAGAGTATGACTGAAGGCAAAATGCAGGTTAAAATTGCTGATGCTTTTTACAAATTACAGCAACTGAATCATCTATTCCCTTTCCTACTTCTGCCAAGTCAAACAATGTACAACTGGAACTGAGAGAACTGTCCTTGTGAGAGAAACAGCCTGTGATCATTAATACATAGCTTATGTTTTCTATACCATGTCAAGCCATGTATCCACTTTTCCTGGGTCATAACCAGCCACAACCAGGAGACAAATAGCTTCCTAATGAAATGGAAGTGTTATGACATGTAACTTTTATCGCTGTTATTGAGCCAGCAGACTTCCCTGCTTGCTAGGTCTATTTCACAGCCTACAAGATAAATCCTTTTGGGTAAAAAGGACCGGGGGAATTAGTGTGATTAGAGTGTTACATATATGTGTGTATATGCATATGCTACTGTATTCTAAGACTCCTCCTAGCAATTTTAAAAACCCTTTTAAAAGATATACCCAGTTCACAACAATGATCTCCAGAAATCCCTTATTGGGCAGTCTCTAATAGTACCTCTTAAGGCAACTCCTCTTCCAAGATGGAGACTGCAGCAGGGGTTTGAAACTTGGTTGCCTTTGACTTAATTTATTTGGACTTTCCAGCAATGCAAGAGGTAACACTATTTCCCTCACACAACACACGTACAGTACTAGATGCTTCTGTTCTGAGAGCTCTAAATAGATTATCCTTAACAAAGAGAGAAAAGGTGAGAGTTTCAGCCCTTTTGGTCCTTTACACCAGATAAAAAGGAAAGAGCAAATTAGAGCCACCCTCAGTATACTTTGTCCAGCTAACAGAGATTGCTGGGAGCACAGCAGAAACCATCTGTGAGGGTTCCATTTTCCTGTGGCATGTATGGGCAAGTACAGGGCTTGGAGTGGCAAGGCAAGGGAAAAAAAACACCAGTCTGGGGAGAATAACCTTGGAATGTTTATGAAGACTGCAGGGCCTTCTTAATTATATCATTGACTTCTCCAGCACCTCAAATCTGGGTGATCTAAAGCTCTGGGACAGCTTCTCACTCTGGAATAACTGTGATTTTTGTCTTTTTAATTACATTATTGGCAAAATATATAATCAATTAGAATCACATAAATCAGGGAGGAAACATCCTGTCATTTAAGTTCCTTGGAGGCAAGAGAGATTTCCTAAATATAATGGTACATATGAAATTTAAAGTATAATTTTATTTTTTTTTTAGTTCAGTAAGTGGAAACATAGTAAGGAGGAACTCTTGACTTATTGAATGACCTGAACTGTGAAAACCTAAAGCTACAGAGAAAATAAACAGCAAACAGGAAAAAAAATGCAATTGAACCACAGGAAACTGTTACAATAGGAAAAATCGCTCTTTGGGTTATTTTTCTGGAGCCTGATTGATTTTTATGACCAACGCATATTTCTGCATGTTCTGTCTTTCACTTTCTTTCTTTCTTCCCACTAAATATTGTGAGTGAGGAGCATGTGAGGGTTGATGGAGAGTATGACACACTGTACTTGTACATGAATGGACTGTGAAACTTCCTGAAGCGTCCAGGCTAGGCTGGAGTACTTGCAATAACTATACATTACTCTTAATAAATTTATTCATGTTGGTGGCAAGATTTACTTTGAGGGGAACGTTAAAAGGTGTTTGACAGAGGAAGAGAGTAGGATTGCAAACTAGAATATCTGTAAATGGCTGATATGGTCAAATCTCACAACTGGAGCAGGCTCTTCTAAAGTGACAGATGTGATGTCTCCACTGGACAGAAGGAAGACCAGTGAGTCAGATCATGCCCACCTTTCCTTCCCATGACAATATTAACTTATTTTCATGCCATAAAGATCTCTAACCCATGCCAGCTGCATCTGCTTTTTAAATCCTTCTTGAAAACAAACTTCTCACTGCAATACCTGAAGGAAACACCTTACCAAAGGACCCTAGCTTGATAGGTAATTAGAGAGATGACCTTATTTATAGTTAAAGAGATCATACCAGACCTAGTAGTAACCAAAACTACTTTGATAGTTTTTACTACTACACCCCTCTGAGCATAGTTGCTGTGAACATATGACTAACCTACTCATGCTCATATCTTCTCCTCTCTTCCCCTTTTCATTGATTACCACCTTAATAATTGTATTGCTTCTTAAATTAAATCTGCCATAAATCTGATCAGTATTTTAGTTTTGGGTCTTCTCTCGATCAGTCTTAGACTGTGCTTTGGAAACCTCTCATTTCCCTGCACATCATACAGCATTTGATGCATGAACCTTGTTATTTCAAATGGATATTTCAGCAGTATGGGTTGGACTCATCTCACCTGTCTTCACCTCCTAACATATAAATCTGAGTCAAGAGAGAGAGAGATAAGAATGATTAAGATGCCTGTCAAACGTACCTGTGATCTGTACTCTAAAGTAGGTTACATTATTGACAGCTCAGGTTTGGTCTCCCCAAGGACCCCAGCACAAGCAAATGGCCAATTAATATATGTAAATGTACATATGTATGTACAGGTATTTGTTTGGAAGTCTACTTTAGGAAGCAAAAAATCATTCATAAACTTCCAGTGTTTTGTTAGGAAAAATGGATAGGTTTGCTGAGTTGGATCAAAAGCAGAGGAAATTCAGGTGAACTGATGGTGCTGAAGGGATTGCTGTGAGGTAGAGTGGTCAAGGAAGAAAATCAGCCAAAGAGAACAGTGGACTCAATCCTGGATGATTCTATGGGTATATTAAAGCATGGGGTGCATATATTATCTGTAGATTCATACATCACACTGGAATGAGCAGGATGCAGACAGATATTTGAAATACAGATTTGATAACAGAAATGAAAGATGAATGACCCAAAAATCACTAAATATAAAAGGACATTTGTCATGGCTGCAGCAGGAAGTGAACCACAGGAATGTAGATAGAATTATACACAGTGACAAATTTCATATGGCAGGAAAACATGGGAGTTTAGTACCCCGTCAATGTGTGAAAATATACATTTCCTAAAGATTCATTTTTTTTACATACTCTACGGGTCTGCTGCGACTCCATTGTTTTACAGTCACAGCATGGCACAAACAGAAAGCACAGACAGAGTGTTCCTGTTTCATTGAACTTTCTCTTTTGTCCACGGTTTGCAGCAGATTTGGCAGTGGTGGGTTTTAGCCGCTGAGATTCTCCAGACAGGAGAAGGAATTATGTGGGGGAGGGGGAGCAACAAAAAGCTAATTCTGAGGCTGACTTTAACAAAAAGAAAGGCTAAAATGTTCCAGTCATTAAAGTCAGGATATTTAGAAACCTTCCTGAATGATATATTTAATTCCTGATTCAGAACAAGACTATTCTACCATTTAACCTATGGGTTTACCTGAGACTTAAAGGGTACACAGTATGTCTGAAGAGTTACAACTTGCAGCATGCATTGCATAAAGACATTAATATTTCTGAGGTAAACATATAATTGGTGTTCTCAGTATCTTGCTTTTATAGATGCAAAATCAATACCTATTTTAGGCATACTACTACTTTTACAATAACAGACATTTAAGGAATCATAAGATAACACTTGCAGTATGTCTAGAAGAACTAAAGGAAAATAATGTATTGTTAAACAAAATTATCAATGTTTGAGGCATTTGACAACTGTAAAAACAACACTCTTTCACAGGCAGTACTATTAAATCATTTTAATTTGCAATAATAGTGGGGTTCAGGTTCTCTAATGTGAAACATTAGAGATCTGTGAAAACATCTACAAAAATATTGAGAGAACATTTACTTTGTGGCAATACTAATCCTAGGTGAGAGACAGTGTTCTCAAGGCTTTTTTGATTACTAAGGCAGCAATAATGCTTCTTCATAAATAGCTGTATAATGACAACAATCTGCAAAATCCAAAGTCATTTGAAAAAAATCTACATTCAGAGAACACAGTCCTCACCTTTTTTGAAAGACAGTTTCTTTATTGTGACTTTTTCTCTTTTGATTGAGCTAGATGCCAACAAATTTTTGGGGGGATCTATTCTTTAAAACCCGAGGACAAATTATTAGCAGAAGCCAGCAGCAAAATCACAACAGTGTACAGCTTGTCACAGCAAATTTGAGAAATAATTACCAGACCTCTTATGCATCTTTACTTTCTCCATGGTTTTTCTCCTGAAGAGCAGGATCATCACTTCCATGTAGATGCCAGGGCACAGCTCCTTTCTCATACCAGGACTTGGTTCAGCACAGCTGCAATAGAGAACATGGATTTACACCATGTTAATGGGCCAAGTGGCAATCCCTAGGATTGGAGAAGACCAGCACAGCCTCTATATTAATCTTGAATAGCATCATTTTGCCCTGGACATCAAACACTGCTGACCTCTCGTAAGTCTGACCCACATCTTGTGATCAGGGCCAAGAAACACACATCAGTCTCAAATTAGCATTCTTCAGTGTCACAACCCCATTAGAACTGGCATAAACAAAAGCAAGAAGTACTACTTTCCTCTTCCCACCTCCTGGCTTCCTCCTAGAATGGCTGTGGGCATAAAATGAAGAACATTAAAGAGGACTTTAGTATTAATGATTGAGTGTATGTTACAGTAATCAGATAATGGCTATATCAGCTTTCATTAGAAGTCTCAAGAAACCCATCTTTGCTATGCATGATAAACTAATATCTTCTAGATACTTTGACAACATTGTTGATTTAAGCCTTAATGTTCACTTTATGTCTATAAAGCCAGTTGTTTTTTGGTCAGTTTATTGCTTTGTGTAACAGCAAACCTGAATATTAAATGGACTTGAGAAGTGTTAAGGAAAACTCCACATACTGAGTGTGTGGAGTTCTAAAGTATTTGCATGGGTGTTATAGATAGATTGATGGTCAGATAGACAGACTTACATACTGTGCAGGTATAAAAGAAATAACCCTGTTACTTGATCTCAATTATCAGCTAAAATGTCTTGGGCCATTAAGAACCATGAGTAATAAAATAATAACATTAATTAACAATGGGCATTTCTGTCATCTGCTAGAGTAACGCTTTTGCAACTTGGAATCAAGCAGATTCAGCAGAGCACTGATAACAAACAAATGTTCAGGAATGAAGGTACATTGGTCCTTGTTCAATTGGCTGATAAAATCTCCTGCTCTGCCTATAGCATGTTTTAACAAGATTTCTGAGCTCAGGGCTTTGTTTCTTCTGTTCTGCAGCGTAAAGCAGGTATGTGACTCCTCAAGGGGGCTAAAGTTACACCCAGGAAGGGTTGGAGCCCTCGGTGAAACGTGCCCGCCATGCCGAGCACGTAGGGCGGTGTGCCGGGAGTGGCAGGGAATGGCACCGGCACACCAGCGCGGGAGAGACAGGCGGGAGGGCTTTCTCTGGGGGCTCATCTCAGCAGCACAGCGCCGGCTGCCGTGATAACAACTCTTGCTGGCAGGAGGGAGCAGCTTAAAATATTTGTGTGACAGCACATTTGGACAGGATTGCACATGCGTGAGAAAGGATAGCTATCTTGTTGAAACAAGAAAGTTTGCTCACGTCCCTTGTGGTGCCTTCTGTGTTTTGTTCTGCCCTGATTTTCCTGTTAAATCAACACAATGCTTTTTTATCCATATTTCTTCCACTCTTACCAGCTTGTGGGGTGTTTTTTGTTTTGTTCGCTTTTCACTGTGTTCATTCTTGTTCTTCCCAAGTCCAGTAGCTCACATTTTGTTGCCATTTTTGGGATTGTAGTGTATTCTTCTGACCACACACTGACATCTGGAATATCATTTCCCTTTCCCAGCATCCTCTTTCTTGAACCTGCAGGTCCACAGCTGTGAGTAGGTGAATATTGAAAAGCACTCGGGGAACTGGGGTAACAGTGGTAAAATGATGGAAACTGGTATTATCTAAACCTTGGCAACTACCTTCTCTGTGAGACAATGCCTGCTGCTGAATGTCTTGCCTTACAAGAGGTGCTTAGTTGTGGTCATCTAAATGCCAGATACTGTGCTGTCAGCATCCAGCTACTTGCAGCACCTTTTAAACCACCTGATGTGTGGAGAAGCCAGCTGGCCTCTGTACCTCTATTCAAATACCTCT
Source organism: Polioptila caerulea (assembly GCA_013397295.1). NCBI lineage: Eukaryota > Metazoa > Chordata > Aves > Passeriformes > Certhiidae > Polioptila > Polioptila caerulea. The sequence goes on from VYXF01007738.1 coordinate 272,458, forward strand.
GAGATCAGAGAAAGAAGCAAGTTCTGGGGACATCAGCAGAGAATCAGCAGTAATCCTCTGGAGTCACCCGTCAGTCCTGCACTGTGCAGAAGTGGAGTCCCATTTTTATGCCTTCTGACAGTAAAGCTGAAGGATGATTAACATGACCTCAGGGAACAGTAGGGGAAATGGCCATCCACTGCCTGCTGATGCTTATTGTAAGTCAGAATGATGGCCTATAGAAGGATACGAGTGCTTCTGGCACTGAGACCGTCTTTGAGTCGTGAGTGATTGTCATTCTTCCCAAGGAAGCCTTAACCATAAATAGTAGCAGTATGTGAAATCAAGTATTTAAAAACATAAGCTTATTTCAGACTAGTCTTAACAGTGAAAGTGTGACAACAGATGAGGGGGGAAAAGCATTAACAAAACTGGATAGTAAAATATATATGTCTTTTGTCAGAGTGTGAGAACTGAGATGAAAACAGAATCTCAGGCTATTTCAATGAGGAGGTAGCCAAAGCTATGCAACATCACAACTACAGAGAAAAGACTTTTCTCTAGAGAAAAACCCTCTTCAAATATATTTGAAATATATATTTCTATATTTCCTATAGAAATTACCTGAAACAGGCACTATGTTTTCTTTTGTTGTTTTATGAGGTATGGAAAAAGTTTTATGTACTTACTGCTTTGGTTTCAGATGCTCTATCAGACCAAAGAACCTGGAACAGTTAGATGTAGCTACCCTGGGCATCCCAGGGCCAAAGTCACAGCGCAGTGGTATGAGCTTGATTTTTCATTGCTGTGTTTTACCAGAGGTGTTTGATCACAGTGATATGAAAACCTGCCATGAGATGACTGTCATTCATCTCAAGATGGTGTTAAATTGACAAAAAGTCTGATATTTAATAAAGTCTTTACTCTCCCCAATTTACTAAAAGTGAAAGTGGAACTAGCTCATCAAAAACTTACATACAGGGGTAAAGCAAAACCTGTCACTTCCAATACAAGTACCAAAATTCAAAAGGCAGCCAAGCCAAGGAGGCAGAACCTCCAAAATGTTTGCAGAGTTCACAGACTAAAGTGCTGGAAATCTAGACAATGCCTGAGTTGATTTTGTCCATTAAATCCTTACTGTACCAGTTCTGTACATATGTCTGATTGCATACTAGTCTCCCCACAGGATTGTTTCCTCATTTAGTCCCTGGTCTGTTCTCAGCATCAGTCTTTTCTTCCTTGACACAGTTGCCCCAACTCCACACAACCATATGGCAAAACTGGAATTCCATATTCCCTATTTTTACAGGTTCTCACTGTGCTACTTAATGGGCTTCTCAAGCATCAATGAGTTGGTCTGCATTCTCTGGGATATCTTCCTTGCTTTGATAATGTGATAAAAGAGATCACTAAATTTGAGTACTCTATGGGTGATGCTGACCTTTCACTACTGTCACTTCACTTACCAGTTCCAGCACAGGTAATGTATCTACAGAAGGAATCCTATTCAAAGATCTGCCAGGATTAGACACTTCAGAGAATTTTTCCCTGTTGCACTTCAAGAAATTCTCTGGTGTGTAAACAAAGATTTCTTTCTTATAACTCGGAAATATGTGCAATTTGGCCAAATGAGGTATGTTCGTGATGACCAAATTTCAAACTTTTTGAGTCTAAGTGCAAAGGCATTACAGCTCCTTAGAAAAGTAGTGCTTATTATTTTAGCACAGAAAATGTGTTAGTTAAGAATGAACTGTGGAAACCAGCTGAATGGTTTTATAGACTGCATACCTCTCAAACAGGGAACTTCTAGATCAAAGAGATAAAACTTGACAAATGGAGAGGTATCTGAAAATAGGGCCCGAAAGGGGAAAAAAAAAAAAAAAACAGGCATCCTGAACTAGCAGCAGTGATTCAAACCTCTCTCACAGGTTTTTTTTTGTTTTTTTTGGGGGGGACGTGCAAGCCCTGAAGGAACAAATACACTTTCTGAGTAGCTGTCCCAGAAGAGTGTTGGTGCAATGCCATTTGAAAAAAACAGAATGCAGCCAAAAGCTGATTAGGTGAACGAGCCCGTGCCCACTGTGTACTGGCCGGGGAATACTTATTCTAAAGCCCCTTGTTAGTTGCTGGCATGACATCTCTGGCTTGACATTTAGATTCATGCAGCATTCACAGGGTAAAATCCACTCAAGTCCCCCTCCAATAATGGGCAGTTCTTAAGAACCATAAAGAAATCAAACGGTAGGACTGACGTGGGCTGTCCGTCACGGGGGAGAGACACCTGGAGGTACTGAGTTGATCTAAGCAAATCCAGGTGGTTCTAGTTACCAGCTCTTTGGACCCAGGTTTCAGGGCTCTCCATCTCTGTCCTGTCAGAGTCCCAATATCGAGACAGTAAGGATCCCTGTGTGCTTTCTTTTTCCTGGGCACTGCTGTTTCTCATCTGATAGCATCCTATCAAAGGCAGGGCTGCATTGTTGACTTGCATCAGTGACGGATTGAGCCCTCTGGGAGTCAGCATAATTGGAGATCAGCAATCTGGATTCCTGCCCAGGAAGTATCAGGAAAGTGTCTGTACCTGAAGCAGAATCAAACCATATTCAAAGTAATGGGAATGTTTAAGCTGTGATAACTTTTTAAAAAATCCTTCTGCTACATTATTTTTGTAAATATTTGTAGGTGTCTGTAATAGGGGGTAATCACTGCATTTCCTTTAAAACTAAAGGAGAGTAGTTTTCAGTAATATTGAATGAAAGCAAGGAATTCTAATGGATGAGTTTACCCTGATTTTTGCTGACAGATAGCACTTTTCAGCAGTTCTCAGGTGTCCTTTCTTGCAGCACACAAAAACTAGTTTGTGCCTGGTCTTTCCCTTTACTGATACAAGAATTCCACAGTAGCTGGCAAGCAGTGAAGCATCCCCTTTTGCCAGTGAGCTGGAGTGGGTTGTATGTGTGGAAATCAAGAGGGGCAGGTATGAGGGAGGTGAATAGAACGTGTCTGGCTGCAACTATGAGAAGGAGGAATGGTATGTAGGTGCCAGCAGGAAGACAAGCATCTACAGGGGAAGGAAGGTCAGAGAGTGCCTAACACTGCTGTAAGTCACAGAGATAAACTGCAGCTCAAGAGGAGCTGGGTTGGTATCATGGCAATGCAAACAGACAGTTTTCAGGTTAGATTGGAGCCCAGGTCCCTGAGAGTCTGTGAAATAATTTGTAGCTCAAATGATGTTCAAGAGTTAAGAGGAATTGCAGGCAATGGGGTGAGGTATGCTGTTATGGCTGTGGATGGTGTACAAGACATTTCCATGTTTCCACATGTTTCTTGACCAATGAAGTAAAAAATAAATTGGTTTGGGAATTTTGAGAAAACTTCTGCATCTCTTTTTTAATTTACCCTCATCTAAGAAGGAAAGGACTGTACATTCAGAGTGCCCACAAGACTCGTGCTAGAAGAAAGGCTGTGTCAGAAATGTGTTTCTTCCTGAGGGTGAAAAACAGCTGAAGCACTATTTCCATTTTCATCAAGGGGTATGGCACAGAGCTGGAGGCAGGTAAAAGGACATGGTCCTGAATGAAAACCTGCCATTTCCATTTCAAGGTGGGAGATTTCCTAATGAGAAAGGAAGGCAAGCAGAGGCATCTACTTTTCCAGTCCCCATCCACAATTCTTCTATAACAAAGGCCCACACCCCAAGGTTAGCCTGCTCAGCATGTGTGCCATGTGGACCACCCAGAGGAGAACCAGAGTTGCAGCATGTCTGATTCAGAGCTCTTGACCCCAGTAGAAGGGAGCCCAAACACAGCAACAGGGTCAGAGTCTAGCCCTGATAGTGGATCTATGAACTTCAGGAGGCCTAGGAAAAGAGCACAAGAAAGGAAAGAGTAATGGTATTAGAAAAACAACCCGAAACTCCAGCTTGCAGTCTAATGAACTGCTGAATTCCCAAAGGGCTTGCTTCACCTCCTTTTTCTATTTCTGGTACAATGCTTATAATACTTGATGGATCTAGGCAGGTTTACAGTGGTCACTTTGTAGATACACACTGGAGTCAGTAATAGAATGAACAAGAACTGAATGTGAATTTCAGTTTGTTTCTTTTTTTTTTCCCCCAACTTTCTTTCAGAACAACCTCAATATTTACGAAGGTAGGGCAGCTCCGATGTTTTAGTGTCACAACATACTGCTCTAGCTGCATTCCTGCTAAAAATGAAATAAGAATGGTTTCTGAACAAAAATCAGAGCCTGTGATCGAACTTTCTGGCCCATCAAAGCACAGATTATGATGAAAAGGAACTCTGGAATTGTTTTATAGGACTCATCATGAGACAGTTGTAGCTTCCTCACCAATAGACTCCTGAACATAACAGTCCTCCTCAGCTCCCACACGGAGGGCAGGATGCAGGATGAAACAGATTTGTATCCAGAACCAAAACAAAAACCAGAAATACCCCTCTCCCCCCTCAACAAACANCTCCCCCCTCAAAAAAAAAAAAAAACCAAACAAAAAACCCCCCCAAAAACACAAAACAAACAAACAAACAAAAGCCCTTAAACTCTACTAAACAAAAGGTTTCAGAAAAAAAAAGACCCAAAAATCTGAACTGGATTCCACACTTCTACCCCAACACCAAAAAAGTGTACAACTTTACAGGCTGGAGTAGAAAGGTTATATATAGCACTGCAATTTAATTCACGTGACAATTAAAAAATACATGAAATGGTCTTCCTTATGCATGAGAAAAGATTATCAGAGTTTTTCCCTTTTCCTCTTTTAGCTTATTAAAAATGTAACTCCTTCAAGAGTAATAAATTAACTCGGAAAGGATTGCTTAAGTGAGACACGGGTTGTGATTAAAGGAAGTTTGGAGTTAAGAAGTCTGTGTTTGAAAAACTTCCTCCGTGTTTGGAGTATTGCATATGGCTTTTGACAACTAATTTGGGAGAAAAGTGGGAGGGAATGAACCTCAACAGGAAAAGCTCTTGTTTTTGTCACTTTGTGACATTACTGAAACACCGTTTCCCCTCATTTGTATTTCCCCCCTCCCAATAAGTTTGTGTTAAAATGTATCAAAACAGAAAAGACTTTGAAAAAGGCAGCAGAACTGTCATAAAGGATGACACTAGCTAGTTGGGAGGTTATGCTTTATTATGTAAATCCATGTTTGGGGGTATTTTAAAATGCATATCATATGGTTAGAGGCAGCCAATTAGCTAGATAAACTATACTGCTTCCAAATAAAGCGTACCAATCCATAACATAAATGCCAGGGGCACGACTTCTTGCAGATCTGCGACCTACCTGATTGACCAAAACTGTCCCTCATCTGTACCAGTCAGTCTCACTTGATGGAGCATTAACCACGAGGCTGCTGGTCCTTGCCAAACCCCACTGCTCAAATCCACCTTGTCTTGCTGCTCCTGGGAAAAGGTTCCTGCAGTGCTCTCCCTTGGGTAATTCTGTACAGTTGAGCACCTCGAGCTTGAATTCAGCTTGGAGCAGAAGGAAATAAAACTTCAGGCTGCACATAAATCCTTCATTTACTTACATTTAAAACCAATGAAACAGTGCAATTTCCTCTTCTTTTTCTGTAATTTACAAACGGTTAAAATTATTTTCTTGGCAGAAACATCCATTTCTTAACTGCTTAGTGCCCACGCTGGCAGCACCAGGCTGCAGCAATGGCTCTGTAAGTACCAGCGCTCTGGAGGTACCAAGAGGGGCTGGATGAAGAACTTGCGATGCATAATTTATTCAGTGAATATAGGCCCTTTTTTGTGCTGGCAAGAACTCCGGGGAAGGCAGGTGGGCTTAGTTGGGGTTTTTTTAATAGTTTGCTGAATTTCTTTAAGGAGCTGTAGTGTGTTTGCATGCAGGACCTGTACGTCAGTGGCTTGTTAAGAGATGCGTTTCAATGTTGGCAGATCAGGTGCGGGGTACGCGTGGCCTGCCCGGAGAGGTGCCAGGCACCTCCTGGGCTCTGGCACCTGCAAAGGGCAAATGTTGGGAAAGCACTTCTAGTGAGTGCCGAGACACTTGAGTAACATCCACGGTTCAGCTGGCTCCATTTCGCCTAAATGTGCCTAAAATCTGCAGCACCTCACGCGTCTGAAAAAAAAA
>VYXF01007739.1:3917-20238 GCA_013397295.1 Polioptila caerulea
AGAAAAAAAAAAAACAAAAAGGGGCCCCCCAGGGGAAAAAAAAAAAAAAAAAAAAAAAAAAAAAAGAAACCTGTGATTATAGTACTGTGAAAAAATCATGCTTTTAAATGCTGAATGTCAAATCTCTTTTGCACTGTTCCCATGTTACTAAATAGCCCTGAAATGTTAAAAATATTTTTATTATCTGTACATCTCACTCACTTCTGAATGCCATCTTACATTTATCACATGGATCTGACTTGACCTAAAATCATTTGTGGAGTTCTCTACCGAGTCTAGACAAAACTGAGGCAATCCATGTACATTTTATGGCTTGAATATTGCTGGATTATCATTGAACACAGCCAACAGTGTATTTTCTATTGTTTTCATTGCACTTCCCTGTCTAAATGCAAGTGAAATTAGAGTAATAGAGATGTACTCTGATTGGATTAGGGAATTTTTTCTTTTAAATTAGAGGCTTCCTGCCAATGCCAGGATGTTCTGACCTACATAAATGTTTATGATGGGTCCAAAGGACTGATTTAGACTCAAATCTAAATACCTTTTATAAAGGCTCCTGGTAATTCTGGTTTGTGCTACATATGGCTTTAGAAAATTTACCACCCCCCAAAAAAATCTTATTATCTGAGAGGCAGAAAAATATTGATTCTTTTTCAGATATTCCGTTTCCTCAAACGTGAAAAACACGACCAGAAGTATTCCAATAATATGCACAACTTGAGCCAAACCCCCTGATATGGCCTAATAACTAGCAATGTGGTACACTGTACACTGCAGAGCTTTCAGAAATTTATTCACTAACCAGTTGTTAAACTGGAGTAGTTCACAAAAATGAAAATAACAGTTTCAAACTCCAGGACAATTATTTAGTGTTTTGAAGACTCCAGGGCACCTAAATGTCCACCTGAGAAGGACAAGGCACATTCACTGACTCTCATGTGCCAGTCACATTTGCATTCACTTGAATTTACCAGTTTTATTTCCATACCATAAAGCAAGACTTTATTTCTCCAACCACATCCTCACTCCTGCTGCCACTGAAACTGTGGCAATGAAACAGCAAAGTCAAGTCTCTACAGTAACAAAATTACTTTTCACCTTTGCCACCTCAAGTACAATGCAACAGTAACACCAAACTACATCATATCTTACTTACGGCTGAAACTATTTGCAGGCTCTCAATGGTTCCTTATCAATTTCTATGAGGGAACAAATGTTAATTAAAAAAAAAAAAAGAAGCATTCTTGACAAGGATAGAGGTTCAAGAAAGGCAGACATCACAGCTTACACAAAATGGAAGCAATTCAAAGCCTCCAGCCACCACCATTTCCACACAGGTATATTCACTCTGGTGAGAAATGAACCACAGCAGTGCACAGCACCCTCAAACCACACCTTAAAGAAGCTGAACAAAGCAATAGTAATGTTTTCTGCTGAACAGACAGTCACTAGTTAATATGGGGTAAGGACACATAAATTTCAGTGCAAAAAGAATGTTACTACAAATTAAGAAGGCATTTTATTAATGATGAACAACAAAAAACCTTTGAAGTAGGCTGAATGAGAGGAACCTAACCGTGGCAAGGCTGCAATGCTAAAAAACTTCACTGCTTTTACTTACAGTTATTACCCTCCCCCTGCCAAGGCTTTCAACTCTAAGATCTTAGGCTTGAATTGCTGCTCTGATGCCCTGAAGGAAGACATTCAACCTGTCAAATTTTCACAATAGATGCTGGCAACTAGTCTACCTGTCACAATAGACAAGGGGATTGTGAAAAGGAAATAAAAGAAATAATTGATTCAAAGGAAAATAACTCTCAGACTTATACAACAAAATCAAGTCAATTAGAAACACCTACATTTTAGAAAACCAAAGACATCAATGACCATTTTATAACTAGAAAACCTCTAGAAAGCTGATGAATAAACCAACATCTAAACATTTAACCTCCTGTTAAACGAAGTCTCAATTCACCCAGACACAAGCAGGAACTTCAATTCTCCTTTTTTCATTTATTTTCCCTTATGGATAATAACAGATTACCGAGCAAACATGAAGACATTTCTAAAGGATCTTCAAGGGATTAAAAATGTGCCATAAAGCGAGGTAACATCAGCGCTGACCACTGAAGAAAGGATGCCTTGAGAGGCAGCCCATGCAAGCAAACTTCAGTTCTTAGCCCAAGTACTGAAAATAACAGGAGAACCTATTATTATTTTGCTCCCAGTTGATGGATGAGTAGTTTCACTTTCAGAAAGGAGATTTCCAAATTCTTTAGCAAATGCAGATTTAGGGGGAAATGAAGACCGCAGTGGAGGAGAGCTCGTCCCCAAACCCACTGGCCCCACGTGAGTACAGCCTGCAAACTTCAGGCAAAAACCGTGGACACAGCCACGCACCTAAGCAGCCTCCTGCGTGTACACCAAGGAATACCTGCCCGTGATTAGGAAGGGCTAAGAACAATCAGAGCCCCTGATTAGGACCAGCCAGCAGTGCCGGGATTGCCGGGCCCCGAGGCACCGTGCCAGGCAGCACCCAGCGGGACAGCAGCCACGCTGCAGCCCCGGCAGCTCCCGGCTCCTGCCATTTCCGCCTTTTAAGTCCAGAAAACGCTGCGGGCAGGCTGGGGAGTTTCAGCAGGGATAGGATCCAACTAGAGACAGATGAAGTCACCAAATGAATTTAGTTTTGACCTATCCGGGGTTTCGCTGTCCCCCCTCCTCCTCTCTGGCATGTATACACTCCGAGGTGAAAGGCTAAAGTAACACGCTGATTTACTCCAAGCATAACCTAATGGCAAATGAGATTTTGTAATGCTATACAGCCCTCCTGACGGGGGCCCGAGCAGCCTCCGAGTGCCTCCCAACCCTGCGGAGCCGGGCCAGAGAGGCAGTGACTCAGCAGGGACCGGCACCGAACATCCACGGGCTTCTGAAGAGGACAAGTGGGGGAAGAAGGGAAAACAGGAGGATTCAGCAAAGGGAAACGCAATGCCTTTCTCGTTACACGTAGCTGCTGTTTCCTACCACGAGACTGCAGTACACTAAAAACCCTGACTGTCCAAGGCAGGCGAAGCTAAGGAGCAGAGCACTCCCATGGGAAAAGTCTTGCACCAGCTAAGGAGGGGCTGCAGCACAGCTTTGCCACTCACAAATGGTGCACTATGATACAGAGCACTTTGTCATGCATCAACTCTTCTCTCTCCTATATTCAAAACAAGCATAGATACGCACTGATTTATGCATTGCAACGTTTATTCTAACCTTAATACACACATATGTTAGAATCACAGGATATCATGAGTTGGAAGGCACCCACCAAGGATCATTGAGTACAACTCTGTTCTTGCAGGAAATGAGGCCCTTTTTAAGTGGCCTTCTAAGGCCACCTTCACTTCGAAAGTTCCCAGAGTGATACAAAGTAAGGGACGAGAAACAGCACAGCAACCACTCATGCAACCATCCCAGGACCCTTGGGCAAAGGCGCCAGAGCACAGCGTGTACGGCAGAGCTGCTGAGGCATGAGCCAGGCAGCCAGCTCCACTCCAGGAACAAGTCATCCCGGCAGGAGGGTGACGACACTGATCAGGGGTATAAGACAACATTTATTTTAAGCCCTGAAGTTGTAAACAAGCATGTGACAACAGATGAAGCAACAGGAAACCATGCTAGCTACTTTCACTGGTGCATCACTCTCTAAAACACGGCTGTATATTTTTGTAACAAAAATATTAAGCTTTGCCCAGGCTTCTCACTGCTATCACAGCTCTGCTGCCATTTGTGGGGGAAAGGAGAAGCACCAGAAGGCTTTCTGCTGGGAATGCAGGACCAAGCTCCAGACAACACCTGTGACACGAACCAGCTGAAATTCCCCTGCCAGCGCTGCCTCTGCAGACCACTGCACCAACACACTGCAGAGCTTTTGACCAGGCTCTGAGGCCAACCCATCTCCCACTCTTCTTCCTCAACCACTGGTGAAAGCTAGACTAAAAATAATAATGATGATAATAATAAATCTTGGAGTTCTGACACCTCCAGTGTTGTTGATATAGGCCCAAATAAACACCCATGTCATTGGCTTAGTACAAACTCCCGACAAAGCATTTTTAATATTATACAGACTGCAAGTGTTAACACTAGCAGCCACAACACTTAATTTTGGTTTTGGACACCAAAGTAACTTGACCTCTTCCCTTGTTCTCATGAGTAACACTATAACAGAAAAAGGGGGCACTCTTAAATCATTCTGGTGCCCAACATACTACTGGTAAATGACATATCTTAAGAATTAATCCTACCAAGTACTATCTAGAATACAGCTGAACTTCTAAGTGCAATTGCTTAATTGCTAAAATAATTTTGGGGCAACTAGAACTACAATTCACTAATCCTTCATGAAGAAAACTGCCCTGTAGGAACATTCTAGCTCAGCCATCTGTGATTTATGTAACATATTACTCTTGCTGTATGCCAGTAACCACAGACTGATTTTACCATTGTTGCAGTACCAACATAATTGGTGTCTACCAGCATCAAGTAAAGCTTCCCCAAAACCTTTTTTTCAACCATGTTGGACTTTGAAGGTCGGTGAAAGTGCCACTTTCGGACAGATTTCAACTTTTAACATCTTCTGCCTATCTAAAGGGGGAAATCCCCAAAGCTTTGTTTTCTAAATAACATTCCTTAGAAGGTGCTTACTGCTTTGATGTAACTGTGATTATAGAAACTGAATTAGTTACAACACTCTTTATCTACAAGCCCCAGTAAAGCCTTGCACCTTAAGCTAAGAGAAGCATAGATGTACTGTTTCATAGGATTTGGCCTCCTTTCATGGAATCTCTTGAGGTCAATTCCTAAAGTGTATTGCTTCCAGCTGGCAAACAGTGACATTACCAAGTTAAACTCTCACAATAAACAAGGAAGAAAGAAGTTTATTGCTTCCATTGCCTTCAACTACATGTAAGTGCAGTTAAGAAGGTAATCTGGGTTGCAACGTGAATATTTAGTTCCTTCAACCCTCTCAGTGTTGCTGCAGGCCATGTGACAAGACAGTTCCACACCACTCCCTGTAAAAGCATGTCAAACTAAGCAGACATCTGACACAGTTTAAGAATTGTGCTCTTAGTACAGTTAGAAGAGTTAAAACATTTTCTGCAGATTAAAATTATCAATAATGCTAATATTTTCTGTGTTAAAGAAAGCTACAATCCTTTAAAAAACAGAGCAAGCAATTTATCAGCTGTTAACTTCAAGATCTAATCTTTGGTTGCAATGTATGTAATTAATCTTATGATACAGCAAAACTACGCCCTTGCTCTGTTGTGCCTCTACAAACTTTTGATCATCCCTGAGTACTAAACTACAAAAGTTGCCCCCAGTGACTTAGAGAGTGCAATATGAAATTATATGAAATGAATTAATACACTGCAGCAGGAGCAGTATAGCTTTTGCAAGAATTAAACTGGAAAACGTCTGATATTGATGAAGTCATACTGAGACTGCACACACGTATTTTTCTTTTCCATTTGAAACCTTTGATGACAAAGCTGATTTCACTTTCCTGAAGTACAAAAGTTGTTTCCAGATGATATTCCTTTCATTTTTAAAGCACGTGATTTTATTATTTTGTTTTTTATGTCACGAGCTGCTTATGCTTATTAGAGTTACAGAATGGGATCATAAACTGACTCAAGCAGGCAGGGAACTCCAGAGAGATCTGCTCCAGCCTCCCAGTTACTGGAGAAGCAGCAAGAGAAGGCTGCTGATGATCCCATTTGTCTCAGTTTCAAGTCCCTCCAAGGACAGATATTCCTTTGGATACCTTCTGGTGTTTGACCATTCTGGCTGTGTAAANCTAAAACACGGCTGTATATTTTTGTAACAAAAATATTAAGCTTTGCCCAGGCTTCTCACTGCTATCACAGCTCTGCTGCCATTTGTGGGGGAAAGGAGAAGCACCAGAAGGCTTTCTGCTGGGAATGCAGGACCAAGCTCCAGACAACACCTGTGACACGAACCAGCTGAAATTCCCCTGCCAGCGCTGCCTCTGCAGACCACTGCACCAACACACTGCAGAGCTTTTTACCAGGCTCTGAGGCCAACCCATCTCCCACTCTTCTTCCTCAACCACTGGTGAAAGCTAGACTAAAAATAATAATGATGATAATAATAAATCTTGGAGTTCTGACACCTCCAGTGTTGTTGATATAGGCCCAAATAAACACCCATGTCATTGGCTTAGTACAAACTCCCGACAAAGCATTTTTAATATTATACAGACTGCAAGTGTTAACACTAGCAGCCACAACACTTAATTTTGGTTTTGGACACCAAAGTAACTTGACCTCTTCCCTTGTTCTCATGAGTAACACTATAACAGACAAAGGGGGCACTCTTAAATCATTCTGGTGCCCAACATACTACTGGTAAATGACATATCTTAAGAATTAATCCTACCAAGTACTATCTAGAATACAGCTGAACTTCTAAGTGCAATTGCCTAATTGCTAAAATAATTTTGGGGCAACTAAAACTACAATTCACTAATCCTTCATGAAATAAAGTGCCCTGTAGGAACATTCTAGCTCAGCCATCTGTGATTTATGTAACATATTACTCTTGCTGTATGCCAGTAACCACAGACTGATTTTACCATTGTTGCAGTACCAACATAATTGGTGTCTACCAGCATCAAGTAAAGCTTCCCCAAAACCTTTTTTTCAACCATGTTGGTCTTTGGAGGTCTGTGAAAGTGCCACTTTCAGACAGATTTTAACTTTTAACATCTTCTGCCTACCTAAAGGGGGAAATCCCCAAAGTTTTGTTTTCTAAATAACATTCCTTAGAAGGTGCTTACTGCTTTGATGTAGCTGTGATTATAGAAACTGAATTAGTTACAACACTCTTTATCTACAAGCCCCAGTAAAGCCTTGCACCTTAAGCTAAGAGAAGCATAGATGTACTGTTTCATAGGATTTGGCCTCCTTTCATGGAATCTCTTGAGGTCAATTCCTAAAGTGTATTGCTTCCAGCTGGCAAACAGTGACATTACCAAGTTCAACTCTCACAATAAACAAGGAAGAAAGAAGTTTATTGCTTCCATTGCCTTAAACTACATGTAAGTGCAGTTAAGAAGGTAATCTGGGTTGCAATGTGAATATTTAGTTCCTTCAACCCTCTCAGTGTTGCTGCAGGCCATGTGACAAGACAGTTCCACACCACTCCCTGTAAAAGCATGTCAAACTAAGCAGACATCTGACACAGTTTAAGAATTGTGCTCTTAGTACAGTTAGAAGAGTTAAAACATTTTCTGCAGATTAAAATTATCAATAATGCTAATATTTTCTGTGTTAAAGAAAGCTACAATCCTTTAAAAAACAGAGCAAGCAATTTATCAGCTGTTAACTTCAAGATCTAATCTTTGGTTGCAATGTATGTAATTAATCTTATGATACAGCAAAACTACGCCCTTGCTCTGTTGTGCCTCTACAAACTTTTGATCATCCCTGAGTACTAAACTACAAAAGTTGCCCCCAGTGACTTAGAGAGTGCAATATGAAATTATATGAAATGAATTAATACACTGCAGCAGGAGCAGTATAGCTTTTGCAAGAATTAAACTGGAAAACGTCTGATATTGATGAAGTCATACTGAGACTGCACACACGTATTTTTCTTTTCCATTTGAAACCTTGATGACAAAGCTGATTTCACTTTCCTGAAGTACAAAAGTTGTTTCCAGATGATATTCCTTTCATTTTTAAAGCACGTGATTTTATTATTTTGTTTTTTATGTCACGAGCTGCTTATGCTTATTAGAGTTACAGAATGGGATCATAAACTGACTCAAGCAGGCAGGGAACTCCAGAGAGATCTGCTCCAGCCTCCCAGTTACTGGAGAAGCAGCAAGAGAAGGCTGCTGATGATCCCATTTGTCTCAGTTTCAAGTCCCTCCAAGGACAGATATTCCTTTGGATACCTTCTGGTGTTTGACCATTCTGGCTGTGTAAACATTTCTCCCAAAATCCAAAGTACTTCTTACTGCTGCAGCTGCTGACAGTCATTGCCTCTCATCCTTTCTTCAGAGAAGAACCTATCTCCATCTGCTTTATATACAGTCTCCCACTAGACAGGTAAGACTGCAATGAGATCCCCTCTCCTGAGCTGGCTCCTATCCAGACTGACCAAACACAGGACACTCACTTCAGTATGTCATTGTCTTTCTCAAAGTGGGGAGGCCAAATCCAGACACGGTATGTGAGACGTGGTCTCAGAAGTGCCAGAGGGGAAGAATCACTTCCCCGGAGCTGCTGGCTACATGCCTGCCAATGCAGCCCAGCAGGGGCTTGGCTTTCTTCCCTGCAAGAGCACACTGCTGACTCATGTTCATCTCGTTCACCAGCACCACCAGGTCCATTCTGTGCAACCCTTCAGGAACAACTGGGGGGTGTGCGTAATGTGGTAGTGGAAAAAAACACCTCACCATATTAAAAATAGAGATGCTTGAGAGACAAGGCAGTTCTACAGCACCCCTGCTGCTGTGGAACTCACTTCACACTTGGGAACCACAGATTAAAAATGTGCACTAGAGAGCCAAACCTCTGCAGGCAGAAATATGCAGAATAACAAAATGGTTTGGGTTGGAAGGGACCTTAAAGATCAAATAGTTCTAGACCCTCTGCCACAGGCAGCAATACCTCCTATTAGACCAGACTGCTCAAACCTTGCCCTGAACATTTCCAGAAATGGGGCATCCACAACATCTCTGAGCTCTGATGTTTCAGTGTCTCATCACCCCACAGTAAAGAATTTATTCTTTTTACCTAATCTAAACACACTCCCAGTTTGAAGCAATTGCCCCTTGTCTTACGACTACATACCCTTGTAAAAAGTCCCTCCCCAGCTCTCTTCCAAGCCCCCTGTAGGTACTGCAAGGTTGTTCTAAGGTCTCCCTGGAGCCTTCTCTTCTCCAGGCTGAGTAACCCCAGGTGTCTCAGCCTGTCTTCATCACAGATATATTAATGGAAGTAAAAAAATAAGAAGAAAATATTTCTTATGCCTCCTTGAATCTGACAACTAGCACAACATAAATGTGTGTTCACTGTGAAAACAGTGTATTTAGACCCTGATTCAGAATCTACATCATGTATAACTTTGAAACTATTATGGGCAAGCAGCAATATGGACCCCAAACTATTCAATTCAATAAAATATAACACACACCATTCTGCACAACAAGGTTTCCAACAGAATGACTAATTACAACTGAATACTGTCCTTTTGGGAAAATGTATCCCTTCTATCCAGCCAATTACCACTGCTTCCCTGTTCTAAGCACTCCTACACACCATGGTCTTTCTGTATACACAAGCTCCCGTGGGACTTTCATATCACTGGGTTATGTGTTCCACTTCCATACAAACAATTACTCATAGATTCTATAGTTATTTTAACAAGCTATGATTTGTGTAACACTGAATCCGTAAGTAAAACAAATGAGTATTCTACTTCAAATATTTCAGTGCTTCCTATTCATGATATTACTGGACCAGCTCCACAGAGATTAACCTTTAAGAAGCAAAGCATAACAACTGTGTAAGATTTGCCTAAAATGAATTTTCATTCCCCCAAAATTGTTTAATACATGCTGCCAGCAAGCCCTTCTGAGCATCAACACTGCATTCCAGAGTGACAGGAAGGAATTTGCATCCATGTGCATCTCTGACTAATTACAGCTGCTTGGGTAGGAAATCTGTATGGTACTAAGGAACCCTGATGTAGGGGGGAAAATTCACTTGAGTTGCTCCTAAAAGATAAAACTGAAGTGCACAGATCTCAACTAAGGGTTCCACTGAGATCTCTCTCAGGGTTCCAAACTGCCAAGAAACATAATATTGAAAATTAAGCTTCTGAAACAATACAATGCAAGGTGGCCATACACAAGGCCAGAAGCTCAAGAGTACAACCTGCATGGCATATTTCTCTCCAGGCAGAATGATCTGGCATACTTGTAGGATTTCCTACGGAAGCTCCAAGTCCCAATTCACTGATGAATGTTTACACTTCCTGTTTGGACAGCATAGCAAAAAAACAGATTCAACACAAAGGTACCCTTCACCAATCATAGGGCTCTATGGGAAACAAGAAATTATTTCAGAGTGGCTAAACTGAAACATTTAACGGGTGTGCTTTCAGTATACAGAGCCTTCTCCACAAAATATTTGATAAATTAGTATACCACTAGAAAACTAGACAAACTTCTGTCAAAATATCAAAGGCAAGATTTTAATCTTGAATTAAATATTTCATAGCACAAAACAGTAGAATTTTGCTAAAAATAAAAAAAAACCCCAACAATCACTCTTTTTAAACACCAACAGTTAAATGCATGTTTAGTAAACTTTTATAGCCGATATTCCCTTTCCCCTCCCACCTAATTGTAATGAAACAATACGAAGAAGATGCTTTATCGGTGAGTCAGGCAGCAGAGATCTGAGCAGCATCCAAGCAGCTACGCAGCGCGTAGCTAACACCATGCGCAGCAGAGACACGGATGTTTTCCATTTACATTCCCTAGCTCTGATGCTGGGAGCGGGTGATCAGTGCTGCTAGCTGGAGGCCGGGATTCAGGGAGCGAGGAGGACGCGAGCAGCCAAAGGCTGGCCCGGCGCAGCGCGAGCCTCGCTGCTGCTGCTGCTGCTGCTGCTGCCACAGCCTTCGTGCCATCCCACTCAGGGGCTGGCGTGATTGAGAACAGATGTGGTGAGACCACTCGTTTTCAATTATCAAACAAAGGCTGAAAGTTGCACTTCCAAAAATGAAAAGCTGGCACACTATCTATCTGCTTCCTTACCAAGCCTTTGCTATAATTAGCTTTGGGCATGAGGAAGGAGAAGGGATTGTCAAATTAAACTAACCTCCCCACTAAACACCAAAACCTCTGAAGATATTTTTAAACAGTCACACATGTAAACGCCAAGGCTTGAAACACAGACCAACCACACATTTTCCTTCCTTAGTAGCTCCCAGAGCAAGTTTTAGATCACAAAAGGTTAGTCCAGGTATGCCCCCTGGAAGAACATTCCTGTGGTCCAGATGAGGTAACTGCATCTCCCTCAAATGAGCCAAAGAAATAGCTTTAATCAAAGTCTCTTGCTCCACAGCCCCACCTCCAAATCACCTTTCTTTCCCAGTGCAGCATATTTTACAGTGCCTGTTTTCTAGGAAGACTGGATTGAAGACACTAGGCAGAAGCCAAAATGTCAGTTTCTGAAAGTGCCAGCATCAGGTTCAGTTCTCGCGTGTCCCAAACGTGCTCCTTTTTCTGTTGATATGCCAAAAACACACTGCTGTTGCTATGCAGCTCAACAAGGTAGTTTAAAAAAAACCACATCACACAACAAAAACCAGAACGCAGCCTCCCACCTACAGGATGTTTCTGAAACCCACGGAGGCTGAGTGCAAATTAGGCGTTCTCAGACCTTTATGGTGAGAGCACTTGGGTATAAGCTGAGGAGTTCTGCACTCTGAAAATTACCTCAATTTCCTTACACAAACTGGGCTGTCTGTGGAGTGTTTTCTCCCCTCTCTCCTCAATCCCCAAAAAGCTACCTCCCTCTTAGCCCCTGATTTAAACAAATACCTCCAGCCCCCAAAAGACTATGAAGGTATTTACTTCAAGGAAGATCTAAATTCAGGTCAACAGAAATAATGCAATAATGCAGGCAGAGACTATCTAAGTTTCAAACTGCTGATGTAGTATAGAGCAGAGTCATTCTCCTAACCCTCTGAGACTTTTACACGCGCTCACATGTGATTCCCAGCTATCTTCAGACAGTTTCACCCTGTGCTTTTTGAGAGCTGGATCTGCCCAGCAGAAGATTCTCACCAAAACAGCTCTCTAGGCAGAGTACTTCCTAGGCAGAAAACAAGATTAAAGAAGAACAGTAGTGGCAGCAATAGGAAGACAGCTTTATGAAAGTGAAAGAAGAGAAAATAGAGGGTACCTAAGCTGACAGAAACAAAGGAAAGATTTCTGCCATGGTGCCCCTTTAAGGCTGGCCAGTAAAGTGCTGGCTCTAAGTCATGAGGATTGCCTTCTCCCTGATAGTAACTATCTTATTGCAATCCAGATGCTTGGCAGACAAGGGGGTTATCACAAATACAACTTTTAAAAAAGCACAGGCCAAATTTATTTGGTGTAATTTATGTTAGTTTGTTGGGATTTTTAAAACATTTGTTATTGCCTTTTTCCTGCTTTCAGTAAAATCTAAGGCAACATTCTCATAATCTGCAATAAAACTGTTAGGTCAAGAGCAAATGCCTCTGAAAACAAAGATTCACTTACTGGTATATTTAATAGCATTTGCTTTGACTGGCGTTTACAGTTTCAGAAGTCAGGCTTATCTGTACTGTGAAGTGAGATCACAACTCACTGCTTTCACTCTGTATCATCTTCCCAGTTCTCAAGCTTGGGCCTTTATATATAAATTTTATCAACACAAATGGTCTTTTTTACTTCAGTGTAACTACCTGCTTACCATATTCAGTGGAGCCTAATTTTAGAGCAAGAAATTCCTTCTGCCCAGAGTAAGGCAAAGCCATAGGTCTTCCTTTGAACGCTGAGTAAAGCCACATGTGTGGAAGACACAAAGTCACCAGAGACAGGGGCAGCTCCTGCCAAGGGAAGGATGCTCTGTGCTGCCCAGGGCCAGCCTGCATCCGGCAATTCACTGGGAGTTCGGAAGGCAAAGGCCAAAACAGATTTTGCTATAATGAAAATCTTGACTTTCAGCATGGAAGTTATCAGCTGGTACTGCTATAAAAGGCAGCCAGATATGCTCTGTTACACCCCACAACTTATTCCAGCAGTGGGTGAGGAAATCACCACTGCTGTCTAGCTTTCATTATTATGCATAGCACCATCATTCATCTGCTAACACAATGATTTCTAGAATGAAGACAACACTTAGGAAAAAGAAATATTTAAAACAGACTAACAATAAAAAGGTACACACTCATAGATAAAAACTAAAACAGAAATACTCTTTCCTTTTAGCCCAGTGATTTGACGAAAAATAATCAGGAAGTCGGCCCCTTCCCCTCTGCTTCATGTAAGTTCTGGGTACAAAACTAAATATAGCCAGGGAATGAAGGACCAGAAAACCATTTTTCTAGCAATACACAGAGACAAAGCAGAAGTCGAGCACAGTATCCTGCAAATGAAGGTACAACAGCTTGTCTCTTTAAGACCAGGGTGGTTTAGACTAGGTATGCCATTTGAACACTTTAGCTTTTAAAAATGTGATGAGCTGATCAACCACACAAGATACCTGGAGTCTGGCAAAAAAAGCACTGCAAACATATCTTATTAAAAAAAAAAAAAAAATTCTCCACACAGCTGTTGATTTGGTTTCTCATTGAATTTTTCCAGCCATCTTTGAACACAGAAGTAAAATCATCATTAAATGTAATGCTGTTCTCAGAAATTACCCCAAATCTACTTCAGGCCAACAAAAAGACACCTCAGTACCAAATTTTAAACAGTCTCCTGATCTGAAGCACATGAAACAGCATTTCAATTGAGCAATACAGATTGATTACAGTTATTAACTCCAAAAGGTAACATCACCCTCTGACTAAATTTTATGTCAAAGTGCCTGGTTTCCATTTACCAGCTAAGTAAAGCTGGATGAGAAACTTAACACCTTGGGCCTGTATGTCCCAGTCTGCAAAATATAATACGTCCTTTGGAAGACTTGGGAAAACTATCTGTGGCTTTGCATACAGAGCACATGGCTGGGACTCGTGGTATAGGCTCAATTCCCTGCTGCATCCTCAACTCTGTGGATAACTTAACAACAGCTCCTTCCATGTCAGCTTCCTAGTCTCTAAAATGGTGCAACCTGCAGTTATTTTAAAATCTGCTTCAGGAGCTGGATATCAAATCTTTGGTAAAACCTGGTATGAGAAATAGCAAAGGGGTTTTTTTAGGTCTGAGAATATCTAACCTGATGAACACAAATTTTCTGATCAGTAAAGACTACTTCTGTTTTAAAGTATTTATGAAACAGAACATGTTAAAAGTTGTAAAATAAGAAAGCATCTCTGTTACTACAAAAGGCAAATACTGAACCTCTACACACATGGAAGATGCAGATTTACTTAGGAGCAAAGCTGCAGGATGCATAAGTGTTTTAACTTTGTACAACTGCTCATCTGCTGTCACGCTCCAGGGTGTGTTTAATGACATATTTATTCCATATTCCTAGATGGAAGAAGCCAGCCCAACAATCAGAGGCATAGCAACTTGATGTGTCATATGGTGAGGTCCTACAAGCTGCTCCAGAAGTCTGGAATGGCACTGACAGTCCAGTGTGGCAGCAGGCACTACAGTGATGGAATTCTCCTGTTGCACCCAGTGGTCTCCTGTTCCCACTCCCACTGAACAAGGATCGAACTTGGTTCACAACTAAGGGTTGTCATGGGAGTTAAAAGCCATTTTTTCCAGTATCAAAGAGAAGTTCCACCAGAGTTTTCATGTATTTTCTGTAATGTTTCTCTTCTGTTTTTCTTGACATCTAGTTCCTAAAGGACTTTAGCTACAGATGGAAGCAAGTATCATTCTCCCTTTCTCCTGGAGAAAGGAAGAAATGAACAGATATGGGAGTTATGACTCTGCAGAACATGCTAAGTTTCCAAAAGGGGAAAAAAAAACCCCTACCTAAATAGAATTCCCCAGCGGAAATTCTTATCTGTGCATTAAAGATTTATTTCTGAAATATATTGAACTGGATTACTTATTTACTGCCCAAAAATAACATGCAACGTTATTTTTATTAATGCATCAGTAGTTCTGTATTCCACTATAATGCTCTAGAGAGGGATACAAATGGATACAAATCTCTACAAGACTAAGTAGCACTTCTCTGGATGAAAGGCTATTCAGATGCAGAGTATTTTCACAATTTCTGGAACACTGGACAAGTGATATAGTTATTCCTGTCATCATGTGCTTAACACAGCAGCTTCACAAAATGTCTCTTCTAGACCTAATTCAGTGTATGATAAGACAGGCAAAAGGACAAGAAAACTGACTTGTTGATGACTGCAGAAAAACACATACAAATCTACTAAAAAACAATGGAGAATCCCATGTAACAGAGGTTTTCCAAAGAACTCCTCTGAAGGAAACAAGTTAGCAATCGGTAGTACCTATGACTTGTCAGAATAACTAAAGGTAAAAGCATTATATTTCAAATCTATTTCATATTTCTGCTTAGCTCCATGATGGAAATACAGCTATCCCCTAAAACAGAATCTTGTACTACTCAGCTGAAATTTAGATATAGGAAGTGAGAGCTCCAGGCTTTCTGCAAGTAGAAATAGGTCCTTGCAAAAGCAATTTTGCTACTTTGTGCTAAATGTGTGCGCTGGGGCTCCACTGCACAAAGTATAAGCAGTTTCAGAGAGAGATACAGACTAAATTTTGTGCAATTCAAACTAACCACACACTGGAATCTCCGACACATTTCACATTCACCCGTGAGTGTGCGATCAACAATGAGATTCACTGTTATTAATGGCCAAATGCCGGTAGCAGCTCCGTTATTCCTCAGCAGGAGAAAAAAATACAGTGATTTTCTTCAGACAAACAAGCCAAGTCATCCACGTTTGTTTTCGTGTACTCGAGCTTACAACTCGCCACTTTAGCCAGATATTTGAGAGCAGCATCATTTCCTGCTGCTTGAAAATCAGCTTTAAGGGGCGTGTTCTCTGCAGAGGCACTGCTTGCTGTCATCCAGGCAGCATTTAAAATAACTGTATATTGACATAAGGAGCCACCGGCCGTATTATCGCCCTTCGAGTCGGCAGCAAGGAGCACATCAAACCAGTTGCGTTCCGGGCTGCGCCGCGACCCTTATCAAACAATGCAAACAATTTTAATGAGCTTATCTGCCGGAACATATTGTCAGAGATGTTAATGCAGAAGCGCTGCCAGCAACGCATGCCAAGCGATTCATCAAAAATGCCTACAACTGCGACAAAAGACGGGTGTCCCCCCCAAAACGGGAGCCGATAAATAAACACAAAATGGGGCTGGCGGGGAGCGGGGGGCGGGGATGGAGCCGCCCTCCCCCGCGCAGGCACCCGGAGAACTGTCACCCCCGCGCCGAGGAGCGGGGGGGCGGCTGTCACCCCCACACCGGCGTGCGGGGGCCGGGCACTGCCCGGTGCCCGGTGCGGTTCTCCCGGCCGGGCAGGGGCTGCCCGCGCCCCGCCATCCGCGGCCGCCGCCTCCCGCGCGGCGCCGCCTCCC
>VYXF01007739.1:20756-33679 GCA_013397295.1 Polioptila caerulea
CCGAGCTGTTCGGCGGCCCTCGCTGGGCGCTGGCACAGACAAAGCGCCGGGGCACCCCCACGCACGCCCCGGCCGCGCACGGCGGTGCCGCCGCCCCCGCGCCTTTCCCTGCACCCGCGGGCAGCACAGAAACGCCGCCCCTGCCCTGGGGACCGCGCCGTGCCCCTGCCCACCGCCGCCCGTGGCAGCCGCGTGTGCGCCCCGCTCGTGCGAGACCAGCCGAGACCTCGACGCCCGATGCCGCATCATCACCCTCCGTGCCCCGGTACCTCAGCATCGTCCGCCTTTTCCCCACACCAAGGAGCTATCGGGCTCAGGCTCCTTCTCCTGAAGGAGCCCCCACGCCGGGCTGCTCGGTCACACAGCGCCGAGCCGCAGCAGCGAACACCGCCCAGCTCTCCCCAGCATCTCCCCTCGGCGCGGGTGTGCCGGGGGCTATGGCCATCCCCACCGCACAAAGCCCGCCCGCACGGGCTGCAGCTCGCAGCAATCACAGCGTGGGGTTTGTGTCTCATATGGCAAACGCTTCGTTTTGAAAAAGTGCATAAATAGTAAGTGACATGAGACTACAAGGTGTAGAAAATCAAGGACTCCTAAGAATGAAACAGCACGCGACGGTCTATTTTATGGTCTTTTTTTCCTCGGTTCCTGTGTCTGCTATTCTGCCTACATTTCCACCCCAAGCACCAAGATGTTAGAGTTACCAAGCTCTATATCCCTGCTTACAACTTCACCGGAGAGCACAACACCTGTCAAGCTGAATTGCACATTTCCAGCATTCTTCTGCTCTCAGGCTTACACAGAAAAGAAAAAAAAAAATTGATGGCAAATCCTTTAAAATCTTCCTTGGATCAGAAACAAGAAGGGAAGACCTGCCAAGGCAGTAGCACTGAACAACTGGCACTGCTGGCACCACCAATTGCACAACCCTCATCTCTTCCTCCCCTTCTTCTAGAAGAGTTTTTGCATCCTCCCCAGTCCATTTCCCTCTGCAGAGCTCTATGATTTCTGCATATCTCCCCTTGCCTAAATAGCAATGTGCTTCAAAGTTTGATGTTACCACAGATCAATGCTGGTCATCCTCAGGAGCAGACCTGAACTTCTCTGTGGTCAAAACCTACCCTCGTGTCCCAAGAGTGCGTTGAAACCCACCCTTCTGCTACAGTAGAAAAATACTGTCCAGCTGTTTTCAAATTGTTTTCTCCAAACAGAAACCAGCAAGGGTGGCTGTAGGCACAGTCTCTAAAGAGATCTGTATGACCTCAAGGCTGTTAGATGCAAACTATTTGGACCAATCTATTAACATCTTAAAAAATACATGACCCCAAATCCAACTAGATTTTAAAAAGAATTTTAAGATGGTAGGTCAAACAAAAGTCGTGTGAGTATTTCTAATATGTTTGCAGCGACACATGCTGATATTTTAACTCAGTAGTTCTGAAGTATGAGTTTGATCAGGTTTCTATGATAATTTTTTTTCTGCACAGAGAAAGTGACTTGAAGAAATTTTAACAAATCTTTACCTAATCTTTCAGACTGAAATGACAATTCACTGAAAGCTTAGTTTACATGATTATATTCATAATATAGACCATTCACAGAGAGCTTATAGGGTGAATAAAATCAGTAACACCGACTGCACAACACTTGGACTATTGAGTACCTCCTTGGATTTAAATCAGTGTATAGATTAACACACGTTTTAGAGCAATCTCTAACAAGGCTCGAGTTACTCTGCCGATTTGCCACTGTCCGCTGCACATCAAGACAGGGGATCTTACTTGTTCTTTCTGCCAGATTTTCAAATATACTCAAATTTATTTTTCAGTAACCAATCTATGGACATTTGCAATTGGCACACTTCATAGAAAAATGTTTCATTCATCTGGTAATTGGAGGAAACTACGTTTGAGCCTTTTTCAAAACAAGCAACAAAAAACATTCTGTTAAAAAGGCCAGTAAGTGTCTCAGTAACACTCAAGAACATGGAGAAGCCAGAAATGCTGTGTGGTGACAGAATATAAAAATAATCTATAGCAGGTTTTTATCTGCCAGACATAACCCTACCTGCTCTGCTAGGGAGCAAGCAGTAAAACACTCTGCAACCCTAACTTGTAAGAACATTTTTATTTTGTCACCAGTGGCAAAGAACAGAAGCTTCTTTATTGAAGTCTCTGAAGCTGTTTAAAGCACATACCAACAAAGCTACACAAGAGAGGTGCAGGTGAGGAGAGTGTGGCAGCCTTACTCCAGACTTCTTGCCTCTGTATTAGGGCTCAAGGTCAGAAGAACACACACTGCTTCAGCATAGTACATTTATGGAGGTCAAGCCAGGCATCAGCAAAAGAAGCCTGGTACTGATTTTCAGAAAGCACATGTTTCAGTGTGCTTCAGTCAATCTAGCACAGTCTCAGGGGCTCTGGGTGCAACATGGATTGCATGGGTGCAATATGGGTGCAACGTGCATGGCCTTCCCTCTACCTACATCTCAGTTCCTGGACACTGTGTGGCCCACAAGCACACCTCCTGTCTTTATGTGCTGGAAGCCACCAGTGGGAATGTTCTTCCCACTGCCATCATTCTAAGCTAAAAACTCTCAAAGGAAGAGGAAACCTGTTGCTGTTTTTAGGTGTCTGTACATCTGTGCTGCCTTTATAGATTTCTACATGCTCTGGGCGCACAAATAGAGAGTTAATCTGAAGAATAGAAGGTCAGCAGTGGTGGTAATAAAAAGCCCCACCTGTGGTATTCTGAAAGTACCGGAATCTGGTACTCACAAGTGATGTGCCGACTAAGCAAAGCAAAGAGCCAGGAAAGCAATTAATGCCGAAGGGTGGAATTACAAAGCCTGATGTAAGAGCTCTTCAGCACTGAGACCACAGAGGCAATGGCTGAAAGGGACCTATGGAGGTCATCCAGTCCAATCTCCCACTTGGAGCAGGATCATCACCAATTTGAGATCAGGTCACATTTGGTGACCTGATCGTAATCAATCCAAATCTTGAAAATCTCCAAGGATGGAGGTGTCACATCCTCTCTGGACCACCTTCTCCTGTGCCACACCAGCCACACAGCAAGTCCCAGGTATACTGCTGATACAAAAAGCACCACTCTACCACATCACTTGCATTCCAGTACTTTGATTTATGCTGTGGTGAACCAGGTAGAGAGAATACTAGCAAGTACTGTAATAGATCTAAACATCATTCTCCAAAATCTGGCTCCTCCTTCTTCTTCAGAGCTTTTGTTTTCAGTTCCTCTTTCTTGACTTGCTCTAAGCCTCACTGCAGTAGGAAGGCTATGAAGCCTAATTTATAATGCCTGAGAGTAAAATCCTCTAAAAGCCCAAAATGCAGCATTAGAAAGACCTCAGGCACACTCGAGCCAGAATTTTATATTAGGCAGCTAATGTGGAAATAAATTATGAATATTTTCATGCTGATAAGCCTCTGACAGCAGAGGTGGTAGCTGGGCTAGCGACTTCTGCTGATACATTTCTGAGGGGATAAAAAAGCCCCACACGAATGGTTTTAGGGAGTATTTCATGACATAGCCAAACTATAAATACAATCAATGATTGCAGAAATTCCCCACTGCTTGGATAACTTTGGGGCGGTGGGAGGAATAGGGAGTGAGACTAAGAAAAACACATTTAACCCTAGAGTGGCCAGCAAGCATCCCTCATCTCTGACATCTCTGTTAATGTTCAAGCTCGTAAAGGAGTCAGTGTGATGTTGCTTGCAGTCTTCTCAGAATAGAGCCCAGCTACAAACTGCAGCAAACATTATGCAAGTACAAGTATTTTGGGCCATGTACATAATTTTTCTGAGGAGTTTCATGAACATTCCTGTCACAAGTGCATTTTTTTCCGCTGGGGAAAAAAACCCTGAGACTAGATTTCAGAAAACATTTGGAAGGTAGCAATAACTTTTGGAAAGCAGCAGTCCTGAGCAATGTAGTCTGCTTTTCTAGTTTAACTATTCTCATAGTATTTCTTTATCACAACAAAGATTAACAGAATTCTGTAAAGCCACAGATTTACACACTGTAGATTAAAATCAGTTAATTCTACTTAACTCAAGTGTATGTGTTTATAAGAAATCCATGCAGAAACAGTCTCTTTCTCCTGAAGGAGTTGGCCAACAGTGTTTAAATTTGAAAATAAGTGAACAAAGCAAATCAGGAAGAAAGTTTATGAAGAGCTAAAAGAAGTTACTCTGTTAAGTCTTGGACACACCTTGGTTGTTCAAGGAAGTCCCAATTCATTAAGGTACACTGACATACTTTATTCCCAGCATGAGGAGGTTCAGTAAGATGGGTATAACCATGAGCATACTTAATTAGGCTGCATCAGAATCAGCCTAATTTCTAAAGATGCATTTAGCAGATTAGGAACAGAAGATTTAGGAGATCCAGATTTGCATGTTATCTGTGAGAAGTACAAGTGAGGTATCTGCAACTGAATGTCTATTAGAGAGCACTAGCTTGTGCCAGCCTAACCTAGAGCACAGTTTTATCCTGTGACAATAACATATCACACAGAAACGTCCGTAAAGGAGTCAGCACAGCAGTGTTACTAGCACAGCAAACATTTATCAGACATGATAAGGTGCATGGTAAGTTTCAAGCTGACCTGGGTTACGCACAACTCGTGTTTCCTATTTTGCTGACATACTGTCAATAGCACTGATCAACCCAAAGGAAAACAGAGTGGCATAAAATCACTTCAGGTAAAAATTCAAAACTGTGACTTCATAGACTTTCTTTGTTTACACAGCACTGAATGAATTGTTCCACCACCATCCCACCACCTCATTCTATACCTCATGTTTCTGGACATTTAAACTCACTATGACAAACAGCAAATGATGATAATTTTGTCAGGACAAAGAAACACTGCATGAGTTGTATTAAAACAGCTACTTATCACTCCAGACATCCTGTAGACAAAGAATGAGCTTCCCACCCTTGGGGATTCTAGTGTTGCCACTTTAAGCAAAGTCTTGATTATTTGCCTTCCCTGGAGGGACACAGATAAAGAGGGGGAAAAAAAAAGAGAGGGCTGTCCCAATTACACAACGTGCATGGATCACATCACTGTGAGGTAATTCAAGTCTATTTTTAAATATAAAGACATATTTATATCTCAGAGCTCACATTCAACATTTTAAAAAAATGTTATGTGCCTGTAAGGAGGAATAAAATAAATCTTGGAGTCTTTGTCCGCTAAGCATACTTGAAAATTTAGTCATATGAGTTGCAAATCCAATGTGACCATTAGTGCATGAATTGATTGCTAAAGAGAGATATCTTCTAGAGCCACAGACTGTGGGTATTTTCCTTTAGAAAGACCACAGTTACCTTGTATAGTTACTGTAGAAATCAAATAGAAATCAGAAGATTAATTCAAGATTCAAGTACTGTCTACAAAACAAGGACTTGCATTCACAGGAATAGGATTTCAAAAACCCTTGAATAAGATATTTTAAAACTAGTTGTATAGTTTTGCTATTAATTCTTAGATTAAAATTAATAAATTGGTTTAGTGGACATTTATTAAATCCAATTAGCTAAATCCAGCTGCTCTAAAGAATAAACTCCCCAAATTCCTATTTAGAAAGAAGCATTCTTCAGTATACATCAAAGGATTCCTTAGTTAAAACATAAGAAGTTCACACCGAATAGCTGGAACATTTTTATCCAGTACTTTCTGCATAACAAAAAGCTCCCGTGAGAGCAGGAAATACTTCAGTGAGGAAGGGTTCCAAAGAGAAGGAATTTTTACTCCCATTAACTCCAGACTAACCCAAAATTTTGAGTTCTTTAGAGTCTGTAACTTTTGTTTTCAGTGATATCCACTGGGCCAAAGCAGAGTTTCAGACACGCCTTGTGGAGCTGCTCTCATCTAAACACCTGGAAATGGAGGCTGTGATCAAAAAGTGCTTTGAGTAAGGATTTCTTTGTCTTTGATACGGGTAGAAAGGAATTGAGACTGGAGACTGACTCATGGCTCATTCACATGCATTTACATGGAATTCTTTGGCTGGAGCTGTTCTAGATGTACCATTACCACTTCCATTAGCACCAAGGTGTTAAATAGTTTTCTAGGCTTGTTTTGTCAGAATTCAGATATAAAGGCTATGGAAAGCCAAAATAAAAATATCAAAAATACTCAGGTAATCTGGATTCCTACATTTTTTCAGAGGATGACAAAATTTGAATTAAATGAAAGTGAGATTATTGTTCTAGAAGAGAAGTATTTGGGATTTTCATGTTTCCACACAGTATCTCCCGTTTCCAAGCCCTTCCAGGCTTTTACCATTTATAACTTGTTTTTCTGGTTTTGTTTAAGATACGAATGTCTGCAGCTCTGACTTTTCCCAGTGGTAACAGCCATAAACTGTACTAAGTCTAGCATTTATTTACTTATTTGCCATTGTTGAGGAATCTTTGGCTTTCTTGGAGCTCAGGAGGGGTGTCTGGAAAAAGGTAAAAAGATGATAAAATCGAGTGGGAGTGGACAATCCCCATCTCTGATACACCTTCTTACTGCTCTACACTGAAAATGTTAGCAATACACTTTGAAGGCATTTCAGTCAATTGATACAGGCCTGTCTGACCTGCCCAAGATGCTCACCGCTGCTAAAGAAGATGGGAGAAGGCTGGCACAAGAAAGTAACGATTCCAGCAGATGGTCTATTAAATTTTACTGGATCAAGAATGTTTC
Organism: Polioptila caerulea; assembly: GCA_013397295.1. NCBI lineage: Eukaryota > Metazoa > Chordata > Aves > Passeriformes > Certhiidae > Polioptila > Polioptila caerulea. The sequence goes on from VYXF01007739.1 coordinate 27,484, forward strand.
ACCAACTGACAAAGACTGGATCTTTACAAACTAGGATTTGAGGGGGTTACTTTGTCCCAGGAAATTGTTAATTAAGCGTCTGTCCTCCTACACCCAGCAAAAAGCCAACGTAAACAGTATTACATGCTCTAGCTAATGTTTAAAAAAAACCAAACCATTGCACATTCATGCCTGACCAGGATCAAAACCACACTGCCAAGTCATTCAGTAGTGTGTGTTTCTGTGATTGCAAACCCCCAGCCCAAAAATCCAGTGCATTGCTGAAAAATCTACAGTTTTCTCAGGACCCTACAGTGCACTACAAATCACTCTCAGAGCCAAGGTGTCTCATTACCTGCCAAATTAGCAAATGCCAAGAAGTTACACAGAAAGTGGTGTGCTTTTCTATTTGTGTGCAACCTTCTCCTTTCTCCTGATAACTGCTTTCTATCTGGGACATTCATAGCATTTTACAAAAACTGATTTCTGTCAGCTTTCCTTATTTTACAAGCAGAAACAGGCTCTGCTGTTGTGACCAGCTTCCTCAAAACACTGTCACAAGTCTGTGCAAGCGTGATCCTCAGCACCACTATGCTGCAGCTCCATCCTTTCTTCCATGGGTGGCTTTCTAATCTTTTCAGTACTTCCAGCTCTGCAGCTCAGCAAATCCAATCCCTCTTCTCCATTGCAACAGCTAAATGAGTGCTTCCTCCTTTTCATCTCAGATTTCTTCCACACCTGAGGTTTCTCCATTGTTCTTTCTCCCATTCTTTCTCACTCTTCCTTTGTCAGGCATAATCCTTTGTAGGCTTGGGCAATTTCCACTTCCCTTCCTCAGCCACCTGCAGAGAACCTGGGTCAAATTGGTTTCCTTCCCTCAGACCAGTCCCCAGCATGCTGATTGTCCAGCTAACATACTGTCATTAGCTAATTACGCCTCATTTCAGCCCGGGCCCAGAGCACTGGGCTGCAGTGCTGCCTGCTGAGCTGCATGCACCTTCACACGCAGCCACCCCAAGAAGAGACACCTGTATTTAAAGGCTGCATCACGGCCACGATTCACACACCTCGTGTGACACACTGCTGCTTAACACACCAAAGAGCTGAAATCCCTGAGGCTCCTCAGCGCCTCTGAAACACCAGGTTGCCAAGGATTTTTTTGTGATCTCCAGTTCACAGAGAAATCAGGGAGTGCCTCCTCTTTGGGCTAGAGCAAATACGTGGATTACACACAACATTTTCACACAGAAGTTTGTCTTCCCATAGACAAATAGACTCGCTTTCAGCTATTTCAGGCTCTTTCCTGCCCAAATGCAAGCATGTGAAGAATTCTGCTCTTTCTGAGAATTTCTTACCCACGTGCTTTTTAACTTGTTAAGAATTTAGACCTGTAACACACTTCCAAAGTAATAGTTTCTATTTGCAAGTACTAGAGCTTTTGGGAGCAAGAAAGTGTCCTTTGAGTGTAATTTCATTGCTACTTAACACAATACCCTTACTAATCCGAAAGTTTTAGTTTTCTCACTTATTGATGGAAAACAGACTCTTTCCCCTGGCAAGTTAATGCTCATTATCATCTTAGTGTTTATGCTAAGTCTTTATTAATAAAATGGCTTTCCCATGAACAGGAAAAACAATTTTCATAGACAGCTTTAATCATGTTACACTTATATTAGTAGTCTGAATTGAAAAAAAAAAAGTAGAATACTTGAAAACTTGTGTCATGAAAGTTATGTTGCTGACAGACATTCCCTAAGAGGACTTTTGGAGCTTGACCTATTAGACCAAGTTTCCATTAATAATTTTAGCACTTTATTAACCTAGAGCTGCAAGTGCTTTATTTAGACACTAGGACCCTACAGAAGGCTTACCTAGCAATTTCTGAAACCCTGAAATTTCAAGTTACCCAAAAAATGTTAAGAATTAAAGCTGTCTGGGAGAAAGCTACTGCTGGTCTGCTTTAGTGGAAGGTGCATCTATTGAGAGCAACACAAATGCTGGGGGCTTGGGTAGGAGAAATAAAGGAGCAAGAAAACTTTTAAGCAATGTACAACAGTAAATTTTCCTCATGAAGTCAAATTAATAACTTTTTAAAGAATCACACAGAGTAATTAAATTTACTGTACCACAACTGCTGCCACAAATGTGGGTTGGATCAGGTGGGATACCAGCAGAAGTAATACTGTGACTCTATTTTATTTGAATGTAGGGAAGAAATTAAATATAATACAAAGCTCACACCCTTACTCTGAAATAGAGGGAGGGCCATTAAAAATGTACACATCTCCATTCTGAGCAGACAAGAGTATACAGAAAGTGCATGGTCTTACTGAAAAGATAAACAGCTGGATTTACTTGCTTCCATTAACCAATGACCCACTTGTCAAACATAAGCTGTAGATTTAAAAGAGTGATTATGTGAAGCCTCTTACATTACACAAAAATGATCCTAGCTGTGAAATCAGATCAAGCCTGAAAATACTTGAGCACAGTCAATATTGTTCTTTTATACAGACACAAGACAAGAACCAGTTATTTGTTTAAAAACCTACAGCATGATGTAAGGGTAGTTTCCTGTAGTGCTGTTCAGAAGGCATTTATCCCACACATCCTACTCAGGTCATTAGTGATGTGCCAAATCCAGACCTTTTGTAAGAGGATGAAGTTCTAATGGAAGCCACTGCATAAATCTGAAGATGGGGGCACTGCCAGCTTCCTTCTATGAGGAATTGGTACTGGGAGACTTAAAACTGGTGCTCCCCACATCAGTGTGGTAAATGGTACCCATGACCTGTACCTGGCCTGTCTGATCACTCATAGAGGGTTTTTAACATAGGTGGCAGCTGTGCACACTTTGGTGGCAGATCTCCAGGGGAGGCTTTTAAGGTTCAAGACAGCTGCCATTGATTTTGCCCCTGTGCCCCTTTGCACCTCCCACAAATGCCTGTACCTGTGCCTGCTCCAGGCTCAGGTAGGAGCAGACATGCAAGATGCTACAGATGATTACACCGTTTGGATTTGAGTGCAACAAATTACTAGATCCCAAGACCTGAAAACCTCTAATTTTGCCACCTTGCATTGTAACACAACAGCACTGTCCACAACAGTGGCCTTCTCATACTTGACCCAGTGCTAAACAAGTCTCTAAGAAGGCTGAAGAAGCCATTATTATAAGGAACAATTTTACTGTAAGAACAACTTATGTGTTGCTTCCACCTGACCTCATTAGTGTGCTGTGCATTGCCAGTGACTCCCACTTTATTCTGACTCAGTACACAGGGTGATTTTCTGCAAGCTGCAGATCATGGAGCAACTGAACTGTGTAAGAATCCCAGCAGTCAGCTAATGAAAAACAAAGTTTCCGGCCCCCGTGATTGCAGAGAAATATTAAAAAATGCTGATACTTGGAGCCTGTCCACCTCTGGATTTGACTCTGTTGCTGGAGTCCCTGAGCACCACAGCTCAGTATCCCAACGCCTGCTGTGCAGATGCAGCAGCAGCATGGGAAGAGAGGCCAGGAAAGCTCACTGGTGCCTACCACACCACAGCACAGGGGCACATGCAAGATAATATTTATAAAATCTAGAAACTGCTTTGAAAAATTACACAGTTATTTTTATAGCATTTACATGCTCTATAAATACTGGATATATCTGACAAGGATTAATATTTTTCAAGATCCTAAATTTTATGGTTTCTTCTTCTGCTGGAGCAAAACTCAAATCATTACTTGAATCATCCTTTAATAAACATTCTCCAACTTCTAAATGAAGCACCATTGATAGGCAAGATGCAGAAGGCAACAAAAGATGACCAGAAACAAGGGTATCTTTTCTTTTATATATATTATTTTATATTATCGTGGCTTCAGCAGTCCTGGCATGAAGTGGCACCATTTTGTAACCTCTGAACAGCCACATTGTGTCTAAAATAATAATAAAAAAAATAATAAAAGGCTTCTAACACTTTGAGTACAAAAGGTACTAGTGGCAAGAAAACAGTGCCTTTTCCTCATTGCTGCAGAAAATGAGGTTTCTATTTAATAAAAACCCCAACCACAAGGCTATGTGTTTTTGTAACTGTAAATGTATGTCAGTGCTGTTGACAGCTTCTGTGTTGGGAAGGATCTCATTAACTCTGAACAAAACCACACGTTATCTTTTGAAAAGCTAAGTTACATTCCTGATGAATCATCAGCTGCTTTGCTGAGCTCCTGTAGCATAATTTTTGGTATCGGGCACTGGAAAAATAAATATCACCCCAAAGTTCAGAATATCTTCAGACAGCACCATAAAAGGCTATCCAAGCTACCCAATTCCTAAGTTAAGAAGGGAATTGGGCTGGTGAATGCACAGCCATAAACAAACATTCCATTTGGTTAACTTTGCTCCCTCAGGTTCAGGCTTTAGGGCTCTGTTTTTCTCATGTTGGATCTGTAAAGGATCTGGGTTCTGTGCAGGACTGACTCCTCAATAGATGTCCTCTTCTGCATTTTGGGGAACTTTATGGTGTTTCCACAGAATGAACATGCTTTAAAAGCGCTCTGCTCAGCCCGGAAGTTCACCTATTTCACACTTCTTCAGTCCTTTGGCTGAAGTTGCAAGGCATCCCTGAGGAAAGTCAGGTCTTCTTTGGTGGACATTGTGGAAACCAGTTGGGGCAAACAAGCAGCAGGGAACTGAGTGGGAAACAAAGTGCCCTCATCTAGAAATAGTGTTTATCCTGCACCAGGGCTGATGCTGGGAGGTGGGGAGAAAGGAGTGAGAGGAAGCAATTATTTAGTCTGCCTGGTTTGGGTAAGTACATACACCTTTATCATGAACAACTAGATAATATTTATGTCTGCAGGGAAGAAAAAAGCTCATACAGGCCTTTATTGAGATGTCCCCTGAACACTTCATGTATTAGTAGTTCCATCATACAAACATACTTTATATACACGTGTATATATATATATACGCACACACTTTTAATGTTTTTTCTTTCTCTTCTCCTATCTCAAAATAACTGAAAACTAATAAGTAATTCCTGAGCTAATGTTGCAGTAGAAACCAGCCTTGCTTTCTAATGTTAGGGCATTTTGTAATTGCTTTGGTGATAGTGCATCAATCAAGGAATTGCTACTGCCAAAAGGCCTCTTATCTGCATGTCACACATGAGAGCACTTAATACAAGAACTGTAACATTTCTTGAATATTCCAATATCCATTCCTCATGTTTTTGTCCATATAACTTAAATCCATGAAAAAGTACACACATTTGTCAGGCTCAAATCCACTGAAACCTGACCAGAAGGTTTCCTGAGCAAAGACTAGTACATAATAGCATGTTACATGGATTTGGATTTGTAATAGCTCAGCTAATTCTGCAGCAATATAATGAATCTCTGGTATTAGAAGGCAGATAACTAGATCTTCATTTGGATGTATAATAGGCCATAAGGACTAAAGGATTTGAAAAGGAAAGGCTAAACAGTGAGCAGCAGTCTGTTGGGAATACACTGGAAAACTGTCTGTTGCTTCGCAAAAGGGTTACACATTGCAGGAAATCTGCACACGCCAGATAAGTTTCTGTTAGACAGGTGGGATGCAGTCTGCTTTTATAAATGTCCACTTGGTGGTTGTGCACTATCTCTGTGCTCACAGTTGTCTTTAGATTTCCTGTTGTTTCCAAGTGCTTGTGACACTGCCAGTATAACCGCAGTGACGAAGCTTAACTTGAAGGAGCAGCCTCTACTCCATGCCAGAGTGGACAGCAACAGATGAAAGCCTCTGTGGCTCAGCACAGGGCATTGTCCTGCTGCACTTCCATCTGCAACACCTTCCCAGGAAGGGTTGCATCCATGGGGGTGCAACTACATTTTCCTGGTTCTTGCTCTGAGATGCCTCCTGTAGTCTACTGTTTCATCCTTGAGGCATACGAACCTCTTTTGACTAAATTATAGGCTGATTGTCCTGAGAATCTCCAAGTACACTTGAGCCCAGCATGTCTGCTAATTGCTGTTGAAGTTAGTGTTGCAATCTGATGAATCTGGGCTATGTGTCTGGCTAACTGTCCCTCTTCTACTCACCTATGTCTGTGCTGGTGAACAATTACTGGTGACAATTCTTATATTTACCATAGCACTTATCCTGAATAATTTCTCACACCTATCAGGTATCTAGAGAAATCTTTCTGCAAACATGTTTAAGTTTTCTTTCTTCTTTTTTTTTTTTTT
>VYXF01007739.1:33686-61830 GCA_013397295.1 Polioptila caerulea
GTTTTTTTTTTTTTTTTTTTTTTTTTTTGCAGGGCATTACATAACCTGGAGCAACCCCCAAGTTTCACAGTAAAGCAAGTCTTTTCACTTTTAGCTGTGAAGCGCAAAATATCACTGCAAACTGATCTGCCTCCTACATCCAAAATTAGCATTTATTTACACACTGTAACAGCTTTGCAAGCATTAGCAAAAATGCAGCAGTATGTTTTGAAAATGAAAGTTCTTCGTTATCCAGTCTGAGCATCATTTCAGCACCATGCAAATGTTTATTACTAGCTATGCATAAAGAAACCCCACACTATTGCAAACCACTAATGCTGCAGCACATTCCTTCCAAGGGAAAAGGCAGGAATTGTATCCAGCAGAGTATGGTGAGCACTGCCAATGGTGAACCTGTTCAAACAAGAGGTTTAGTACCAGGGATCCTACGCTCCATTTTGGCAACACTGGCATTTTTTGTTTAACAGCACCAATGTAGCAGAAATGGTACAAGGGCAGCAAGTGATGGCAACTGCCGGGAGCACGGATCTGTTCAGGGTACATCCCTTCTGAAGGCTTTCTAAACATTGCCACCTTGTGGGCCTCCTGTCTGATATCACTGGTCCTTCCACTTTCCCCAGGTGACTTCCTGAGCACATTTCACAGATGCCAAGCTTGAAGCTGGATGGTTGAAGTTAAACTCCCATAGTTGGGGATGAAAAAAGGGACAGTACCTTACAAATTCTATGTGGCATTAATTACTAACTCCGTATTTGTGCTTCATGTAATTTGCTCTTTTTCCACTTAACATTACAATGACAGTGCTAATAAAGTGAAGAAGAGCTAACATTTAACAAAACAAAAACAAGGAAGGATACAATTTCTCAAATCTCCCAAGCAGAAGGGAGAATTCAGATTAATTGTCTGCCACTAGTTGGTTTTTTTTACTTATTTTTAATTCCTTTTTATTTATTTCCTTAATTCCTTTCTGCCACCATTTCCTTCTTACTCCAATAAAAAAACCCAAATGACTATTATATTTATTATAAAATTAATTATTATGAGATGTCTGTGGCCACTTAGCTTTCATGAGTTTTGTTTCATGACTATTACATAGTCAGAGATGATGGAAAGCAATATCACTTGTTATTGATACCAAACTTATCTAGCTACTGCCTTACAGACATCAAACACAAGTTCTTGGGTAAAAAGACACAAATGCACAAACACACTTACTTTGAGCATCCAAACACTTTCCCTGGTTGCCGGCTTGAATTGTTCCTTGCAGCTATTTGGCACTGAAAAGAAAACATGAAACCTTTAGTTCAACTACCAAATAGGAGGGAAAAAAAAAAAAAGATTCACTGGATGGTCTTTGTTTGCATTGGTTGAGTAGTGATGCAATGGCTGTATGCTGAAAATTGAAATGAGTAGAAATCCTTCATTACAATGCCCTAATTCAGCTGTGTTCACAATGGCTCAGTGTCTCACACATCTGCACAACAATCAGATGCCCCCCGATATAGTAGCAGGTCTATGAGCTCCCTTGTGCAGTGCTGCATTTAGAGTTTATTCATGATTTCCAGGCACAGAGGTATTTCTTCATCCAACCAGGCTTCTTCCGAGCACAGGCAATCAGTTGTGACTGGTGTGTCATGCAACTGGAGCCTTGCTGCACTTGCCTGAACAGCTTTCCAGAGGGGAAGAAAATCTGCCACTGAGAAGCAGAGTAACTGTAATCCAGGAAAGCCTGTGTTTTTGCCAATACAGCACAAAGACGCTGGCAGTCCTTTGAAGTGTCTCACTTAACAATGAAATCATGGTGCTGCCCCCTTGTAGCAGCCACATTAAGGCCTATTCCCTTCTGTGTTCCTGAAGGGAATTGCCTATGGATGCTAAATTTGTCCTCACATCCATTCTCTCAAGTGGTACATTACAGGCTACAGAAACATAAGATGGAGCAGCCATATATGGGTTTCAGTTTGTGCCCTGAATTGTGTGCTATGGTTACGTGGCTAAGTTTCCTAATTCAACTCTGTCAGCAGGAAATATCATTCCTAGCAGGTAAATAATGGTTCACAGTCAGACCAGGGCTCTGGTTTTTGCTTGTTTTGAATTCCTAGTCAACTAGTTGAGACAGCCCAGCAGAGAGGAGTATTCCAAAGACATCTATCTCTGCATAACAGCATGAAATGACACCAGATAAGATCCCAGGGGAACTTGGACTGCGTCAGGGACTAAGGGATGTAAGAGGCTCCCACAGGTAAATTTATATTCATCAAAACACCTGTTTTAAGAGGAGGAAAACATCAGGCAATTCTCACTATAATTCACTATCATCTGGAAAAGGTAAATAGACCTCTAAAGATGGCTTTTTTAAAGGACTGGGTCCCAGTTCCAGAAGCTGTGACTCATCCTGGCAGAGAACTTGGGAAGGCTGCTAGCAAACTGGAAGGCTGAAGCTACCTTAAAGCCAACCCAGAATGGGAATTAGCTATTAAACATGTTATTGTTTAATTTCTTTGAATCTCTCCAAGCCTCTTAATTTTTGCTTTTCAATGCACTATTTTTCCTCCATTTGTTTAATATGGAAAGTGATTCCAGCACAGCTGACAAACCTCAGACATCCTATTGGCAAAGGAACAGCAAATCCATCATGGTATATTGGCTTTTGCCCAAGTAGTGCCCCTCTATGATCAGCTGATCTGACAGCACTACTCCAACAAGACTGTCCCATCCTTACATGTTGAGACAATGGTTAGAAGGAGACATCTCTCACCAGGAGGTGTTGACCAGAACTTCCAACAGGCAGCAGCAGTGGAGAGACACAGAGATCCCGTCAGAAATATGACACTTAATATGGAGCTTGTGGAATGTTTTCCATACTATACTTTCTGAAGAGTGTGATATTTACATCATATTGAAGACAGAGGTAACTACTTATTTGTCTTCAGTATGTAGACCTCAGTTTGAGAGGGATTTGAGTAACAACACCAGGCTGAACTTCATTATATTGTCCCAAACAAAAGAATCCTCATAGCACAGGTTCCTAAAACCTGAAGCTGATTGTGCTGATGCTTGCACAGGTCAAGCCAAAGAGGCACATCTCAGACTGAGCTCCTGCCTTTTTGCCTGCAAACAGGTACTTACCTGAGCTGCAGGGAGCAGTGCAATCGCTGTGGCCAGATGAGATAATTGGCACTTGCTGCTGTGTGCAGCAGCACTGCCAGGTCTCCACCTGCTCTGCAAGCCATGCCAACACCTCAACCCGTCCTTCTGGCTCGAGATGCCACAGCAGCACCCAGGCAAGGGAGTGGTAGGGAACACCGGATCATTAGGGTGGAATTTAATTTAGGTGGACAAAGGAATGCAGTAGAGGTCCTAGTCAGTGGGTGTGAGGAAGGTAAGGATGGAGAGCTGGAGTCTCCTTGGAAAGGGTGGAGGGATAAAGATGTACAATGAAGACAAGGAGAAAAGGATGCCATGTCCTTTTACTTCATGGCAGGCCAGGCACAGTTCTCAGCTGCAGACACTGGCATCACATCACCAGTCAACAAAAGCCACAAGCACAATTCAATTCCTCAAAACTCCACAACACATACAGGCTGAACTGATTTTAAAGTAGGTTTCCATCTCCTAAAAAGTTACCTATCAATCTATGTAAAGAAATTCCTTCTTCCACATTGGAAAACATAGGAAAAATGGGTAAAATACAGGAGGATGAAGATGTAGAGGATCAGGAAAATTAAGATGCAGAAAAAAATTAAGAGCAATTTAAAGAGTAGTTTCAGAAAATCCTATACAGTAAAACAGATAAATAAGATTATACTTTTGATTTTTTCAGGGCAGAAATTTATGATTTGCTCTATATTGTTGTAATGCAAATATTTGCAGTTGTGTGTAAAGTTACCCATAGCTCCAAGTTCCCTATTAGACTATCCATTTCCCTGATGAGTGAATCACATTGTGGGAAACAGAACAGAAATGTTTATCATAAAATGCTTTTGAGTTTAGCTGTTATTAATAGAATTGAGTAGCTTTTATTAGAAGCCAATGACTGCTCACACAGTGCATTCAGTTCTCCCCATACCACAGCCCCTTCTTTTATCCCACTGCAGCTACAGTCAGGAAATGAAACCCAGGTGTCTTTTTTCTCCCAAATTTGCCCTAAACCAGGACAGGGGCTCCAACTAGTGGGCCACTGGCTTCCAGAGAGTCCCTCAGGGGTCCCTCCCCTTCCTTCACCAGCTGTGCACACTGCTTTGTAGCCTACATTTGAGACTTTTTCAGATGCTGCTGGGTTACATTTCCTGATTGATACTAATGAGTGCTAGTGGAGGCCTCGAGCAGGTTTGGGAAATTTTTATAGTTCAGAGTTTATGGGATCTTGGGGTGTCCAGTGGATTCAGCAGGACTGCTGCTCTCCAGGGCTTACCTGGTCTCAGGAGGATTTCACTTTCTCACTCTCAGCATATATTTTTTCTCCCTGTGCACACTAGCTGTTCCTGCATCCACAATGCTGAACCTACTGACACAAGCTGATGCAGAAGGGGCTCCTATAACACTATCCCTTGAAATGCTGTGAAGCATTGGATTTCATTTGAATGAATATTAACCAAAAAAATAACCCTAAATCAAAACAAAACCACACCCCAAACAAAACAAGAATTGGGAAAGAGGGATATGAGAAGGCAAGTAGAAAGCAAAGCAACTAAATGGAAGAAGAAGAAAGTACATCAGAGAATCTGTAGTAAACAAGGAACAACAGCATCCAGAAGCACATCCTACAATCATAATTTGAAAAGTAGTACCCATAGTTGTTAGTTTAAAGGACCAAGGAGGAAAAGTTTGGACAGAATGTAATTAAACTGATTTAAATAAAATGCCTTCTAGTTCAAAACTTTGTCTCCAGAAACTGTGTTTCCCCTGTGGGCACTGAGCCCTGTCTTCTGCTACCGTCTCTTTGTGTACTGGATACTTTCTTCCATACTGCACAGATCTGTTTTCTTCCCCCTGCCAAAGACTGGAAATGCAATGTTGCATGAAAACAATTTGTAATATAGGCTGACAGCCACTGATTATTGCCTCAAATATCCTCAGCAGTTATCCTCAGAAAAAACTTCAAAACCAACTTATTTTTAGCCACAGAAAGAATTCAAGCAACCCCATATGGCTGCTATCCAAGCCTTTACTGAGTGGAGAATAGCTTGACAAATTACAGAAATGGACAAACTCAGAGTGTAAATCAGAAAACTATGTATATCACTGTTTACATATGCTTTCCTGTTGAAAAGATGAACAGAAACATTAATTTTATGGCTTCCAGTGTCAAAGGAAGGAACGACTGTTTTTATGAGCTGTGCATGAATCACAAAAACCAAAACAAAAACCCCCATCTACTTCACAGTTTGGCAGATTTCTCAGCTGGTAACTAGCAGCCCAGCCCTATGCTGTCTCACTGTCCCTGAGTAATTCCTCTGCTTCTACTCAGGGCTCAACTCTGTGGCACTACAGGGAAGGCACAAAGGCAAAGACCAAAGGCAAAGAAGTCAGGAAACAGAGCTGAGTTTAGTACTGTCTCCAGCTTCAAAAGAAACCTCATCTGACCCAGAGTACTTGACAAGGAAGGCAGTCCCAGAAGAGGTGAGATGCTGATCCCGAGCGCTGCCCACCTCTTTTGCTCTTCCCATTCCAAACACGGATTTGTCCCAGCGGTTCTGCACCTCTCCAGTGCTCTGATTCCAAGTCATCTACTGGCACAAAAAAGGTCCTAGAGATTTCTTATAAGACTCTGGTGCCTCCCTCTCATTTACAAAGCAAACAAACTTTTTTGGTCATTTACATATAAAGTAAATCCAAGCATGTCCTAATTAGCAACTTTGTAGGAAAGAGCATGAATCCTTTCTCTGGAAGACTTCTACTCTGGTTGGGAAGCCTTTAGATTTTTCTTCCTATAGAGCAGTAAATCAATTTCTGTCATTTCTCCTGTCCCCCCTCAACTTCTTGTAAAGGGGAATTTCTATGATCCAAGTGTCTTGCAGGCACTGCTGGGTTCAAAGCTCCAGCCAACTGCGGTGTGACACCTACATTTTTGCAGCAGCCTACCTGTCCTCCTCCTGTTAATAAATACCTTCACTGCCTTCCTGCCCAGTAACTCTGAGACACAGTAATTATCTTCTAACTTGGAAAGGGTGTAACAGAGCTCAATTTGTGTGATTTTACTTAGCTAGTGTGACAGATTTGGCAAACCCTTTTTTTTACATGACAAGCAATGCCAAACCAGTATAACCAGCAGTAGGTGGCAGACCTAATAGGATGACCAGATGAGACTGTGTATTCATTATTCTCTGTATTTAGCAGCAGGCTGCCACATCTCACTTATCACCAAAAAAAATTTTCTTTGCTCCATTTGAGAAAACAATCATCCTTTAATTATTTGAGGCATCCTTTCCTTTAATATTTAGTTCAGAGTCATTGATGTCTGCATTTCAATTTCTATCACACAACTAAAATCTGCTCCACTTGCCAGTGCCAGTGTCTGTTGACTTCTACATCCAACACAACCACCAATTTTCTTTTGTGCATGTCTGCAGTTTGCACATTGGGCTGCAGTTTGCTATTGATGCACTTCTGTATGTACTCATGTATTATGCTTTGGGTTTTTTTTTTTTTTTCTGGCAGGCATTATATCATCTTACAGAAAGCACAAGGTTTAAAAATAACTAGAGTTGATCAGGTTTCTGCTCAGTTTCATGCACTAGAATAATTTAACACGTTTCTTTTTAATATTTCCTTATAAACAAAGTTATGCTGTGATGATGCATGTTTTATAGTGAGGGAAGAAAAGCCAGCACTGGCTAAGGTTTCCCATTATGAGGAATTTGGCAATAATATTGCCTGAAGGCATTCCAGCCCTAACTGTTTGCTCCTTATTTATGTCTCTGGGCTGCCCTGAAGTTTTGCTGAAACTCTGAATCCCATTCACTCTGAAGCAGAAGCAAAAAGGGACCTAATTTCAAAGTCACCCTTTTTTTTTCCTTCTCAGATTTAGAAAAGTAAATCTGTGACAGTTCCCGGTTTTTACAGTACACAGCAAGGCCCCATCAACACTTGGGATGTCATCACTGGGAGGACAGGATCTGTCTCACTGGCTGGTATTGCTGGCCAGAAACAGGCATGGGGATAGCTCCACTGAGTGGGATGAAATATCAAGCTTTGAAAGCAGACACAGACTCCTCAGATATGATCTAAAGACTGGGGGATACACAGAACTCAGGCAGAACACACATCAGCTTCCCCCTATTCAATGTGGAGGGAGTAAGAGACACATGGAAGAGACAGCTACCAGCAGCTGCTCTGGTCCAGGTCAACTCACCACCAGCCTCCAGATTTATCCTTTCTTATTAAAAAATTTAGGCTTCATTTTGTAGCTGGATCTTAAAGACTAATCATCAACTTAGAATTAAAAAGGAGGTTCAAAGGAAAAGCATTTAAAAAAAAATAATAAAAAAAAAAAGCCTGTCTGTATTCTGGCCTGAGCCATTTTCTGAAATTCTTTTGAAACAGCAAACCCTGAAGTTAACATCAGGGGTCCTGATGGCATAATAATATGCTGAATTACCCAAGCTAACATTCTTTGAAAACAAGCCTGCTGAACAAGTACAGTAGGAAGTGCCCAAAGATAACTTCTGTAGGAGTGTTGTGCAGTGTCTGAGGGGACTTTCAAAATTGCCTCAGGGCTATAAAATGCACCAGCTTCAGCACCAGGAATACATTTAGAAGAGTAAGTTGGTTTAAAAGACAGATGTTTTAACTCAAAAAGTAACTCATGCCTGAGAAAAATACAGGTAGATCAGTCCAGGTTCCTGAGATTAAATGGGCTGAATCCCCCACTATTTTGGGATTTGTTTTTCAGACCTCTCTTTACAGTGGGCAAAGAAAATTGAGCACATCAGAGAACACTCAGCACAAATCCTTTAGGTGGCTAGACAGAGGGGTATAAATGCTCCTACCAACCCTCTCTTTTAACCTAGTGCTTTACTATGAGCACTTTGACTACAAGTTGTCTAAACTTGCCAACTGGTGGTCTTTGCTAAGTTACAGAACTCAGTAACTTTCTTTAAAAAAAGAAAAAAAATTCTCCAAAACAGTGCAAGATTCACTACCTGTGCAAAGGAAAGGGGTGAGGACAAAGGTCTGGAAAGCAAGTATGCAAATTCTTGCCCCAGGGAAGGAATGACCTTGCTGCATGCCAGCTAGCTGGAGACAAACTTCAGAGAAAAAAAAAAAAAGACCTGAGGGATCTCAGTGGACAACAAACTGGAAAATGCTCAGCAGAATGTCCTCACAGTAAAGGAGGGCAACTCTATACTGGGCTAGGCTTGCAGATCCAGGGCAGTAATTACTGTACCCAGGGCTTGCAAAAATGCAGTACCTGTGTTCTGGGGAGCCACAAACCAGTGACAGACATGCTGGAGCCCAGTCTGCCATCCCAAGGTAGTTAAGGAGATGGAGTGTGTGATACAGGAGAGGCTGAGAGGGTTGGGTTTGTCCAGCCTGAACACGAGGAGGTTTAAGGTGTGCGGGGGATGTATGACTGCAGCCCTCAGCTACTTAAGGGGAGGGTGTAGGGAAGATGGAGCCAGGATCTTCTCAAAGGCTCACAGACACAGCAAGAGGCAACAGGCAGGTTTCAACAGGCAAAATCCTGATTACATGTTAGGAAAAGTGTTTTCATCATGACAGTTGAACATTGGGTCCAGTGAGGATGGAAAATCTGAACTCAACAAGTTCCTGAGCAACTTGATCTCTTTGGGATAGATTTGAACAGTTGACAAGATTATCTCTTTCAACCAATATCATCCAGTGACTCCATGTAGACGTATCATCACTTCAAGCTGCTTGTTGCCTGCTTGCCTTACCCAGGAAAGAGAGCCCTAGTCAGGGCATGAACTGCCATTTCAACCCTTTTATCAGTTCTTGCAGCTTTCTCTGCCTTAAATTGCTGAACAAAAAAACAGGATCAACTCAAAGATGTAAAGATAGATCCCAGTGTCTGTGGCAATAGTTAGAGCAGCTCAAGTCTTGTAACTTGATTTTTAAGTCCCTAGAAATCTAAATATATACTATATAAATATATTTATAATAAATAATATTGAATACATAAATCTAAACCCAAAAGTTTTGCTCTTTACACCACTGGTGAAGCAGGTTAGAGTTCTTGGATTCTCATCCTGTGTGAGCAGAATTATGTACAAACCTATGAAGGCTTTAAGGCTATAATTTGTAGAAATATCCTGTGAACCTCTGATTAGATAAGATCCTCATGTGACAGCTGATGGGATATTGAAGGGTGTAGCATCACCTCATTTGTCCTGCACAGATAATCCCAGGTGTTCCCAGAGACCAAAAGCCAAAGAAGTCTCTCTTTTTCATCTAATCAATTCTAACCATCCAGTTTTCCTTGGTGGAATGCAAGAGTCACTTTTCCATAGATCCACAGTGTGACAATCATCCCTGTGTTCCCATATCTCTGCTGAAAGGACCATGTTAATCTTTTACACAACTTAATCAGTGGAGAAAGGTGGGCAGGGGGTGCCGGTGACAAAGTCACAGCTCAGTGATCATGAATCTCTGGAGGAGCAGGTTTTAAGCCTTCTCCAAGCTGCTGAGGGGCAGGTCCCCCGTAGTATCTCATGTTTTGAGTCAATCCTTCAGCCCTCCTCATCTACAGGGTTGAGGAATAGCCCACCAACAATTCACACTCTTCCACTCCTGAAAGCAGGAGGCGATTGCTGTGCTTGGCACAGGTAACAAAATCTGGGGATTTGATAGGATTTGGTCTCTTGGGGGAGTAGGCAGAGAAATAAAACTTGGTATTTGTTTATGTTTCAAAGTACTGAGTGTTGATTTGCTTACCCTACCTAGGTGCAGTACCTCTTATCACTAAGAGAAGAACTTCACTGACAAATACAAGAGCTACTTATATTCTCAGTAAGGATCAGAAAGCTGCGCTTGCAAAAGGTCTGTCAGAAAGTGGGGCCCTCCTGCCTGCAAAATGGGAAAATTAAATACACAGAAACTTGAGGACATTTGCATTGTGGTAATGGTCCCACACAAATAATTACAGCTAAAACTGGAAACCTGTATATTTGACTAAGACAGCACAGAACCAACAGAGCTTTTTTGGGATCTTGAGTGTATGTAGAGCTGGAAGTTTCCCCATTAAGGGAAACAGAGGGGTTCTTCAGGGCAGGACTGTAAATGAAAACAACATAAATGACTTTTACTCCTTCAGCTACAGTAGCATTGCTATCTGATCACAGCTTGTGGTCAGATTTTTTCCTTCAAGTTGAAGGAAAAATATTCCAGTCTGTGAGATAAGAGTGACATTACCTTATTTAAATACTCCATGATACAACAAAATAAAGCATGGCAGGGTTTCAAAAGATGGGCTGCTAAGCCTCAACCCCTCAAGCCGATGCTGTTTTGTTCTGAAAGGATAGCCTGCATTTGAATCCTACCATATCAGAAATTTTTGGGTTGCATTATTGAGTTACAATATTTCCTCCAAGAAGTTGCAGAACAAATCTCACATGAATTATTGTTTCTTCATGTTGCTCTGCAGACAAGAGCCACAGAACACAGTGGACCACCCCACAATCATGAACACACGCATCACTTAGTCTTTAGAAAAAAAGCTAATTAGGAAGTTTTCAAGTTATTTTGCAAAATCAGGTTGAATTTAAACTTCCACAACATTCTACTCTGTAAAGCTTTTCCTTCAGCACACTGTGTGTAAGCACTGATTTGGAAGAGCACTAAACTAATTGAAATAGTATACACAATTTAAGTGTAGATACTTCTCTCACTGCCTTTCTCAGACACTTATGTTTTTTGTTTGCTGGCCAAACCAATCAAGAAAAGTCATCACTTAATTGAAGAAACAGCCACTTTGGAATTGATTTGTCATTTACATGCACACTATTTCCCTTATAGATTTATACAAGAGCCACATTTTCACATTTAGAAGACAAAGCCTTTTAGCTTAGATTAGCAAAACTTGTAATTTTGGTGTTTCAGAGGGTTTGATTTTGTTTGTATCCTTCTTTCACAAACCTGTCAGTACAGCAGATTCTGTGCAGAATAACATGTCTTAGTGTTTCTTCTCAGGCACATGCAATCTGCCCTTGAGAACCCAGCCCCTGTTAGTGTTGTAGATAAGCTCTCTTCAAACTGTGGCACTTGCTGCAGCAGCAGCCTCCCAGTAGCTGTTTTTCTTTGGAATGACCAGAGTGTCCTTCAGCTGAGCTTGAAAGAACAATTGGCATATCTCCTGCCTTGCATAAACTCACACTCTGCATCAAAGGCTCCTGACAAGGCAACTATCAAACATTTTCAGGCATGACTGCTTTAGTAAAGAGTGCTAGATATAAAATAAATGTACAAAAAGTGAACATGCATTTTGGGGCTCTAAACAAAACTTGTGAAAACACAATCCTTATTTCCCAGGCATGAACTCATTTAACAAAGCCCTTCTGTTTTCATCAAGATTAGTCAGCTATTGAAAGTCCCCATAACAAGATATTACCGAACTGAACATGCCCAAGGTGAATCAAGGTAGTAACTTGTGGAACAAATGAGCAGCTGCAGTGTCTGCAGCTGAAGCACCCAGCATCACGTCTGTCTCTCCCAAGCCACTGAGCAGTTTTAGGCATGCTGGTGGTGTAAGTCCAATTGTTTTCCCTTTTTGGTAGTCAGATTGCTTATTAACTCATTTAGCAAAAATCCAAGATTCAAACTACGTTTTCCCATAAGATAGATTTCCTTGCAGGGCCTATCTCAGAGTCTGCTGCACTGTGCTGCAACTCCCTGATGCCCTTCCATTCCTGGTCAAAACATGCCACACCTTGCACATGAGTCAACAGAGCAGGGCAGCATCTCCTGCAGCAAGCAGGGAGGGAGCTGAGAGGAGAGCCTGGCTGTGAAAAGACACTCCATCCTTCAGCGGTGGGCAGGATGCTCAGAGAAATGCAGCCTTGGTCAAAAATATTACTAGGAGAATGCAACAAGCTACACTTGATCTTGAAGTCACCGGATCAAGCAAGGTCACTTCTGGTGAAATACTCACAGGGATAAATTCCAAGTCACCCAGATAGTTAGTTAGCTTACACAAGACAGCTGGAAGTCTTTACAACACTCTCAAATGACACTGTTTGGCACCTCATCAAACTAAATGCCTTTTGCCTGTCGAGAGCACAAGCACATCATTTTACTTCAGCGTTGTTCTGTTTTCCCTCGGCATGACGTGTTGGTTGTGAGAAACTGCTGAATCCAAGACAAGATGTCAGGGTTCAGCTTCTCTGCTCCTGAAGTTTAATTTCCAGAATATGAAAATTATCAATGTATTTTGACATACAAGACATGTAAAGAAAGATACAACTGAACTTGTCCCAACTTTAACCAGGTGATGTGATGCTACACTGGGAAGTGCAGTATTTTTAATCCCAGGAACACTCCTGCTTTCCTTATTCAGTAGAGATGCCTACAACCTTTCTTATTTGAAGTGCTGTGTTCTTTACCCTACTATTCCATACAGGAAAACAGGCTGTTCAAGCCAATGCAACAGTTCTCTGACACTAAGAATTCAATAAGTCCAGGAACACAAGTTACTGCTTCTTTTATAGTTTTAGGGTTTTTTTTTTTAACTGGAATAAGGCCACTGTTTTGTCAGTCCCCATCCAGAAAAATGGCCCTGTCTGTGCTTGATACCAACAGAAAGGCATCCTGTAGCATGGCACTCAAAGAGGTTTTATGTTTATACACACACAGAGAGCTATTTATTCAACTGCTGTGAGTGCACTCCATGGGTTGAGCTGGGAGTGAAACCCTTCCGTGTTTGATGTGATGCACAAGTGGACAATGGGAGATGCCTGAGCAAAGTACTGGGCTTGTGCCAGGGACTTGAACCAAAAGGGAAAGCCAAGAAGAAGTGGAAATAAACTGGAGACAGCACAAAATTTCTTCAAGTTCAGAAGTCATGAAATTAGACAACGAGAAAAGATAGGAGGGAAGGACCCTTTGCACAGGATACATAGGACATAAAAAATATATCTTATTAAGGAGCTTTAATCTCACCTATTAGAATTCTCTCCTGTTGTTAAGTGCTTTTTCTTCTCACATTTATTTTTATGCTCTAATAAAATTGGTTTTGTAGGCTGGAATTCCCTAACACCTCCCCAAAGTTCATATAAAAGAGTGTGTGGTTTCCCCATGAAGCCCAGGCCCTGCTGCAGCACCCTGCAAGCACACAGGCTGACACTCAGCTCCCACTGGTTAGTCCTGAGTGGGCTCTCCAGCACCTTCCAGGACCAGCCCATATGCTCAGGGCTAGAAGAAATGCCTTTCAGATTTACCTCAGACATAATTTTGAACACAGTTTCATCAAGGAAAAGACACATATAAACACCACACTGTACAGCAGGACATATACAGGAAACTCAGTGGCCCTGTATCCTGTACTACCAATCCATTTAGTGGATTGAAATGGGTACAGTTAGGCTACTGCAGAACAGACACATTTTTTAATGGTTTATCATGTATCACTGAAACCAATAAAACCTGAAATAAGACCTTCACTGTCACAGATCAGAAGGCAGCGCTTCAAATTTCTTGCAGTGGCACACAGCGAGTGCTGCAAAAAACCCTCATCAATCCCTCTGTGCCACATTGTTTTAATGGAGGGAACTGTACCAGTGGCTACGTGTTCCTTTCAAAGGGAGACGAGAGACATCACTGCCATCCGGCAGACAAACGTTTCTTGTTGGTCTGTTCCACAGCTACAGAATAAGTTCCCTGTCACCAGACAAGCCCATCATAGGATTTCTCTGTCTGATTTTCGACCATGGTCACATATTGCCTGTAGCCCCTGCATCCCAGTGAAAGATTTTTGCTGCAGCAGAGACAATACATTGTCCTAAAGTCAGACACATGATACTAAGCACATCCTTTATCTGATGTGGCCTTCAAGCATTTTACAAACACACACCAAAAACATTGTGTCAGGCCAAGTGACATCTGACTGGCAGTTATATTTCTTGCTCAGTTTTTTTTATTTAGATCTCAGTTATCTAAGGAGAGTTTTCATTGTATACTACATCCTTTGGCACTCCCCTTTCAGCTTACACAAAGGAGTTGAATTTCAGTCTTCTTCCTTGTGTTGGAAATCGTTGCCAATGTGCATGACTGTCAGGTGGACAAAAACTGAAAATTTGCAAGTCTACAAGATTCACTGTTTAAACTAAGAAAGTTGGTTTGACTGCAACAAAACTAGAGCAACAAAAGCCAGCTGCTCTCTCTGTCCTCTGACAGCACTGCCCTGAGAAAAAAATACATTACTTAAGGGCATTAAATAATGCTAAAGAAACTGCAGTTATTTTAAGATCCATAGAGCATTCTGGTTTAAGGATCCCACAATTTAAATAAATGACAGTAGAACAGAGAAATCCATAAAACAGTAAGGCACCCGCTGAGCAGGGTCAACTTGGGTCTTCTCAGCAGTACAGGTAAAATAGACTTTGGTTGACCTAGGAATGTAGAGAAAAATGCATTTCTATTCTCACCCAGGAGTCAGAAAACTCCCTTTATTTGTGCTAGTGGAAGAGATGACTGTGCAGGGCCAGCAAGGTTTAAAGGCTGGGCCCAGACTAGGAGGCTGCTGTTGTGAGAGGGCCTCTCCCCTTCCACTCTGCCCTCCCCATCCTGCTGGGAGCCAACATCCTCCTTTCAGAGCCTCTCAAGCTGCCCACACCAAACCCTACTCCACAGCCACCCTGCACTCATCCCAGCAGAGCCTGCAACCATCCCATCTTCCCTCCTCCAGCTTGCCACTGAACATACTGGTGTTGCCATGCATGAATTAAGGAGGGAGGATTCAGAGCCAGACTCAGTTTTAGCATCCACCTATAAATGCTGAATTTTCCACTTAAATCTTCTGATAGCACAAATTTTGAAATGTGAAGGGACTAATGGAATACCATGTTAAGGTGATGCCTGTGTCAGTCTTCATACACTGCCTCAAAGAAGTTACAAGGAAGTTACAAGAGATTGTCACTACCCATCTGTCTCTTCATTATTCAGCTCACCACCAAGAAGTCTTCCTACATTTAGCACAAAAGTGGCTCCAAAAATCAAATCAGAAAAGGAAGATGGCACCCAAAGGCTTGTTGTTTGGCTACTCAAATATAGCCTTTTGAAGATTTATTTAAATATTTCAAATAGAATAAATAATCAGCCACAGGACAGTCAGTGTTGAATACCGGGTGTCAAAATTATGCTAGATCAGCATTCCACAATTATTACTTTCCAAGTCACTTTAATCCCTGCTTGGGGGAGTGCCCAAATTTACAAAGATGTTAAACTATGCAATGATGTCAAAAAGTAAGTACCTCTGCATTACCCACTTGAAAAAGCTTCAACTTTCTCCCTGATCCAGAAAATCCATCCAAAGCATCCAAGAGTAGAGACACCTCAGACTCTCTGCCGGTATCGACAACATTTTTCTCCTCCTTCATCTCCCCAATCTACTCCACTAGTACAGCAAGTGATATCAGCAAATATTTTAAATGGTTTAATCAACACAAGTTACTTAAAATAAATGCATCACACTTAAAAATAGCTATGAACAATGTAACTGCAGCATGTCAACCTCCCGGAAGAATGGCAGTGGATAAGGCCAAGGGCCCATCCTGGCAGGAGATGCTATGCTGTCAAACAAGACTCTTCTCACCACAACCCAGCACAGCCACAATTTGCTACATATCAGTGAAAACATATGGTAGGCAGCAGAAATGACCACACTGCTCAAAGTTAAGCATCCGACAAGTTTAACATTGACAGCAGAAGCTCCAAAGAAACGCCACAGCATTATCAAGGTGGAAAATGTGTCTATTCAAATGTAAGGTACATTTATTTTCTCATGACTACTAATCACACCAAGTCAAAATGCTGTGACAGTCTCTCCAACTTGCATCATGACATTTTGCCCAAGAGGCCATCAGCCAGCTTTTGCCAATACATGAATTCAGTTTTTCTTACAGCTTAAAAAAGAGAACCCATCAAGAGCACCAGTTTTGTGGAAAACACTGCTTTGGTTGTTTCTGTAGCCCATGATAGGGATTTCAGAATATGCTCGGAACATTGGTAGACTACTAACCCTCAAATATTCCCGTGTTTTGGATGCAATTATTTAACAAAAAATATCAGTGACTTCTACTCCTTCTATACTGAAGGTTTATAGAAGAAAACCTACTACTCTTCTCTGATCTAGTTACGCACACATAAAGTAGTGGGAAAAGAAAGTTAAGACTCTTGTATCTAGTTGCATATTAAGGTTTCAAAGAAATCCATCCACACTTCCTTCCAGTTTCCCAGAAGCCTGAAAGGAGCTCCTAAGAAGTACTTTTAAGGTTCATCCCCTCCTCTCCAATTCCTCACTGTTCTGCTTTACCATCACACCAGCAATAAACCCAGAGTTAGGTAAACAGTGTAATGAGAGACATATTTTTTTATGCTAACCAGTGTTCTTGCCACATCCATGCTACACACTCTGCATTGTTGTGATCACTTTTTAATACACTGCATTTGACTTCAGCAGAAGACTATGAAAGATTTCACCTGGACATCTTGTAAACTGATACAGACTTGTCCTCAGAACTATTATACCAACATGAACACGTGTGTTCAAGAGCAAACAAACTTTTATAGCACGTGGTCTCATGGAGGGACATCCACTGTCACTCACGAGGCCTCTGCTGAACAGAGTAACTCATAAGCAATCCTGTGTATGTATATATAAGGAAATTGTGATACAGTAGAAACCAAAAATTATAGCAGGATTTTTGGGTGTATCAAAAAGTCATGACTAAGCCACAGCAATTTTGCAATTAAGCATAGCATATCTTTTATTTGTATGCTTGAGAAGTTAACATTGGTATGACTGACAAACAGCAGCACAATTACAACAGCCACATTAACCTCAGTGTTGTGGCCAGGTGGTGGAAATTAACCCTCAAAGTCATCAGTCTTGAAAGCATAACTACCCTAAGACAAAGAACAACCTCTCCAGTTTTGGGGATGCTTTTTTAAGACTGCTTTTTCTCCATTTGACTTAGTGATAGAGGATTACAAAGCTATAGAGAACAAAACTTCAATCACAATGGCAGAGAAAACACAGACCTTTGAAATGACAGTAATACTCCATTCCCTGACAGAGAAATACTTGGTTTAAAAAAGGAATTAAAGTAGTAAAGCAGACTCCATGACTTACCTTACCTTGTTGCCTCAAAGGTTCATTTAGAGGAGCATCCCCAGTACGGGAACCTTTAAGGAGCCTTGACATGGTAGGATTAGTATTAATTTTTAAGATAAAAACCAGTTAAATGAAACTGCCTGCTGTCATAGGCTGGTAGAAAAGAGCTTCCCTCAGATAACCTCCTTTTATAAACCTCACCATGGGTGTGGCTAAATGCCTAGCTCCACCTTTCATCCTATTTAGAAACCCTAAAAAAAAAAAAAAAAAAAGAAAAAGAAAAAACTTCTCTGAAGCAATGTAATAATTTAATCAACTACTCATGAGCTGTTTTAGGGTTGTTTTGGTTTTTTAAAGACAGTTTCACAAGCTGATGGGGAAAATGTAGACAAAATTAAATTTGTCTCCCATATTTGCCATTCCTGCAACATGGCCTGCAAACATCTGGTGGGTGAACTTGCTCTGTTGTTTGCTTTTTAAAAGCGATGTTGTAACGAATTGAGGGAAGTCAATCAGCTTTGAGTGTTTATAGGTATTAGAGATGCATTATATTGAAAAGTGGCATATCTATGAACTTACAGCAATTTCCAATTGCATCACCTCGAGACAAGCCTCCACCACCTTGTTTTCATCACTTACAGAATGAAGATGATGCAACATCAAAGCCCATGACTCATTAAATGACACACATGCCTTCACTATGGGGAGACCACCAATAAAAATTAGTGTTCTTTTGTCCTCTAAGTACTATATATTTTAAATTTCCTCAACTTTCTTTTCTCTCAAGGCCTAATTCAAGAGGATGGGGCCATGGATTAGGATGTTGCCACTAAGGTGATATTGACTGCAGAGTTTCATATTGCCTTGGTGTACAGTCCAAACAGATCTAGATAGCTGCACTCTTGTTTCTTAATTTTTTGTACTATCCCAACTGGTAGATTTTTGTATTCAAGGGTACAAGTATGAGAAACTACAAACACAGGGCTTAAATTTGAGGTTTACTTTTCACTGAGTAGTTGAGGTTATCCTGGCACTCCTGCAGGAGGCTGGGTGTGAAATTGGAGTTCTTGAGGTGTTTGGCAGGAGTTCAACTATGCTTCTATCATCTGGGTTGGCTTTCAAGGGAGTGATTAGGAAATTATGTTCTTGTTAACAAGATCTGTGCAAGTAATGACTATTATACCCAACATTTCCTGTATTTAAGCTGAAGTGATTGTTCAATCTTGATACAAAGAGCAGAGGTATTTTCTTGAGAGTTAGTGACTTGGGCCAAATCTTAACTTTAAATAGTATTACAAGAAGAAGGTTCATCCCTTTTCACAGTACCAGGCCGTTTCTGTCTGAAATTGCTAACTGGTCTTTAACAAATATATATCCATGTGGAACTCTTACTTCAATATTAGACACTCCCAGATGTCAGATGAAGGAAGAAAGCCACCCTCACTGCAACAAGAAATGTTGCATAATAAACTCAGTATTCACTTTTCACTGCTTTTGTACTTCTGCAGACAGGATGAAGCATCTTTGACTTTAAAATCCATGTTTAAAGGACAGAGATACCTATGTCTTTTGCTGTGGCTGGAAGTTCATATTCTACTGTATGTGAATAAAAAAATTCTGCAGAATACTCCGAGACTAATAAAACAGATTCACTCCTTAGAGAAAGTCTGATGATTCTGAGGAAATGATCAGTTTTGAGTGAGTTCACAAATTAAACATAGCATGCAAGAGAAAAGAAAGCAGTTCAATTGAAATGCAGAGTCGTGAGATATTGAGACAAGCTCATATTCTTTCCTATCTGTGAGGTCCTCTATCAAAGATGCTCACTCTAGGCCAGCTTCCTCTCCTTCCACTTCAGCAATGACTGACTAAACAGTCAGTTCTGACATTCTTGGCTGAGTTATCACTTCTTTTGAATTGATGTTCCCAGACAAGATGGGGAAATCCACAGGCATGGGTGAAAGGAGGAGGAATATCACAGGAGATGAGCAAGACCAGAAATCAGGACAGGAGTACTAGCATGTCATGCTCAGTGCAGTTCACACTGTACAGATGTACCTCCACATTGGAACCATGCTCTGTTCACAAATGCAGCACTGGGAAGATACCAGAGGTGATGCTTTAGTTTCCAAAGGACTTGCTGTTTCAGCTGGCAGTACCTATATACCAATACTGAAACATGAAACAGTGAAATGGAGTATGGTCTCATCTGCAGCAGCTAGCAAATAAAATCAATAGATTTTATTAAAAAAACATAAAATCTCAGTGCCTGGGATTCATTCCTAATAATCACCATGCATGGGAAAAAAAAAAAGTCTGAAGTCTTACTTTCTGGGTATGACCAACAGCTCTTACAAAGATGATGGCACATCTGCACTGCCTGCCAGAAAAGCTTTATTACTATCCTGATGGCAAACACAGCATTATACAGCTGTAAGTACACTTTTTGCCATTATAACCAGGAGAAATTGCTAAAGCTTAGTTGACCAGATCATACATTAGCAGCCAAAAGCAGGAGAGGTGAGTGCACACCTGCAAGCAAGGGGCTGGTAGGTTGGTCTTACTGGGGAGGCACTTCAGCAGGACCTGTACTGATAATGTCACTTGCTGCTGCCAGCTGCTTGCAGGCATGCAAAGGCCAGCCTTAAAAACACATTTGCTTTCCTGAGAAAGAACAGTTACAAGACCTCCTCTAAATCTGCCTGTACTTAGCGAGGAAGCAATATTTTAAAGTACAGAATTAATTTGCCTGCTGACATTTCATGTTCAGGGGAAAACTTATACGTGAGATTTAGTCCTGATTTGTTTCATAGTCCCCTCCCTCTTCATGGCCCCCCTGGATCAAAAGTTCTTGGTTTAATAAAGAAGCATGTTCAGCCTCTGAACACAGAGGCTGCTTCTCATTCCCCTTGGTTAAGCACAGCATTTTCTGGCTCTGCTGCACAGCTGGGCTAAGGCTAACCTGTGGTACCCCTTTCCTACTGAACCCAGGGCCAGGCTGGGAAACAAGAGAGAGTTGTCAAACAGCAGCCAAGGCTCTGCCTGGTAAAAGGTGCACAGCAGCCAGAGTGAGGAATCTCTGTGGCACAATCAGTCAGTGTGTTCGCTGTTGGTCTGAGCCTGGTGGTCCAAGCCCACCCAGGGATGGGGGCATGGAACTAGGTAACCTTTAATGGTGCTTTCCACCCCAGGCCACTCTCTGATCTCTTCAATGTTACTATGAAAAACGGGGGATCCTTTCAGGCAAAGGCCAGGGGAAGTTAAAAAGCAAACTGACAGAATAGAATTACTGCTGATTTTGTGGTGAAGTCAGGATGCAGCTCAGGGGAAGAGACACATCAGGGATAAAGAATGTGAAAAATCTCATAAGATCATCTTGTAAGATGAGAAAGAAAGGGGCACTCTACAGGAGCAGTCTGAGAGCAGCAGTGCATGGATGCAGTGTTCTTTCCAGGCATAAAACCAACTACCCTGAAGTGGCTGGAAGCCCAGATCTTTTGTTTGCTAAACGAAGTTTTTTGTCATCATCTGGAATTATGTAATCTGCACTTCAAAGGTCTTCCAAGATGCAGCCTACCAAGAGCTGTTCAAAACTTCACCAAATGCAGTTTTCTTGTGACATTCCCCAGACTGGTTTCAGCTGCATCTCACAACCTCTTCTTCTACAGAAATGTATATTCCTAGAAAATTTCTGGGGCTTGCTAATGAGACATAAAGAAGTTCACCAATTGCCAATACCTAGTCTCTTTTACCTCTAAATTTTCTGCTTTCTTTTGATAGTATTTCCCATTATTATGATTGACACCAACATTCATGAGAGAATTAAAGGGTTAATGGAGTTGAAAGGAATAGCACTGACTATAAAAAGTTTCTGCAATTATTAATGTCTGAGAACTTGAGCTGCAAGAAAAAGATGCAAAAGCCAGCAGAAAAGAACTAAATTAACAGCCTTAAGTGTTAGTCTGTTTATGTTGCACACTTTATTTGTGTCAGTGGATTTAAATACCCAATTGTTTGGCAATAAGTTAGCTCTATGGCAGACCAACCTGTTGTAGCAGAGCAGAACTGAACGAGTGGGATATCCTACCCAGACTACCTATAACTCCAGGGAAACCCCAAAGCACACAGTGCTGAGGAGCACCAAATGCCGAGGAAACTGTTTGCTCTTGTTGGTGCAGCCCGGTAGCTGGAATTTAAGCAGTGATAAGTGATAAGGCAGGAGCTCTCTGCTGCCTCTGTGATTAGCTTAATTACAAACAGAAGTCCCCTGTTCTCCTTGTGTATGGGTCTATTAATACTAACTGTGTGCTCATGCCATCTGCCAAGGAGCCATTTCCAACTTAACAAAGCACAGCAGACAATTCTTGCAGGTGCTTGGAAATGTGTTTATTTGGCCATTAAATCCACAAGTCTTAAACACTGATGAACAATATTTTCATTTGCAGGTACTCCTGCTAGGCAGTGTCTTCTGAAATAATATCAGACGTGAAGAATTCCAGGCTCTAATGGAAATCAAGAAGAGGTATTCATCTATTGCTTCCGTTTTGCTCCTTAGTCTGTGCTTTTGCGTCTGGCTCACGAATATTCTTGGATTCAGAACTGTAAGGAATGCCACATCCCCAGCAGAGACCAGTCATGAGATCCAAGGTTAGTTTCAAGTGACATATTGCAAAGAAGCTTCAAGAATGAGTGTTTGTACTTAGTCTGAATACAGTAAAACCAAACTAAACACATTGTTTTCCTTTGATAAAACGCAACATACTTTACTTGCAGTGTCATTCAAACTCTCTGAAGAGATTGTTACTAGTCTGTATTCAACCCAGGATTAACTGAGGCATAAAATGGTTACCAGATCAAAGCCTACTTTCATAAAACTCCTCTGTGAGGAGCAGCCTGAGAAGATATTCAGCCATTTCACATTACATGTTGCACAAACTAACCATGCAGAGAGAGGAGAGACTCATTCCTCCTGCAGACTTTAATGATTCTATCAAGATTTACTACATTAAAACAACTTAGGTATCTGAAGCTTATAGCTGATAGGCCTGTATTTTTACATTCTTCTCACCTGTCAAATTTATGCAGGATTTGTATTTTCTGACAACTTTTATGTGATTTCACATTGGTAATTAGACCAACCTGGAAGTTTTTCATTTATGTGTATGGTAGATTATTCAGTGTTAGGACCCTAATAATTTTATTGTTTAAGGAAAAGAGTAAACTGGAATAAATGGTGTACTCAATCTCTGAAACTGCCCTGCTGAAGAAAGCCCTGCTGGCTTCTTCCCAGAATGGGGAAAAGTAACATGGCAAGCTATTCTCAGAAGAGACCAGGTTAAAGATTGCTCCTACTAAGACAACTNGCCCTGCTGGCTTCCCAGAATGGGGAAAAGTAACATGGCGAGCTATTCTCAGAAGAGACCAGGTTAAAGGTTGAGCTCCTACTAAGACAACTATTCCTGGACTTTAAATAGAACAAATTTGACATCTAGGGCTTCTCAAGGCTCAGGGGAATGAAGCTGGTTGGCTGTTAAACTCTTTAGCACAAGAGACAAGACTTTCTGGGACTGAGGAGGCATTCAACCAAGATCATTGAGGTTCTCTCCCCAAATTTTGTCATGTTTTCATCTTCTCTACTACATGTTCTCCTCCTCTTCACAACCATTGAGCATCTCTTTGGATCACTGTGGAGCACTCTTTAGGGCAGCAGTATGATCATTTTTGAGCACACTTGCCCTTCCTGAAGCGTTCTCTTGAAGGCTCTGTTAGCAGGATTCCTTTCCTTCTGTCCTTTTAAAACACTTTTTGGTCATGGCTATAATATAAATAGCACAGGGCAGCCCTGTTGCTGGCTGCTGACACTGGGCACTGCTCCCAGAACAGATCTGTGCCTTAATCCTGCCTGTCCTGCCACTGCCCACTGAGGTTGTGCTCCAGCTCATCGGGGACAAACACAACGTGAAACTGTTCAGAGATCCAATTAAATAATAATATGATAAACGCTCTCCCTGACAACTTTCCTAAAACATTCTTGGTTTTGAGATACTTTCCCTGCAGTTCAGGTTTTGCTTTCTCCTCTCCCCACTCCTGAACCCTGCTGCCAGCATACTTTCCTGTCATCTGACTTTCCCAAAGGCAGCAGACAAGTCACTGCTTCTTCCTTCCAGTCAGTGAAGTGTCTTTTCAAACTCCTTGAAAACACCACCTTGCCTGAGTCTCTTTCCCCACCTTCCCTGCAGGCAGACTAAACACCAGTTTCTCTTGCTGCCCTGAGAGCACCCACTGCTCTGTCAGAGTTCAGTCTTCAGGTTCACTGCTCCTAGACACAGACTTAGTGGAGGCTGTCAGCAGGGAGGATCGGCAGGACACACGTGGCAAAAACTGTACAGGGAATTGCCCACATCACCTCACCTTTCCATCAGTCCCATTAAAGCTGCAAGGATTTCACATTAGCAGTTGTAGCTTTGCTCACAGGAGCTGGGCCAAAACACTGACTTTTGTATACACACACATGTACCTGTACCTGCAGTAAAATAAATAATATACATAAAGCTGCTGAGGATACATAAAGGCTCAGGATCCCACTTAAACTTCATCCAACACCACCACGTATGCCATCATGGCAGAGTTGTTTTTTGGGCCCCCAGTGACTCAGAGCAATGCTGTCAGCATGCTCCCACTGGGACTCTCTGCATGCTTCGTGCCAACATCTGCCCAGCCCTACTCGGTCTGACACAACCACTTGCAGTTTTGAACATGATATAGTATCACTCTCCAGAGCTGCCCGAGGGAAAAATGCATTCCACTCACCTAATTGCATTAGTCTAATGTTTCTCCTTCTTTTGGAATTATGCTATTTAAAAAATAAAACCTGACTGTATTAAGGTTTCAGTGTTGCAAGGCTTAAGGGAAAAAGGATCAGGATAAAAGCTATTCTAAGGTAAATTTGAATTATACATTTCAGCCAAAGTTTTAGTAATTTTGAAAGCCCCAAAATTTGTTTTTCAATTATTAAATTCCCTGTTTGGGTAGGACAGCTTTTTTTCTTCTTAGTAGCTGGTTCTGTGCTCTGTTTTTTGGATTTAGTATAAAAATAAAGTTGATAACACACAGATGTGTTGGCTATATCTAAGTAGAGCTTGCCCTAAGCCAAGGACTTTTCAGTGTCTCTTACTCTGCAAGTGAGGAGCCACACAAGAATCCAGGAGGATGCACAGCGAGGACAGCATATTTAATATTAGTGGTATGTATTATTACTATATTTTGTTTCAAACTTTAAATTGTTCTTAACCAATAAGGCTTATTTTTTCTTCCCAATCCACTGTGGGGGCAGGGAGTGAGCTGCTGCATGGTACTTAATTGTCTGCTGAGATTAAAGCACAACAATAAATTATTGTGGTTATCCATTTAGGAGGGTGGGTGTGGTAGAGGGGATATAATTTGTTTTTTAACTCCTCTAAATGTTTCACTGGCATTTGGAAGAATGTTCAAAAATAATACAGAAAAATGCCAGATAGCCAGAAGAGACAGTGATAAATTGTTGAGAACACTTGGACTTGTAAGAGCTGAAAGAAACCTGATCTGAGAGTTCTATCATCAGAGAGGGGCCTTAGATTTAGAATATCAGACTAAAACTAATAGAGGCCATTACAAAAAAAAAAAAATTAAAAAAAACATAAGGGTGTAATAACTATCCCAGCCCAAGACTACCAGTCAGCATCCTCAATGCTTGGGTTATTTTCCAATGCACTTTAGACAGACTTTATGTCCTCCAAAGTGAGTGATGCCTGCTGCTCTTGTGGACATGAAGCTTCTCCTGCCTGAGAAGCAATAGTGATGACACAAGAGACCCTTTTGCTTCTCAGAGGAAGGGGCATGCTGTAGGGAGGGCTTGAACTTCAAGAATCACAGGATCACAAAATTAGAGGAGGTGCAAGGCTGGAAAACCACCACAGTGAGCACTGGTCCAACCTCCCTGCTCAAGGAGGGTCATCCTAAAGCACATGATGCAGTATCCATTGCATCCAGTTCTTGAGTCAGCCTTTCCAGGAAGGGAGACCCCACAACCTGTCTGGGCACAGTCACTGCACAGTAAAGAAGTTCTTTCTCATGCTCAAGTGGAACTTCCTGTGCCTCAGTTTCTGCCTGTTGCCTCTTGTCCTATTGCTTGGTATCACCAAGAAGAGCCTGGCTCCATCCTCTTGACTCTCTTCCATGAGATTCTTACAGACATTGGTGAGGTCCCCTCTCAATCATATCCTCTTAAGGCTGATCAGGCCCAGCTCCCTCCACCTTTCCTTATAAGAGAGATGCTCCAGCCCCTCAATCATCTTCACAGCCCTCTGCTGGACCAGCTCCAGGAGCTCCAGGTACCCAAACAGGTACATGGTCAGTGGCCAAAAGCCAGAAGTTTTAAATAAGCAGAAGATACCACCAAATGGCCAAACCTGACCACCAGGCATTCTGATACAGCCTGACAGGACAATTGGCCAAGTTATACCATCCTCCCTCCCATGGCACATCTCACTAAGTGAGGTCATAGAAAAATATCCATATTTTCCTGTCTTTGAAATATCTCCATTAGGTATAAGTGTCTCATACACACCAAGCCTGCAAGACATTGACTGCCCCACCCACTGCTGTCCCCGACTTTTTCATTTCTTAATAAGCCGATCTTTTCTCCTTAGGAAACTGAAGTAGCTCATGGATTTTGTAGACTAAGTTTGAGGCAGACTGAAAGAAACCATACTTACCTTAAGGAGAAGTCAAATTCATCAATAATTGCCAATAATTTCTGAAGCCCTTGGTTAAATATAAATAGATTTTATAGCATCTCAGTCAACTTTCCCTACTTGGGACAGTATGAAACTTCACTATTGCAGCAGTACCATAAATCTTGAGTGTTTTTGGAAAGATGGAGAGCTTCCTGTAACGCAAACCTTCACCCACAGGATAAGGCAGTAGATGAGTTAAGGGGTCATAACCCTCCTGTCCTCGACTTTGGGGATGATTTTCACTGCAAGGACTTCACTAACAAGAAACCATTCAATCTCAGCAGTGGTTGCTGACAAACCCTGTGTGAGACAAAGGCAGTTTGTGCTCTTTGTATTTTCTCACTCATTGGGCAAAGCCCCACCCTGCACATCCAGTTGTGTGAGTAAAGACATAAACAAGGATTAAAGCAAGGGTCCCTGTACCTCGGAGAAAAGACACTATGTGAATGTGTGTACGCCAGGGATGTGGAGGGCATTCAGCTCATGACCTGGGCATCCTGACACGACAGTGCTCATACAACTGGTGAAGAATAAACACCTCAACATGCCCTTGAGATGATACTTCTAAATACTTAGCTCTTCACTGAAGCAGTCAGGAGCCTGACTAGATTTACCCTGCAACAGTGTTCCTGTAGAAGCCTTTACATGGTTCATTTGACTTTTAAAAGAGATTATCTTTTGAAGAGCAAGTGCAACTTACCAAAATAACCTTTGAGCTACACGAGGCTTTGTTTGAAATACTATTCTGCTACTCCACTTCTCAAATGTCATCTCAGTCTCAGTGTTTATCTTCTCTTAAAACAAAGCAAAATTGTCACAGTACTTCTTGTAAAAGGTTTTCACCTTCCTTACAGCTTTAGGTTTCTTGCTATGTTAAGTTATGAACTATGTGTTATTAGCCTCAATTCATTTGCTACATGGTTTGGGGCCACAGATGAAAAGCAGATGAAATCCCTCTGGGAAGCGAGTACAAAAAGGACTATAACTCACTCACCACAGAAAGCACCAGAGAGTTGTTCATTTGAATTATCAGAAGAAGCTGTTTAAAATTAAAAACTGCTAGTAATTGGTGAAGGGGGCTTGTTTTCTTTTGCTCAGCCTCACTCACTTGTGCCACTACTGCATGGGAAGCCCGTAGCTTCAGGTAATGTTTATATCTGCCCGTGGCGCTGCATCCTTCCTCGCAGGAGCTGTCCCCCTTGGTCAGTGGATGCAGCATGCTGAATCACCAGGCTTTTAAGGGCTTTCCCTGGAATGGCATTTATTTATCACAAAGCTTTCCTACAGTGCAGCACACTGAAGGAGAGCTCCGTTACCAGAAGCTGTTTTGGATGCTTGCAGCTCAGCAGGGGCACGCAAACTGGTTATATATTGAAGGATTTTAAATTCATGAACACAGGCGCACCACAGAGCCAACCAACAACTCTTCTGCTTCCCAACTATTCACAGCAACCAAACAAACACACAAACACGCTTCTTGGTCCTTCAGCCCGCTAAATACTAATTAGTCTCTAAGCGATGCAACTCAGCATAAAACTCCAGGGATTTTTCCGGCTTCATTGCCACAGGATAGCGGACTCGGTTCGAGTCAGGGGATTGTTTCATCACCGTCTCACCGTCGCAGCGCTGAAATTTCACTTCCTTCTTTTTTTTTTNCTTTTTTATTTCCTTTCCTTTTTTTTTTTTTTTTTTTTTTTTTTTTGAAGAGCGGGGAGCAGTAAGCGCTTCTCTCCTTTCCCGAAGTGTTTTCGGTCCCACAGGGGCAGCGGGTGGATCAGAGCCCCGGCCATCACCGCCCTCCGCCCCGCGCTGCCCACGGGTGAAGGGATCGCGCCCGGCCCGTCCCGTCCCGTCCCGTCCCCCGCGGGGCGAGCCGCCCGCCCGGGGCGCACACAGACAGACACAGACACAGACACAGCCACAACCGCCCCCGCTCCGCCAGAGTCCCCGGCCCCTCCCGGCCGCTCCCGCTGCCAGCGTGGCACAGCCCCGGCTCTCGCCTCACCTGCTCCGCGCCCCGCCGGCAGCAGCCGCCTCTTTTCCTTTCTCCCGCCCGCCCCGCGGACAGCCCGGCTTTGGCCGC